>CM060920.1:395812915-396412915 GCA_030737875.1 Allium sativum | reverse complement strand
GTGGAGTTCGCATATAATAACAGCTTTCAGTCCTGTATTGGTATGGCACCTTTCGAAGCTCTTTATGGAAGGCCTTGTCGATCACCTACACGTTGGTGGGAATCTACGGATGAGATCTTGCTTGGGCCGATAAGGTTAGAAAGACTTCGGGAAAAGATTGATTTGATTCGAAGAAGGAGGAAAGCGGCGCAAGATAAACATAAATCTTATGCGGACAAGAGGAGAACAGAGCTTGAGTTTGATATTAGGACATGCTTTTTATCAAGATATCTCCGTTGCGGAATGTGGTTCACTTTGGATCTGTTGGGAAGTGAGTACCAAGGTTTGTTGGGCCGTTTCCTATTAAGGAAAGGATTGGACAGATGACATATAGAGTGGAGTTGCCCGACAGGCTTAGTGGTGTACATGATATATTCCATGTGTTACATCTGAGGAAGTTCCTACCGGAGACCGCAGAGGCAGTAGAGCCGAGCCTGCTTAGAGAAGTGGAAGTAGAGCGTGATGCGACGATTCGACGAGCTCCTACTTGCATCCTTGGGTCAGAGATTTGGAAGTTGAGAAACAGAGAGGTTCAACTAGTCAAAGTACAAAGGGGAGATGAAGAGAGCGACGCTACCTGGGAGACGGAAGCGAAGATGCGTTCGAGGTACCCTTTTCTTTCGGAGGGTATGTCCTTTTGCTTCTCCTTCATCGCATATCTTGTGTTTATCTTATCCTTAGTATGTCCTCTCATTAGTACTTTTGACCTTTAGATAGGATAGTCCTATGGTTGAAACATGTGTTTGAGACATGTTATGTATGATGGATGCAAGTGGATGCAAGTGTTTGCTAGTGGTTGCTCGTGGATGCATATACACACACTCTAGGCACTAGATCGGCTCAATCACTTCATATTGCATATTGCATAAAATTGTGTGTAGGAAGCTATATTATGGATGTATAATGATTGTGTTATCATATGGATGATGCATTTTGGTGAATGGTTGTGCACTCATGTAGATATTGTATGTGTCGATAGGGTTTTCTCGCATACATAATGGATGCATGGCACTATCATGGTTTGCATATGTTCATACATTAGATAGGGAACATATACACACACTGTTTGCATATGCTCATACATCATTAGAAACTGTTTAAGGACAATGGATGCCCGTGGTTGATGATTTGAGTAGATGGTTGTTTGGATGGTAGGATATGCATTCTCCTTAGCTTAGAGATTTCGGGGACGAAATCCTTTAAGGAGGGGAGAATGTAACACCCCAAATTTTAGTTAATACTAAAATTCACTAATTATAGGATAAATAATCTCAGATGTGGGAATCGGGGGTAACGGGCTGCGTCATTGCGTTCGTCTCGGAAAAATACGCGAAATAGAGTCCGATTTTTCGAGAATCGGAGTCCGTATGGCCCGGTTATGGCCCAAAGAAGTTTTCAGAAAATTCAAAAACAGATTTAAAAATTAAAATTCAGAATTTGAAATAGAAGCAGCGGGGCAGGCGGGAGAAATTCCCGCCCTAGCCATGTCGACAGCGCTGTCGACAGGGCTGTCGACAGGGGTGTCGACTGCCCTGTCGACTTGCCTGTCGACAGGGGTGCGACGCCCAGTAAAACTGGGTGCACCAGTTTAGGTTCTTGGGCTGGCTTGGAGGGCTGGTTCTGGAAGCTTCTTGGATCTGACGGGTCTAAACCAATCTAGGGTTAATCTAAGGGTCTAAAATGCAACCTAATCCTATAAATAAGGCCCTAACCCTATCCTAATTCATTCATAATTAGGTTTTGTAACTAAACTATGGCAAAATGAAATTTGAGCATGGCCTCCACAAATCAATGAAGAGAGTTGCAAGCTAATCAACATCTTCTTCAATTAAAGCCACTAATTCCACTTCATAAGTTTGCTAATCTTGGTTTTGGTGAGTTTCTATGGCTTTAATAATCAATTGTTAAATTGATTATGGTAGGATGTGATAAGACATGGCTATGTTTGTGGATAAATATGTTTATGCAAGTTTGTATGATATGTGATTTGCAAGTTTTATGTTATATGCAAGGTTAATGCCATGTTTTATGATGCAAAACACTATGTTCAACATTTATGCATATGTAACATGTTATGCAAACTATATGTGAGAGTATATGCAAGTTATATGTAACATGATATGCAAGTTATGCATGCTAAATATTTGGTGTTATGCATGCTAAGTATTTGATTTTATGCATGTTAAGTATTTGATTGTGTGCATGCTAAGTATGTGGGTTTATGCAAGTTAAGTGGTGTGTTTATGCATAATAAGTAATTGATTCTATGCATGCTAAGTATGTGGTTTTATGCATGCTAAGTGTTTGGTATTATGCATAAATCATGACATGTAAGTTTACCCTTTTAAATGTGATGCATACATATGCAAGATGATACCCTTATATGCTATGCATGTTTATCCTCCTTTAAGATGCAAATTCATATGCAAGTTATGTGCATGGTGTTATGCAAGTTATGTGTATGAGATTATGCAAGTTATGTGCATGATGTTATGCAAGTTATGTATATGCTTAAATGCAAGTTTAAGGTGATATGCAAGTTAAGAATGCTTATGCAAGTATGTGAATGCTTATGCAAGTATGTGAATGATTATGCAAGTATGTGAATGCTTATGCAAGTATGTGAATGATTATGCAAGTATGTGAATGCTTATGCAAGTATGTGAATGATTATGCAAGTATGTGAATGCTTATGCAAGTATATGAATGCTTATGCAAGTTATGTGTATGCTTAAATGCATCGTTAACATGTTATGCAAGTTATGAGAATGCTTATATGCAAGTTCAACATATTATGCAAGATATGTGTATGATAACATGCAAGTTTGGGTTAAATGTAGTTGGGTTAATATATGCTCATAAATGCAAGTTGACATCTTCTTAACCCATGACAAAGTTATATGCTAAACCCATGATATTTGTGACGGATCTTTCCCTTTATTATGTCGTGAAATGAGAACGATTTACGTGGGGAACGATGGGGTTGGTAAATATGTTAATAAAAGTATGATTGGGTATGATTAAGCATACCATAAAAATAAATTAACATAAGTGAGAATTTACCTATTGAGTTAGGTCTACCCCATGGGAATTTACCTATTGAGTTAGGTCTACCCATGTTATGAAAAATGTGTAATTAATTAGGGATAATTAATTATGGGGGGGTGATTAATTAGGCGTAATTAATCAACTAAGACACGAGGTTGGACCTTTTTGTAGCGGAAGTCTGCCCGGAACCGACCGGCCATCCAGCGGCTACAAATGATTGGCCCAATGTGAGAGGTCTTAGTCACAAACTAAATACGTGATTAACGTAAAGACACGAGGTTAGACTCGGTTATGACGTAAGGCTGCCCGGACCCAACCGGCTTAACCAGCAGTCATAAAAGATAGTCTAATGTGAGAGGTCTTTAGGAGGATCACGGTCTTAATTAATTAAGAAACACTTAACCAAATTAGCATGTAGTGGGACATGAGGGTTAAGTGGGTGCCTTGGGTGGCATGTAGTAACTAGTGGGGGTGCCTCGGGTGGCATGAGGAAACTAGTGGGTTGCCTTGGGTGGCAATAGAAAATACGATTAGAATACTTAACCAAAGTGGAACATGTAATTTAAAACATGGGTGAAGGGTTAAGTAAGTGCCATGGGTGGCATGTGGAAATCTAGTGGGTGCCTTAAGGGGCAATTGAAATATGATTAGATGACTTAACCAAAACTTAACATGTAAGTGGGCATGATTATAAAGAGGGGTTAAGTCGGATGCACTAGATAAAATTGCAAGCTTAGGTGGTAGCTTGTGGGGGGCCCATTTCAACCAATATCCCAAACGTATCTTTGTAGGCTCGACTTAAGTCGAGTGACGGGACACGCATATTGGGCTTGACTATAAGAGGCCAAACCGGGTTAACGGTGGCAACGCGGGACCAACGGGTTTCATATGCGTGTGTGGACCCGGGCTGGTTGGTAAGTCGTTGTTGCATCGTGTAGATATAAAGCCGTGCACCGTTGATATTATCAGGTGGCCACGTTGGGGAATGATACACCCCAATTGTGGGACCAGCACGGGTATCTACAGTAGGGAGCCGATCGCTTGGGAGTAGTGGGTACACCTAGTAAAGATAGGGGCAGACGGCACCTGTGTAGGGGTACAAGAAACTACCGGGTAAAAATTACTAAGTACACTTAGTGGGATCAACCTTTAAGTAGGAATCACTCTTGGTGGGTAGAACTGGTGTGGTGCAGTGTAGGAATTACCCTTGGTGAATAAGTATGGGGTGGTGTAATCTAATAATTATCCTTGGGTGGATAAAAGCGTCTTCTCGGTTATCTTAGTATATCCTGTGTTTTGTTGGCTACTTAGTGTGGTCATTATCCCCAGAGGTACCGTACCTTATTTATGTCATACCCTAATTACTTTAATGGTTGTATTGTTAGGGTTATAGGACTCACTCAGACTTATGTCTGACCCCGTTGTTTTTATCTTTTTTCCTAACCCTCAGGTTTTCAGAGTGGGCCTAGCACTAGTGGGCTTGGATCAGACCGCTATTTCTATCTTTTGGGCTTGGATCGTAGAAGTAAAGCTCGGTTTATCTTTTCTATTATGGCTATTGTCTATGTAGTGGGATTATGTACTTCTAGTTTATCAAGATGGATATTATGTACTTGACTCTTGTTATGGTTTTGTGATGTAACCAAACATGTTTTACTTTCCGCTGAAATGAAATGATGATTTAAATTTTCAAGTATTACTTATATCTGTCTTGTTGTAATTTTTCTGTTCTATATTCACTTAAAATACTCCACCAATGTTATGGCATTCCCTTAGTGAGTGACCGTAGCGGGTGTGGGGTGTTACAGTTTGGCTACAGGAGCCCTTCGACAGAACCTTGAAACGAGCTTCACAAAAAGACCCACAACCGAACTTCCAACAACTCCGGTTGCTTCTCCCAACCTTCAGATCGGAACTCGCGGCAACCAAGACAAGTTCGAATGCTTCAAAACCCAAATCCCTTTAACCCTAGGTACCGGGAAAATTCCTGGAACCACCGAGCTGACATCGAACTGAATAAAAGTGATATCCAGATGAAGCTACTTCTCATACGAACTCAAAGAACCCGACTTTGAATTTATTGGATTTTATTTCGAATTGTTATGATTTTTGAAGATCACATATGGGTATTAAGGAAGAAAATGACGGCGTGAAAAAGGGTTGATTGGAGAGTGAACTTAATTAGGGTTAGAGGCTGTTGGGGGGGTATTTATAGGATAAAAGATTGTAAATATAATCATTTTATATTAAATTGTTATCCTCTCTTGTCTTTTAAAAATCTTTGTGATCACATACAATATCCAAAAATCACGGAACTGGACATGCAGCTAGAGTTCGACAATACGGTCCCAATGAAACTGGTTTCGTCGAATTCCGACTCCGTATGCTCACACAGCGTATTTTTAACTGTCAAAATACTGACTGTTTCTCACTCTAAAAATCCGTACGGCCACACACTGACTCTAAAAATCACGAAACTTGACATCGAGCAATAATTTGACATTGCGGATCCAACAAAACTGGTTTCATCGAATTCCGACTTCATATGCTCACACAATGTATTTTTAAAGCTCTGGATGACCCATTTAAATATATAAATATATTTAAATATTATTGAATTAAATACAAATAAATTTATATTATCGTATATCTTCACATATGATATCGTACAGCTCCATAATATCATATCAGAATATACAGTTTGATATTTCAGATTCCCGATTACCTCGATATTCAATTTACATTGAAAAACCCTTTTATAACGTATATAAAGCGTCGCAAATTATAAAGGAATTCTACAACGACTTTTCTGAAATTTGATTTGGACGTACATCAAAATCTACCCGACGAAATCCCGATTTTTCTCTTCCACTAGAAAGATATACTCCACCAGCTCCACAGTTTCTTGTTTCACAGAAATCCGGCTTAAAACGAATCCTGTATATTCAGTTGAAGTTCAAATCGCCAAATAGCGAACTGCAGCGCCATTTCAAGCTCGTTTATAAATATATTATAAACTATACGCTCAACTGTCGTCGATTCAATATAATCGTTATTATATTTCGAATCTAAACTCCACCAAATCTCGTATGCTATTCAATTCACACGATATTATGAATTTCACTATTTCGACATTATAATATATTATTATATTATAATTATTAATTAAATATTCAATATTATTTAATTAAACGATCATTAACTTCTCTAAATCACCAATTATATAATTAAATAAATTAATTATAATACCCCTGACAATGCGGGTGATTACATTTTTCCCCACTTAAAATAATTTCGTCCTCGAAATTGCTAAGTTAGAGGTCGACCCTATCTATTGGAATTCCTAAGATTTGTTTACCCATTATTTCCGATTTCAACTGAACCAATAAATATCGACTAAAATATTTATTCATTCCGACTAACTAAAATTTTCAAAAATTCTGAAAAAAATTTAACACTTTAAATTTTCGGAAAATTTTGCCAGCACCTCCTTTGTACTGGTCAATAGCTCATACTCCAACTCGCCTCTCTGGGCCTTCTTCAACCCAAAAGAAAATCAAAATGCCAAACGGCTTGCCAATTTGGCTCATAAATCCCAAACTCATATAAAATATAAACTTGTACCTTTTTATCGGGCATATCAACTCTATCACTTCCATATGCTATCAACTCAGCATATACCAGTGTTATCTCAATCAAATTCCAACCAGTTCATATCCTCATATCCAAATCGAATTTCATTCGAAGTCCAATATCAAATTCCAAATTATTGACTTATCAATTTGGTTCCATTCTAGATTGTCTCTAATCCAATTCAATTTTATTTAACTTAGTTCGAGTTAAATTTCAATTTATTATTCACTTTCACCCTTTAAATCCATTTAACTTCATGAGTTAAATTTTAAATTTCAAATTCCTGGGTTTATTTCAAATCAATTTGAAATCATAATACCAATTCAAAACCTTTGAATTTCTGAACAACTTGTTTTCTCAAAACAATTCTAATCAAAATCTTTGGTAATAATCCGTCACTTTGAACCTCGAAAATGAACACTAATGATGTCTAGATTCATCATCAGAATCTATTTTACAGCTATCGAAGTGAGTTCAATACTATATCATTTCCAGTTTGGAAAGCGTTTTCAAAATCTCACAGGACTTAAAATTTCCTTATTTTAATTCCAAATCTGATTTAAATTCATATTTAATTCATCTTATTTCATATACTTTACTTATATGATTCTGATTGGTTATATATAACCATTTAATTTATAATCTTACTCGATTATAATTACAACCAAACACATTATAATATTTCCAGTATATATACTTTGGGTAAAATTATTTCATTTACCCTCTTTTCAAAACATACCATGTCGGTTCATCGTATTCAAGTGTTTATTTACTCCTACCGATACAGTTGATCAAACTGATCGACCAGAACCCATAAACAACTCAGCCAATGAATCTCCACAATATACAACCATTTTTATATCAAATACCAATACGCACTCGTATATATACACTCAAACTCAATCTAGGGTATTACTAACCCTATCTCTACCGAGTCACGCCACAGAGCCAAGTAATTCTTAACTTAAGCTCTGATACCAACTGTAACGACCCGGATTTTCGGCGACTTTGGTTATCGCATAAGCTCGATGTCGATAACCAAAACATCGAAAAATCCCGGTAATTAATGAAAGAAATTAGAAGGTGAGAATATATAAGATAGAAACTTAGAATAGAAGAAGAAGAAGAACACAACATCAGAGTAACACGAACCTCACAGCGGAATGAATAACATGTAATAGATAACATAACTTTGAAATATAACAGTTATGTATACAATAGCACTTATCAGAGTACAGCACTTACAACACAGCGGAAATAACTATAGCTATATGATCTTGAAGCCTCCTGCTCCACGCTCTTCCAGTATATCTGTAAATTCCTGACTACTTGACTGCCCGTACAAATTTAGGCACCCAAGAGTTTAGGGAAAACAACAAAGTAAACTCCGGGTCAGTCATGGGACTGGTATGAGTAAAACAGTTTAAACAGGTATATGAACAAGTAAACGATATCTCATAAGACCACGCCACAGAACGGAACGGGTTTTTCCCTTATGAGAATCCAAATATCTTTATATCAAAAACCTTTTGATATTATAATAATGTCTATGTACAAATAGATATCAACTAGCAGAAACGCTTTCATCTCACGTTCTACATATATAGTATACAATCAAAATCGCAAGCACGTATTGGATAATGGATTTCCAACTATGACAAGGTATGGAACCACCTTCCGATCAGTGTACTCTAGGAACGATACACTGGAGTTCAACAAGAACATCTTGTAACTCAGCCACACATGACCGACCACTCATTTCGCTTGAGTGTATCGAATGTACATCACCAACGGTTGGGATCAGCAACCGTTCCCGTATATATATGGGACAGCATTGATAGATTTAAGAAACAAATGAATATTCTCTAGATAGGTGATTATACACCCTACTTCGGTGCGACCGACTTAGCCATGATGCCTGGCCGATTTCTGTCATTTACCGGATGATGAGGCTAGAAGCTATGCTTTATCATCACAACAGATTCACTTCGAATGTCACATTGTCAGATCCATCGAAAATCACTAATTGATGTCTACAACCATACATTACGTGTCAGCTAAAAGAAGTTTCCTTCTCCGCTTCCACTCTTGGTACGGTTGAAGAAATCAATGTACGTGACCGTCTGGAAATACTATGTCAGACATCCATCTTCATTCACTTAGAAATGTCACATCGTCATACCCGCCAAATCACAAATTGACTTATCCAAAAATAACACGGGTATACAGCTAAGAGAAACGAATTCCTCCGCCACCAAACGTGAATACGTTTGAACAGATCAACTTACGCGATTCATTGGATATACTCTGTCAGACCTTCGTCCATACAAGTTGTCCTGGGACTGGACAAACCGAAGGCACTATTCTGTAAACAGGATAGCCCTTGCATTTTACTCCGTCTTCAATTATCTTTGGCATATATGATTCGCGACGCTTATGCCAATACAGAGTGGTTCTTTGGATAATAATCCAACCGGTCTCTCCATATTAACAACGTTAAAATGGTCAAAACTTCGATAGTCTGTGATTTAACCATCAAAGAAAACAAGTGTGCAAACAACGATATTATTTCCAGATGGAAATTATATCGAACAAACATCATTTAACATTAACCTCTTTAGTTCATTTATTTACTTATCTCCTGTTTCCCTATATTCTAAATTCTTATTTTTCTTTTATCAGAAAACATTTCTGATTCTCGTTTGGAAAACATTTCCAAAACTCCTTTACGATCAAACCTTACCATTTCTTAGTCAAGAAGGAAGTCACTCAAGTTGGGGTATAATTACCTCTCAGACCTTAACTGAACAACGTTATAACTTCGAAATGGTCAAAGTTTATCTTTTAATCTTTAACAACTTCTTTACGCCTTTCTCGGATTCAATTTTACTAATCCACTTCTATATTTAAAACATTGGTTATAACGATAACGTTATAATCCCTCCTTTCGAATTATCTAACTTTAATTATAACTTCTATTCTTATTAGTGAATAATTAACCTAACACTTATTTATTTATAAATAAATAAATCTCTATTTAAACACTGGAAAAGTATAAGTACTTTCCCGAATTCGATATAATCGAATTTGCCGATTAACTCTCTTCGAGAAATCTCTATTTGATTGACTCTTCTTCGAATAACCTATATTCGATTAACTCCTTCTCGAATAAACGATATTCGATAATCTCTCTTCGAATAACTAATATTCGATAACTCTTCCTTTTCAAATATCTCATATTTGAAAATCTCACTTCGATTAAACTATAATCGATAACTCCCTTCGATGAAACTAACATCGATAACTCCTTTCGATGAAACTAACATCGATAACTCCTTTCGATGAAACTAACATCGATAACTCCTCTAACTCTATTCGAATAAACTATATTCGATTAACTCCTCTAACTCTATTCGAATAAACTATATTCGATTAGCTCCTTTCAAATGTCTAGATTCGTAACTTCTTCTCGAATAACCAATATTCGATTATCTTACTTCGAATAACTTATATTCGATTATCTCACTTCGAATAACCAATATTCGATAATTCTTCTCGAATGAACTATATTCGATTAACTCCTCTAACTCTATTCGAATAAACTATATTCGATTAGCTCCTTTCAAATGTCTAGATTCGTAACTTCTTCTTGAATAACCAATATTCGATTATCTTACTTCGAATAACTTATATTCGATTATCTCACTTCGAATAACCAATATTCGATAATTCTTCTCGAATGAACTATATTCGATTTCTCTTCTCGAATAAACTATATTCGATTACTCTTCTCTTCGAGTACACTATATTCGATAAATCTACTTTGAATAAGTGATATTCGATAACTCCACTCGATTAACCCTACTTACTTAACCCTACTGGTTTACTTGACTTACCTAACTCAACTTGTTAACTTGACTTATTTAACCCTACTTAACTCAACTGGATTAACTCCTATCAAATAACTAATATTCGATTTACTTCCATTCGCTTGACTCTAGATCGCAGCGATCACAATGGTTACGCCTGATTCCCTCAGGAAACATCCGACCGCCGTAGGCTATTTACAGCCCTGCGAATTACGCTAGCAGTCGTACGAGATGGCAACTTATCCTGAATAACTATGTTTGACTAACTCTGTCTCAAATAACTATATTTGATTAACTCTAGTTCGTTTTAACTCTAAT
This sequence comes from Allium sativum, assembly GCA_030737875.1. Classification (NCBI taxonomy): domain Eukaryota; kingdom Viridiplantae; phylum Streptophyta; class Magnoliopsida; order Asparagales; family Amaryllidaceae; genus Allium; species Allium sativum. Next base: position 396,402,008 of record CM060920.1, on the reverse strand, counting down.
CGATCAACTCTAACTAATTAACTCCAACTGGTTAACTCTGACTGATTAACTCTAACTTGTTACTCTATTTGACTAACTCGACTTGACTAACCCCTTTCGAATAACATATTCGATTAACTAACTTTCGATTACCATATTCGATTAACTAACTTCGAATACCATATTCGATTAACTAACTTCGAATACCATATTCGATTAACTCCTTTCGAATGTCTATATTCGATTAACTAACTTCGAATACCATATTCGATTTACTAACTTCGAATACCATATTCGATTTCTCCTTTCGAATACCATATTCGATTTAACTCCTTTCGAATGTCTATATTCGATTAACTTTATTCACTTTGTAAAGATTTCCTTTTTAACAACGTTTTATTCATTTGAAAAGATTTACTTTTAAATAACGGTTCTACACTTTAAAAATGATTTCCTTTTTATAATGTTCCCTTTCCAATTCTATTTGTAAATGGTTTACAAATATTTCCTTTTTCCTATTTTATTCTATTTGCAAATGGTTTGCAAATATTTCCTTTTCAAATTTATTTAAAAATATTCTAACTCCTTAAATTCCCGGGAAAATTCGCCATAACCTCCCTTGTATCGGGAGCATCGGGAAAATCCCCAAACTCGCCACACAGGCCTTTCCATTCAAAAAGAAAATAATTTGAAATTTTATCCTTTTTGAATATCTCCTATTTATAAATATTCCAATTTATAAACATTTCTTATTTATAAATATCTCTTATTTATAAATATTCCATTTTATAAATATTCTATTTTCAATATCACTTTGAAAATTCCCTTATCTACATTCCGGTATGTTATGGTATTCAATCATATCAAATTACGATGTTCAATATCGTCCATACACACACAATCAACAACAGGTTATAATTCACAACATATATCAAAATATATGAAAACCAATAAAATAACTGTTGAGGAATCCAGTCGGATTCCTCCAACCTGTTTCCCTACATCACAGATGTTAGACAATATAGATAACATCATTTTCAGTTCCATATGATACATTCTGTTAAACAGAATCAATATAGAAATTTAACTAACTGACTAGCAGTTCAATCAAACAATCAACACACAGTAAATCAGACAATTTCTAACAGTTCTAAAGATACAACCTGAAATTATAAACTGTTCAGAGTTGGTGAGATTTACTCACATTTGTCGATTATCGTTAAAAACGAAAATCGATAGTTGATTCGGATCAGATAACTTATTTCGCTATAATTTGTACCCAGCTCCAGTTCATTCCAATCCAGTTGCATTTTGTTGTTCCCGTTCCTACGATCATGTCGGATCTGATATTTGTTTGATTCAGATAATATAACAAAGTTATGACTTATACGAGTTCAATATATTATTATATATTAAATTTAGGCTTAGTTTAATAAAATTCTGGGCTTTACCATTTATTCATCAGCCCATATACCCATTCAATTTCCACCAGCCCATACGTTCTGCTCCTTTATTAATGTAACAGCAAACCATAACCTTCTTCCCGAATTACACTTCGAACCAGACAACTTCCAACACTCTTTGCAGCTACAAATTCCAAGTATTGAACACATCACCCTTTTATGACTGCCACCTCCACTGTTTTGCGCCCAACCACCAACCCCATTCATCATTACAAACTCACCACCGTTCACAATATTTTCCCAAAACAGAACTCCTCATCAACCAGACCAATATCTCCCTTTCCTCAACATACACTTCGAACACCATTAGCAAAATTGCATCACCATTCATGAGACCAACCTCATCACGTTCTTACTGCAAACTCCTTTCGCAGTCCACCGTCCTCCCAAGTCCAGCTCTTCACAAAACAATCCTCTCCACCATCGATATACCATCCAAACCTGAAAACTTCCAGTTCAACACCCAAATGTCCAACTGCATTTCCCAAACCCATTTAAAACAGTACCACTTCCACTTCCCGTCACACAACACCTCCATGAAATTCACAGGAGATCACCGAACTATAAATCACCATTACCAATAACTATAAATCACTGAACTAAAAATCACCTCATCGAAATATCTCCCCTTATACTTAAATCCCGTCCTCCTCTTCTCACTGTCATAGGAGCAGCTCGCACTCCAGTATCCCAAAATGACCGACAATAGTACCCCTCGCACCACCGAGCACATATGCGACTTCAACTTCCAACGTTTGGCTATAGGAGCCCTTTGACAGAACCTTGAAACGAGCTTCACAAAAAGACCCACAACCGAACTTCCAACAACTCCGATTGCTTCTCCCAACCTTCAGATCGGAACTCGCGGCAGCCAAGACAAGTTCGAATGCTTCAAAACCCAAATCCCTTTAACCCTAGGTACCGGGAAAATTCCTGGAACCACCGAGCTGACATCGAACTGAATAAAAGTGATATCCAGATGAAGCTACTTCTCATACGAACTCAAAGAACCCGACTTTGAATTTATTGGATTTTATTTCGAATTGTTATGATTTTTGAAGATCACGTATGGGTATTAAGGAAGAAAATGACGGCGTGAAAAAGGGTTGACTGGAGAGTGAACTTAATTAGGGTTAGAGGCTGTTGGGGGGGGTATTTATAGGATAAAAGATTGTAAATATAATCATTTTATATTAAATTGTTATCCTCTCTTGTCTTTTAAAAATCTTTGTGATCACATACAATATCCAAAAATCACGAAACTGGACATGCAGCTAGAGTTCGACAATACGGTCCCAATGAAACTGGTTTCATCGAATTCCGACTCCGTATGCTCACACAACGTATTTTTAACTGTCAAAATACTGACTGTTTCTCACTCTAAAAATCCGTACGGCCACACACTGACTCTAAAAATCATGAAACTTGACATCTAGCAATAATTTGACATTGCGGATCCAACAAAACTGGTTTCGTCGAATTCCGACTTCATACGCTCACACAGTGTATTTTTAAAGCTCTGGATGACCCATTTAAATATATAAATATATTTAAATATTATTGAATTAAATACAAATAAATTTATATTATCGTATATCTTCACATATGATATCGTACAGCTCCATAATATCATATCAGAATATACAGTTTGATATTTCAGATTCCCGATTACCTCGATATTCAATTTACATTGAAAAACCCTTTTATAACGTATATAAAGCGTCGCAAATTATAAAGGAATTTGTAACGACCCGGATTTTCGGCGACTTTGGTTATCGACGTAAGCTCGACGTCGATAACCAAAACATCGAAAAATCCTGGTAATTAGTGAAAGAAATTAGAGGGTGAGAATAGATAAGATAGAAACTTAGAATAGAAGAAGAAGAAGAACACAACATCAGAGTAACACGAACCTCACAGCGGAACGAATAACATATAATAGATAACATAACTTTGAAATATAACAGTTATGTATACAATAGCACTTATCAGAGTACAACACTTACAACACAACGGAAATAACTATAGCTATATGATCTTGAAGCCTCCTGCTCCACGCTCTTCCAGTATATCTGTAAATCCCGACTACTTGACTGTCCGTACAAATTTAGGCACCCAAGAGTTTAGGGAAAACAACAAAGTAAACTCCGGGTCAGTCATGGGACAGGTATGAGTAAAACAGTTTAAACAGGTATATGAACAAGTAAACGATATCTCATAAGACCACACCGCAGAACGGAACGGGTTTTTCCCTTTTGAGAATCCAAAATATCTTTATATCAAAAACCTTTTGATATTATAATAATGTCTATGCACAAATAGATATCAACTAGCAGAAACGCTTTCATCTCACGTTCTACATATATAGTATACAATCAAAATCGCAAGCACGTACTGGATAATGGATTTCCAACTATGACAAGGTATGGAATCACCTTCCGATCAGTGTACTCTAGGAACGATACACTGGAGTTCAACAAGAACATCTTGCAACTCAGCCACACATGACCGACCACTCATTTCGCTTGAGTGTATCGAATGTACATCACCAACGGTTGGGATCAGCAACCGTTACCGTATATATATGGGACAACATTGATAGATTTAAGAAACAAATGAATATTCTCTAGATAGGTGATTATACACCCTACTTCGGTGCGACCGACTTAGCCATGCTGCCTGCCCGATTTCTGTCATTTACCGGTTGATGAGGCTAGAAGCTACGCTTTATCATCACATCCGATTCACTTCGAATGCCACATTGTCAGATCCATCGAAAATCACTAATTGACGTCCACAACAATACATTACGTGTCAGCTAAAAGAAGTTTTCCTTCTCCGCTTCCACTCTTGGTACGGTTGAAGAAATCAATGTACGTGACCTTTCTGGAAATACTATGTCAGACATCCATCTTCATTCACTTAGAAATGTCACATTGTCATACCCGCCAAATCACAAATTGACTTATCCAAAAATAACACGGGTATACAGCTAAGAGAAACGAATTCCTCCGCCACCAAACGTGAATACGTTTGAACAGATCAACTTACGCGATCCATTGGATATACTCTGTCAGACCTTCGTCCATACAAGTTGTCCTGGGACTGGACAAACCGAAGGCACTATTCTGTAAACAGGATAGCCCTTGCATTTTACTCCGTCTTCAATTATCTTTGGCATATATGATTCGCGACGCTTATGCCAATACAGAGTGGTTCTTTGGATAATAATCCAACCGATCTCTCCATATTAACAACGTTAAAATGGTCAAAACTTCGATAGTCGGTAAGTTAACTATCAAAGAAAAACAAGTGTGCAAACAACGATATTATTTCCAGATGGAAATTATATCGAACAAACATCATTTAACATTAATCTCTTTAGTTCATTTATTTATTTACCTCCTGTTTCCCTATATTCTAAATTCTTATTTTCTTTTATCAGAAAACATTTCTGATTCTCGTTTGGAAAACATTTCCAAAACTCCTTTACGATCAAACCTTACCATTTCTTAGTTAAGAAGGAAGTCACTCAAGTTGGGGTATAATTACCTCTCAGACCTTAACTGAACAACGTTATAACTTCGAAATGGTCAAAGTTTATCTTTTAATCTTTAACAACTTCTTTACGCCTTTCTCGGATCCAATTTTACTAATCCACTTCTATATTTAAAACATTGGTTATAACGATAACGTTATAATCCCTACTTTCGAATTATCTAACTTAAATTATAACCTCTATTCTTATTAGTGAATAATTAACCTAACACTTATTTATTTATAAATAAATAAATCTCTATTTAAACACTGGAAAGTATAAGTACTTTCCCGAATTCGATATAATCGAATTTGTCGATTAACTCTCTTCGAGAAATCTCTATTTGATTAACTCTTCTTCGAATAACCTATATTCGATTAACTCCTCCTTTCAAATATCTCATATTTGAAAATCTCACTTCGATTAAACTATAATCGATAACTCCCTTCGATGAAACTAACATCGATAACTCCTTTCGATGAAACTAACATCGATAACTCCTTTCGATGAAACTAACATCGATAACTCCTTTCGATGAAACTAACATCGATTTATTTAACTCGACGAACTTAACTCGACTAACTTAACTCGACTAACTCGACTTACTTGGTTCGACCAATTCGATTCGATTAACTAGGCTCGACTAACTTGGTCGAACCACCCGATCAACTCAACTTATTTAACTTAACTTATTTCTCAACTCGATCAACTCGATTAACTCCTATCGAATAACTAATATTCGATTAAACTCCATTCGCTTGACTCTAGATTGTAGCGATCACAATGGTTACGCCTGACTCCCTCAGGAAACATCCGACCGCCGTAGGCTATTTACAGCCCTGCGAATTACACTAGCAGTCGTACAAGATGGCAACTTACCCTGAATACTATGTTTGACTAACTCTGTTTCAAAGAACTATATTTGATTAACTCTAGTTCGTTTTAACTCTAATCGATTAACTTTGACTAATTAACTCCAACTGGTTAACTCTAACTGATTAACTCTAACTAATTAACTCCAACTGGTTAACTCTAACTGATTAACTCTAACTAATTAACTCCAACTGGTTAACTCTAACTGATTAACTTTAACTGGTTAACTCTAACTAATTAACTCCAACTGGTTAACTCTAACTGATTAACTTTAACTGGTTAACTCTAACTGGTTAACTCTAACTGATTAACTCTAACTAATTAACTCCAACTGGTTAACTCTAACTGATTAACTTTAACTGGTTAACTCTAACTAATTAACTCCAACTGGTTAACTCTAACTGATTAACTTTAACTGGTTAACTCTAACTGGTTAACACTAACTAATTAACTCCAACTGGTTAACTCTAACTGATTAACTTTAACTGGTTAACTCTAACTGGTTAACTCTAACTGATTAACTTTAACTGGTTAACTCTAACTGGTTAACTCTAACTGATTAACTTTAACTGGTTAACTCTAACTGGTTAACTCTAACTGATTAACTTGACTTGACTAACCCCTTTCGAATAACATATTCGATTAACTAACTTTCGAATACCATATTTGATTAACTAACTTCGAATACCATATTCGATTAACTCCTTTCGAATGTCTATATTCGATTCACTAACTTCGAATACCATATTCGATTAACTAACTTCGAATACCATATTCGATTAACTCCTTTCGAATGTCTATATTCGATTCACTAACTTCGAATACCATATTCGATTTCTCCTTTCGAATACCATATTCGATTAACTAACTTCGAATACCATATTCGATTTCTCCTTTCGAATACCATATTCGATTAACTAACTTCGAATACCATATTCGATTTCTTTATTCACTTTATAAAGATTTCCTTTTTAACAACGTTTTATTCATTTGAAAAGATTTACTTTTAAATAACGGTTCTACACTTTAAAAAATGATTTCCTTTTTATAATGTTTCTGTGACGGCCCGCCTCGCACCGGCCTGCATTTCCTTCATAAGTGCGCTGTACACATGCCCGACTAGCACAAGACGGTCGTCATAAGAAAGAAAAGAAGGGAATGAGCTAATCAAAGAACCTGTAGAATGCCTCACAGCGCATGGAATAAAATATAATAATAATGTACTTGACATAAAACAGGCGAGACAGTGCATAAGCTGATAACTAAAACCAACATCAATCTCAAAGCAGCGGAAATCCAAATACAGCTTATTACAATTTTCCAAATTTACTGTCTCTAAACAAAAGAAAGCTGAGATAGAAGATACACCAACAATGCCCAAGCAGTGATCTTCAACAACACAGGGAGAATACTAAATATATATATATCACGTGGAAGCCTCCTGCTCGTCTCCGGATCATCTACCCGTGCATCACCAGCTAACCTGTCTCTAGTCTGCTCGTGTGAGCACCCAGAGTAATAAGAGGAGACATAAAACTCTGGGTCAGACATAAAGCCTGGTATGAGCGATAAGCATCTAAACAGAATAATAACAGGTATACTAAACCATACCTGAACCTGGACCTGCAACCAAAGAGTTAGTACCACATACCGTACAATACTCCAAGGTGCCATAATAAATAGTGTAAGAATACGGGGGTGGGGTGTGCATGTCAAAATGATAGCAACAAATCATCCATAGCAACCATCCTCACATCTCTCACTCAGTGCGTAAAGCGTACGACATCTACCACTTTGGAACACTAGACAAACTGAGGTAACGACGAATCCCGACTTGTAGAAACCCTGCTGTGACCAAGACAACACTTGGAGTCATGACCAAACATTTCAATGACCCACTTCATTGGTCGTAGCCCTTGGTTCTACCGATGCCATAATGGCCCTGAATCCGCCTTCGTACCTCCTACCATAGTGGTCCAAAGCTATAGACGTCGATAACTCCTTGGCACGCGTCCCGCAGCAAAGCCCAATCATGAAGTGAACTCGTTGATTCCCATCTGAATCTTAAGCTCTAACTTCTCATTTGGACTTCCTTTGCATCTCGGGTTTGGTCGAATTGGAGTGGGTCTTCAGAAGAGTTGCCGCACAGTAACAGCCCTAGAATTCGGTTCGGTTCGGTGGTCATTGCCTCGTCGGTTCGGGTCGGTCCTTGTCATCTTCCCATTCAGTTCGGGTCGGGTTCTTCACTTCGGGTCGGGTCGGTGTCCTCCTCCGGGTCGGGTCGGGTTGCTGTCTTCCTTCGAGTTCATGCTCCTCCTTCGATCAGCTTCCTCGTTTTCCATTTACTCCGATCCGATCCGATCCCTTCGTCTTGCTCCAGTCGTAGCCTCCCATTCGTGAGTCGATCCGATCTGGCCTCTATTATGCTTCCGATCCGATCCGATCCGCTCTCTCCTACTCCGATCCGATCCTGCTCCATAGTTCCGATCCGATCCCCCTGTCCACTCCACCTCTAAGTAAACGGCCTTCCTTCTCACCAAGCCTCCTCCAGTGACAAGTTCCAATCCAGTTCGAATCCCCTTGGTCAGTTCACAAATCCGATCCGACCCCTTCCTCCGATCCGAACCGGTTCGGAACCTGCACACTTCTGCAACTTTCCAGCGAGCTTTCTACGCCATTCGACGACGTTTTCGACCGATTTAACTATTCTAATCAATCATAAAACATACCATAGAGTCATAGCAACATGTAACATCAATTGCAAACACCATAACAACAATTCAAATGAACCAAAATGGATCAAAAGTGGCTAAAACCTCACATTTTCCTATAATCCTTCTTAATCATGTTTAAGCATACGATTAGCAAAACACATCGAAATTAACCCAAATTTCTAACAGAGCCTTAAAACATTATTTTAGAATTTTAAGAATTTTTCCAGAATTTATTCACGTATAAATTCGCTAATCTTCACTAATTACCCTTAATCACTGTAATTAGTGCAAAAACTATGCAAATCACTCACCTTGGCCACAAATGAAATTCTCAGAACTGAAACTCCTCTGATTTGGGGCGAGTACTGATGTCTAACAGCAGCTCTAAACCTTGCTTTGGTGCTTTTTCTCCTTAATTTGGTGTTGCTAAGCCTAATCTTCAATTAGAGAGTGATTTGGGGTGTTTTAGATGTAGGAAGCCATTACTAAGGTCTCAAGGAGGTTTGTGGCGGCTCAAAACTGAAATGAAAGTGATAACCTAACCCTAATCAGTCCTCCTATACCTCTAAACCCGAAATTCCCCTTGGGCCTAACTGCTAATCACCCGGTTAAGCCCAATTAAGCTGTCTTTCACCATCTGAAACTTGTTTCAGCCATATCTCCCAAATGGTGAGTCCGTTTGGCTAATGTGACCACTCTACGGAAAGAGAAACTATCATTCAAAGCCAATGGAAGTGATTTCAGGTCAAAATTCATTTCCAGTTAAAAGTTATGGCCAAAACAGTGCCAACTAGGGGTAAAATGGTCATTTAAAAATCGGGAAAAATCATGAACATGGGAAATGACCCCAATAGTCGTCTCCCAAAGTTACATGACCATACGACTTCGTATGTGAAAGAAATAAATATTCTACGATCCTATGATGCGTAGAATGCGGGTCGTTACACTCTCCCCCCCTTAAGAAATTTCGTCCCCGAAATTCCTTAACCCCAAAACATACACAGGATCCCGCATGCCTAACACCCACATACAACAATCAAACATGCAAAGCAAGCAAACAAGTCTATCCTAGCATGCGGAAAACTAAATCGCTAATAAAATCTTACCAGACAAAGAGTTCTGGATACTTCTTCCTTATGTCCTCTTCTGTTTCCCAAGTACAATCATTCTCGTCTTCGCTCCACTGTACCTTGACTAGCTTCACCGACTTCCTTCGAAGTTGCTTCACGTCGTGTGCGACAATACGGGCCGGCTTGCGGTTTCCAACCGCCTCGGGTTCTACTTCGAAGTCTTCCAACTGATCAGGTGAGATAGTCATATCTGAGTCGTGAACGAACTTCCTTAGTTGGGAAACATGAAATACGTTGTGAACTCCCGCCATCTTTTCCGGTAAGTCAATTCTATATGCCAAATTCCCGACTAGTTCAAGAACAGGGAATGGGCCAACAAATCTTGGTGCTAATTTACCTTTCCTGCCAAATCGTATTACGCTCTTCAACGGAGAAATCTTGACAAACACCAAGTCACCAACGGAGAATTTTAAGTCTCTTCTTCTCTTATCAGCATAACTCTTCTGCCTATCTTGGGCTGCCTTCATTCGTTGCTGAATGATCTTGATTTTATCTGAAGTTTCCCTCACCACATCTGGTCCAAGCATAAACTTCTCGCCAGTTTCTATCCAACATGATGGTGAGTTGCACGGTCTTCCATACAAAGCTTCAAATGGAGCCATACCGATACTGGATTGGTAGCTATTATTATATGCAAACTCTACTAGATGCAAATGGTCATCCCATGATCCACCAAAATCCAATATACATGCTCTCAAGAGATCTTCCAAAATACGATTCACCCTTTCCGTCTGACCGTCGGTCTGAGGATGATATGCGGTACTGAGATGTAACTCTGACCCTAGCGCCTCTTGCAAGCTCCTCCAAAACCCACTAGTGAACAACGGGTCTCGGTCGCTCACAATTCTTTTAGGTACTCCATGAAATCTCACTACCCACTTCATATACAATTCTGCTAACTTAGCTGCCGTTCTAGTCGATTTGACTGGTATAAATCTTGCACTTTTAGTCAGTCGATCTACAATTACCCAAATGCTGTCATATCCCGATCTAGTCCTTGGTAATCCATCGATGAAATCCATCGAGACTTGCTCCCATTTCCATTCGGGAATTTCTAAAGGCTGCAACAACCCACTAGGATTCTTTTGCTCGGCTTTAACTAGCTGGCAATTCATGCACTTGGATATAAACTTTCCAACATCTCTTTTCATCCCTTCCCAGTAGTAGGTCTGCTTCATATTTCGATACATCTTATTACCACCGGGGTGTATAGTCAACCTTGAGTGATGACATTCTCTAAGCACTTCATCCCTCAATCCATTGACATTGGGTACAACAAGCTTTCCATTCTTTCTAAGCCATCTATCTCGATCAAGCCCATACTTGTTCATCTCCTCATCGATACCCATCTCTAACTTGGAGATGCTCTCCAATAGGTTAGGATCGTCCCTCTGACTAGAGCCGATCCGTTCAATCAAAGTGGGTCTGATCGTCAAACTTGCTAACATTTCTGGATCCAATTCGCACTTTGGTCTGAAATCAAAACTTGCGATAAACTCCAGTTGCTTCCATTCAAGGAACATAGCCCCTAAGCTGGCATGTCTTCTACTCAATGCATCAGCCACCGCATTGCCCTTTCCCGGTGTATATGCGATGTCAAAATCATAGGAAGCTAAGAACTCTAACCATCTCTGCTGACGGAGATTTAAATCCTTCTGGGAGAATAGATACTTCAACGACTTATGATCTGTAAACAGTTCAAATCTTTCTCCCAAGAGATAGTGTCTCCACATCTTTAACGCGAACACGATCGCTGCCAATTCTAAATCATGGGTAGGGTATCTTCTCTCGTGCGGTTTCAATTGCCGACTTGCGTAAGCTACAACCCTACCGCCTTGCATCAATACAGCACCCAGTCCGGTACCACAGGCATCCGTGTATACCGTCATCTCTTCATCCCCCTTAGGAATGACTAACACTGGTGCGCTTGTCAACTTGTCCTTTAGGCTTTTAAATGCATTCTCGCACCTTTCATCCAAGACAAAAGCTTGATTCTTCTTGGTCAACTGGGTCAATGGTGCTGCTATCTTGGAGAAACCTTGGATAAACTTACGATAATATCCCGCTAACCCCAAGAAACTCCTTACATCTGTTGCATTCTTGGGCGTAGGCCAATCCTGTACCGTAGCCACCTTCGCCGGGTCCACGGCAATACCATTCTCTGATACAACATGGCCCAAGAACCTCACTTCCCTCTTCCAGAAGTGACACTTAGAAAACTTTGCTTTCAGTTGGTGTTTTCTCAACACCTCCATCGCTACTTTTAAATGTTCCTTGTGTTCTTCCTCTGTCCCCGAATAGACCAAAATATCATCAACGAACACAAGGACAGACTTATTCAACTGATCTCTGAATACCCTATTCATAAGATCCACAAAATATGCCGGGGCATTAGTCAGCCCGAATGGCATAACCAACCATTCATAAAATCCAGACGGCGTTCGAAATGCCGTTTTAGCTATACTCTCAGCTTCCACTCTAAGCTGATGAAAACCTGTCGCGAGATCCAACTGAGAAAATATTCTCGCGCCACTCAACTGATCGAACAAATCATCTATCCGCGGTAGAGGATACTTATTCTTCCTCGTCACTTTATTCAATTCGCGGTAATCTACACACAAACGAAGGGAACCATCCGCCTTGGTAGCAAACACAACTGGTGCTCCCCATTCAGAAACACTCCTTCTGATAAATCCCTTCTTCAAAAGATCGCTGACTTGCACCTCGAGCTCTCGCTGCTCCCTTGGTGCCATACGACGAAGTGGCATCACTATAGGTCTGGCATCTTTTACCAAATCAATACGGAACTCAATCTCTCGGTGTGGTGGAAGTCCGGTCACTTCTTCGAAAACATCCGGATACTGGCTAACCACGGGCAAACCTGACAACTCACTATGCGGAATGTCGAGGGAGTTTAGAAAACTAGCCAATACCCCCTTACTGGGTAGACCACCAAACACTATCCTCCGCCCATCATCCGCTCTAGCTGTCACCAACAAGCCCTCACAGTCTACCACCACCCCGTATCTTTGGAGCCAATCTACTCCCAAAATAATGCCAAACCCAGTAAAGCCCAAAACAAAGCAATCACAAACAAACATGCATCCATGACTCGATAGAACCACATTACGACAAATCATGCTAAGGCTAGTTGAACCACCAATCGGGTTCGTCACTACTAAAGGTCTATCGACAATCTCGGGCTCCAATCCCAACCTATCTACCAGGTCACTAGATATGAAAGAACTGGAAGCTCCGGTATCAAACAAAACTCTAACAGGAACATCATAAACAGAAAGCATACCTTGAATGACGACATTCTTTCCCTTCTCCGCCGCAGTTGGGGCATTCGACGAAGAAGGAATAGCATTAAGAGCATATGCTTTCACCATTTGCTTTTCCTTAGGGGGCTGGGGACACTTGTCCTTGTGATGTCCCATTTGGCCACAATTGAAGCACTTCCTATCCGCTGGCTTGGCCCGACAATTACTAGCATAATGGCCCTTCTTACCACAGCTGAAGCACTCCACATCTTGCTTATTCTTTTTCTTCTGGCCATCCTTAGCCTGATTCTGCTTTCTCTTATTCTGAGAACCACCTTTGCCTCCACCACTAGCTTGTGGCTTTGGCTCTTCTGCGGATGCAACTTCAGTCTTCGGCTTAGGGTAGAGACTTTCTGACCTTAACGCTTTCCCCACAATCGATTCAAACGTCTCATCGATGTGGTTAATAAGTTTTTCCCCCAAGTACTGATCCAATCCAGTTATGAATTTCTCGTTCTTTTTCTCGGCAGTATCTATAAGAGATAACCCATATTTTGACAAAGTGTCAAATTCAGCAATATACTCCGAGACAGCCCTACCATTCTGCTTGAGCTCCAAGAATTTCTTAAACAACATTGACTTCTGAGCAGCTGGGATGAACTTCTCACTAAAGCGAGCCTTAAACTGCTCCCAAGTAATCTGATCTTCGGGAGTAGCTGCCTTTATAGCATTCCACCAATTCATTGCCCGCCCTTGCAGCTGACGGGATGCTAACTTTCTCTTCATCGCATCCTTGATACCCAAATCCTCGAAGATACGTTCGCAACTATCCACCCAATCCTGAACATCCGTAGCCGACTCCGTTCCATGGAACGGCTTTCAACCAAGGCTAGTATAATCCTTATTCAGCTTGGCGAAATCAACCCTCGGCGCCCGCACTATTGGACCATCACCATTTCCATCATTGGGAGCTGCCCTCCGAACATCCCTAAGCATCTCTCTCATGAGGTCAGTAAACATCGTCCTCATGTCAGCAGCATTCCTATTATTGGCCCCTCTACCGGTACCTCTAACATATCGGCTCATCGTCAATCTGAAAAAAAGAAATGATTAACGACTCCATAGTGATGTTAGTGCAGTACGACTCCATCCTTATACTACTAATAGTATATATATATAGCTTTTGAAAACCAAAATAATCACAAATACGCTCTCTCGTATACGTATAATATCTCTCCCTGATAACTTCCCTAGGTTAACTACGCAACCTAGAGCTCTGATACCAAGTGTGACGGCCCGCCTCGCACCGGCCTGCATTTCCTTCATAAGTGCGTTGTACACATGCCCGACTAGCACAAGACGGTCGTCATAAGAAAGAAAAGAAGGGAATGAGCTAATCAAAGAACCTGTAGAATGCCTCACAGCGCATGGAATAAAATATAATAATAATGTACTTGACATAAAACAGGCGAGACAGTGCATAAGCTGATAACTAAAACCAACATCAATCTCAAAGCAGCGGAAATCCAAATACAGCTTATTACAATTTTCCAAATTTACTGTCTCTAAACAAAAGAAAGCTGAGATAGAAGATACACCAACAATGCCCAAGCAGTGATCTTCAACAACACAGGGAGAATACTAAATATATATATATCACGTGGAAGCCTCCTGCTCGTCTCCGGATCATCTACCCGTGCATCACCAGCTAACCTGTCTCTAGTCTGCTCGTGTGAGCACCCAGAGTAATAAGAGGAGACATAAAACTCTGGGTCAGACATAAAGCCTGGTATGAGCGATAAGCATCTAAACAGAATAATAACAGGTATACTAAACCATACCTGAACCTGGACCTGCAACCAAAGAGTTAGTACCACATACCGTACAATACTCCAAGGTGCCATAATAAATAGTGTAAGAATACGGGGGTGGGGTGTGCATGTCAAAATGATAGCAACAAATCATCCATAGCAACCATCCTCACATCTCTCACTCAGTGCGTAAAGCGTACGACATCTACCACTTTGGAACACTAGACAAACTGAGGTAACGACGAATCCCGACTTGTAGAAACCCTGCTGTGACCAAGACAACACTTGGAGTCATGACCAAACATTTCAATGACCCACTTCATTGGTCGTAGCCCTTGGTTCTACCGATGCCATAATGGCCCTGAATCCGCCTTCGTACCTCCTACCATAGTGGTCCAAAGCTATAGACGTCGATAACTCCTTGGCACGCGTCCCGCAGCAAAGCCCAATCATGAAGTGAACTCGTTGATTCCCATCTGAATCTTAAGCTCTAACTTCTCATTTGGACTTCCTTTGCATCTCGGGTTTGGTCGAATTGGAGTGGGTCTTCAGAAGAGTTGCCGCACAGTAACAGCCCTAGAATTCGGTTCGGTTCGGTGGTCATTGCCTCGTCGGTTCGGGTCGGTCCTTGTCATCTTCCCATTCAGTTCGGGTCGGGTTCTTCACTTCGGGTCGGGTCGGTGTCCTCCTTCGGGTCGGGTCGGGTTGCTGTCTTCCTTCGAGTTCATGCTCCTCCTTCGATCAGCTTCCTCGTTTTCCATTTACTCCGATCCGATCCGATCCCTTCGTCTTGCTCCAGTCGTAGCCTCCCATTCGTGAGTCGATCCGATCTGGCCTCTATTATGCTTCCGATCCGATCCGATCCGCTCTCTCCTACTCCGATCCGATCCTGCTCCATAGTTCCGATCCGATCCCCCTGTCCACTCCACCTCTAAGTAAACGGCCTTCCTTCTCACCAAGCCTCCTCCAGTGACAAGTTCCAATCCAGTTCGAATCCCCTTGGTCAGTTCACAAATCCGATCCGACCCCTTCCTCCGATCCGAACCGGTTCGGAACCTGCACACTTCTGCAACTTTCCAGCGAGCTTTCTACGCCATTCGACGACGTTTTCGACCGATTTAACTATTCTAATCAATCATAAAACATACCATAGAGTCATAGCAACATGTAACATCAATTGCAAACACCATAACAACAATTCAAATGAACCAAAATGGATCAAAAGTGGCTAAAACCTCACATTTTCCTATAATCCTTCTTAATCATGTTTAAGCATACGATTAGCAAAACACATCGAAATTAACCCAAATTTCTAACAGAGCCTTAAAACATTATTTTAGAATTTTAAGAATTTTTCCAGAATTTATTCACGTATAAATTCGCTAATCTTCACTAATTACCCTTAATCACTGTAATTAGTGCAAAAACTATGCAAATCACTCACCTTGGCCACAAATGAAATTCTCAGAACTGAAACTCCTCTGATTTGGGGCGAGTACTGATGTCTAACAGCAGCTCTAAACCTTGCTTTGGTGCTTTTTCTCCTTAATTTGGTGTTGCTAAGCCTAATCTTCAATTAGAGAGTGATTTGGGGTGTTTTAGATGTAGGAAGCCATTACTAAGGTCTCAAGGAGGTTTGTGGCGGCTCAAAACTGAAATGAAAGTGATAACCTAACCCTAATCAGTCCTCCTATACCTCTAAACCCGAAATTCCCCTTGGGCCTAACTGCTAATCACCCGGTTAAGCCCAATTAAGCTGTCTTTCACCATCTGAAACTTGTTTCAGCCATATCTCCCAAACGGTGAGTCCGTTTGGCTAATGTGACCACTCTACGGAAAGAGAAACTATCATTCAAAGCCAATGGAAGTGGTTTCAGGTCAAAATTCATTTCCAGTTAAAAGTTATGGCCAAAACAGTGCCAACTAGGGGTAAAATGGTCATTTAAAAATCGGGAAAAATCATGAACATGGGAAATGACCCCAATAGTCGTCTCCCAAAGTTACATGACCATACGACTTCGTATGTGAAAGAAATAAATATTCTACGATCCTATGATGCGTAGAATGCGGGTCGTTACAGTTTCCTTTCAAATTCTATTTGTAAATGGTTTACAAATATTTCCTTTTCAAATTTATTCTTGAAATATTCTAACTCCTTTAATTCCCAGGAAAATTCGCCATAACCTCCTTTGTATCGGGAGCATCGGGAAAATCCCCAAACTCGCCACACAGGCCTTTCCATTCAAAAAGAAAATGGTTTGAAATTATTTCCTTTTTTTAAAATATCTCCTATTTATAAATATCCCAATTTATAAATATTCCTTATTTATAAATATTCCATTTTATAAATATCTCTTATTTATAAATATCCCATTTTATAAATATGCTATTTTCAATATCACTTTGAAAATTCCCTTATCAACATTTAGATATGTTATGGTATTCAATCATATCAAATCACGATGTTCAATATCGTCCATACACACACAATCAACAACAGGTTATAATTCACATCATATATTAAAATATATGAAAAACAATAAAATAACTATTGAGGAATCCAGTCGGATTCCTCCAACCTGTTTCCCTGCATCACAGATGTTAGACAATATAGATAACATCACTTTCAGTTCCATATGATATATTCTGTTAAACAGAATCAATATAGAAATTTAACTAACTGACTAGCAGTTCAATCAAACAGTCAACACACAATCAAACAGTCAATATTTAACAGTTCTAAAAATACAACATGAAAAATATAAACTGTTCAGAGTTAGTGAGATTTACTCACATTTTCGCGTTAACCGTTGAATAACGGTTTGCGTTATTTGATTCAGTCGGACAATTTATTTCGCCATAAATTGTAACGAGCCTCATTTCACTCCCAGTCAGTCTCATTGTGTTGCTCCCGTCCATACGATCCCGTCGGATCTGAATTTGTTGGATTCTGATATAGTATGATAGAGTTATCAATTTAATAAGTTATACATGTCATTTAAATTAAATAAATCATTACTAATTTACCATTGGGCCTAAATGTTAAAAACTGGCCCAATGCCATGCTGCATTTCATGTTTGGGCTTCATCAGTCCCACCAGGCCATTAAACTCCTCGGGCCTTCCCTTCTACTTTTGGATCTCCAATTACACAGAACCCCTCTCCCTGCCGTTTCATTTTTACTGCTTCAATCCGCCAACATCATTTGTTAGTCCACCGTCCTAGTTAAAACAAACCTCCCTTTGTCAAGCTTCTGAAACCCCCACTGCTTCTTCTTCAAACTCCACCATTTCGAACTCTGTCAGACTCCTACTTGCCTACCACTTCGGCCTTTTCCAGGTTATCTTCCACAGCTCTTTTGCCAAGCGCCTAATCACGTTCAGGCTTCCCCAAAGTGAATAGTGCCGTCCTCACCAAAGAACGGTCCGTCCTTCCCTTACCGTTTGGAACCCGCGCCTCCCTAGACAGGTCTGACATTTCCCCCAACCAACGGACGCAGCAGTGCCCTCAGAGCTCGGCTGTCCTTTCTTTCTTCAGTTAGCCTCAGATCTTGGACGCACCGTAACCGCACCGTCCAATCTTGCTGCTCCTCCATTCTTAGACAATCGAACCCCCTTATGTCCTCTACTTTTGCTCACGAGCTTTCTGTATATTTTAAAGACTTCGGTTTTTAAGCTTTTTGGAAGAGATGTTTAAGCCAGACAACGAATTGGATTTTTTTGCTGAGAACAGAAGCATTAGGTCTTAACGTGAAGAATGGGTTTAAATATATAAATGGTCTGATTTTTGTGATAGATTGACGTCCATGTTTTTGTTTTTAGTACACACAAAGAGAACTGGTGGCGTGGCCTTATTTCCGATCAGAAAGGAAGTGATATTATTAAGTTTTAGTTTTGGTTTAGTCCCACCTTTTTATTTGCTCCTAAGTTTTGGATTTAACGTACCTTGTTTCATAAAATTCCTTCCACTTACAGACGGAAATGGAGATACCGTTGTGTCGAGCTTGGTGACACGATCCCAAAAATATAATAATACCGGTAGATTAACTCATATTGTGAAACCCCAAAATCGCTAACTAAGGGTGCAAAATACTCCAAATAAAAAGTTGCTTATTTAATTAATTAAAAATTACAGTAAAATTCTAAAAATTAAATTATCGCTATTTCCCAAAAGGACCTTGTCTAAATTCAAGCCCGATCTCTAATTATATCGAATAAACCGATACGGTCGATAAACGATTCTATAGCGACTATTTCAAAATTTGATTTGGACATGTCTCAAAATATACACGACGAAATCCAGATTTTTCTCTTCCATTAGAAAGATATACTCCAACATCTCCACACGTTTCTTGTTTCACAGAAATCCGATTTAAAACGAACCCTGTATACTTAGTTGAAGTTCGAATCGCCAATTCATGAACTACAGCGCCATTTCGAGCTCGATTTTAATTATAATATAATTATACATTCAAATTGACGTCGATTGAATATATTCGTCAATATAATTCAACTCTAGGCTGAATTAAATCTAAGGGACGACCCCGTTCACAGAATATTGTGATTTCCAATAATTCTAATTATTTCTGAATTAAATATATTATTTAATTTATTATTTTAATTAAATATTCCTGGTTATTTAATCCCTCGACCATTAAATCCTTTAATTCACCATTTATATAATTAAATAAATTAATTATAACACCTCTGACAGTGCGGGTCATTACATTCTTCCCCACTTAAAATAATTTCGTCCTCGAAATTGCTAAGGTAGAGGACGACCCTATATATTGGAACTCCTAAGATTTGTTTACCCCTTATTTCTGATTTTAACTGAACCAATTAATATCGACTAAAATATTTATTCATTCCGACTAACTAAAAATTTCAAAAAATTTGAAAATTTTCTAACACTTTAAACTTTCGGAAAATTTCGCCAGCACCTCCTTTGTACTGGTCAATAGCTCAAACTCCAACTCGCCTCTCTGGGCCTTCTTCAACCCAAAAGAAAATCAAACAGCCAAGCGGCTTGCCAATTCGGCTTATAAATCTCATGCTTATATCAAATATAAACTTGTACCTTTTTGTTGGGCATATCAACTCTATCACTTTTATATGCTATCAATTCAGCATATACCAATGTTATCTCAATCAAATTCCAATCAGTTCATATCCTTAAATCCAAATTGAATTTCATTCGAACCTCAATATCAATTTCCAAATTATTGACTTATCAATTCGGTTCCATTCTAGATTATCTCGAATCCAATTCAATTTTATTTAACTCAGTTCAAGTTAAATTTCAATTTATTTAGTCATTTATACAATCTCAATCTATTTAACTTCATTAGTTAAATTTATATTTCTAGAAATTAAATTCCCGGTTAAATTTCAAATCAATTTGAAATCATACTGCCAATTCAAAACCTTTGAATTTTCTAAACAACTTGTTTTCTCAAAACAATTCAAATCAAAATCCCTGGTAGTAATCCACCACTTAGAACTCGAAAATCACACCGATGATACTGCGCAGTTATCATCGGAATTACTTTCCAGCGACCCAAGTGATTTCAGTACTATATCATTTCAAAACCCTTACTAAATACATCCATTTTGAAAACATCTCAAAATCTCCCAGGAACTTAAAATTTCCTTATTTTAATTCCAAATCTGATTTGAATTCATATCTAATTCATCTTATTTCATATACTTTACTTATATGAATTCTGATTGGTTATTTATAACCATTTCACATGTTGTAATCTTATCTGATTAAAATCACTACCAACACATCCTATATATGATAATATATCACATATACATACTATGTCGGTCCATCGTATTCAAGTGTTTATTTACTCCTACCGATACAGTGGATCAAACTGATCGACCAGAACTCATAAACAACTCAGCCAATGAATCTCCACAATATAAAACCATTTTTATATCAAATACAAATACGCACTCGTATATATACACTCAAACTCAATCTAGGGTGTTACTAACCCTATCTCTACCGAGTCACGCCACAGAGCCAAGTAATTCTTAACTTAAGCTCTGATACCAACTGTAACGACCCGGATTTTCGGCGACTTTGGTTATCGACGTAAGCTCGACGTCGATAACCAAAACATCGAAAAATCCTGGTAATTAGTGAAAGAAATTAGAGGGTGAGAATAGATAAGATAGAAACTTAGAATAGAAGAAGAAGAAGAACACAACATCAGAGTAACACGAATCTCACAGCGGAACGAATAACATATAATAGATAACATAACTTTGAAATATAACAGTTATGTATACAATAGCACTTATCAGAGTACAAAACTTACACCACAGCGGAAATAACTATAGCTATATGATCTTGAAGCCTCCTGCTCCACGCTCTTCCAGTATATCTATAAATCCCGACTACTTGACTGCCCGTACAAATTTAGGCACCCAAGAGTTTAGGGAAAACAACAAAGTAAACTCCGGGTCAGTCATGGGACTGGTATGAGTAAAACAGTTTAAACAGGTATATGAACAAGTAAACGATATCTCATAAGACCACACCGCAGAACGGAACGGGTTTTTCCCTTATGAGAATCCAAAATATCTTTATATCAAAAACCTTTTGATATTATAATAATGTCTATGCACAAATAGATATCAACTAGCAGAAACGCTTTCATCTCACGTTCTACATATATAGTATACAATCAAAATCGCAAGCACGTACTGGATAATGGATTTCCAACTATGACAAGGTATGGAATCACCTTCCGATCAGTGTACTCTAGGAACGATACACTGGAGTTCAACAAGAACATCTTGCAACTCAGCCACACATGACCGACCACTCATTTCGCTTGAGTGTATCGAATGTACATCACCAACGGTTGGGATCAACAACCGTTCACGTATATATATGGGACAGCATTGATAGATTTAAGAAACAAATGAATATTCTCTAGATAGGTGATTATACACCCTACTTCGGTGCGACCGACTTAGCCATGCTGCCTGCCCGATTTCTGTCATTTACCGGTTGATGAGGCTAGAAGCTACGCTTTATCATCACATCCGATTCACTTCGAATGCCACATTGTCAGATCCATCGAAGATCACTAATTGACGTCTACAACAATACATTACGTGTCAGCTAAAAGAAGTTTTCCTTCTTCGCTTCCACTCTTGGTACGGTTGAAGAAATCAATATACGTGACCTTTCTGGAAATACTATGTCAGACATCCATCTTCATTCACTTAGAAATGTCACATCGTCATACCCGCCAAATCACAAATTGACTTATCCAAAAATAACACGGGTATACAGCTAAGAGAAACGAATTCCTCCGCCACCAAACGTGAATACGTTTGAACAGATCAACTTACGCGATCCATTGGATATACTCTGTCAGACCTTCGTCCATACAAGTTGTCCTGACAAACCGAAGGCACTATTCTGTAAACAGGATAGCCCTTGCATTTTACTCCGTCTTCAATTATCTTTGGCATATATGATTCGCGACGCTTATGCCAATACAGAGTGGTTCTTTGGATAATAATCCAACCGGTCTCTCCATATTAACAACGTTAAAATGGTCAAAACTTCGATAGTCGGTGAGTTAACTATCAAAGAAAAACAATTGTGCAAACAACGATATTATTTCCAGATGGAAATTATATCGAACAAACATCATTTAACATTAATCTCTTTAGTTAATTTATTTATTTACCTCCTGTTTCCCTATATTCTAAATTCTTATTTTCTTTTATCAGAAAACATTTCTGATTCTCGTTTGGAAAACATTTCCAAAACTCCTTTACGATCAAACCTTACCATTTCTTAGTTAAGAAGGAAGTCACTCAAGTTGGGGTATAATTACCTCTCAGACCTTAACTGAACAACGTTATAACTTCGAAATGGTCAAAGTTTATCTTTTAATCTTTAACAACTTCTTTACGCCTTTCTCGGATCCAATTTTACTAATCCACTTCTATATTTAAAACATTGGTTATAACGATAACGTTATAATCCCTACTTTCGAATTATCTAACTTAAATTATAACCTCTATTCTTATTAGTGAATAATTAACCTAACACTTATTTATTTATAAATAAATAAATCTCTATTTAAACACTGGAAAGTATAAGTACTTTCCCGAATTCGATATAATCGAATTTGCCGATTAACTCTCTTCGAGAAATCTCTATTTGATTAACTCTTCTTCGAATAACCTATATTCGATTAACTCCTCCTTTCAAATATCTCATATTTGAAAATCTCACTTCGATTAAACTATAATCGATAACTCCCTTCGATGAAACTAACATCGATAACTCCTTTCGATGAAACTAACATCGATAACTCCTTTCGATGAAACTAACATCGATAACTCCTTTCGATGAAACTAACATCGATAACTCCTTTCGATGAAACTAACATCGATTTATTTAACTCGACGAACTTAACTCGACTAACTTAACTCGACTAACTCGACTTACTTGGTTCGACCAATTCGATTCGATTAACTAGGCTCGACTAACTTGGTCGAACCACCCGATCAACTCAACTTATTTAACTTAACTTATTTCTCAACTCGATCAACTCGATTAACTCCTATCGAATAACTAATATTCGATTAAACTCCATTCGCTTGACTCCAGATCGCAGCGATCACAATGGTTACGCCTGACTCCCTCAGGAAACATCCGACCGCCGTAGGCTATTTACAGCCCTGCGAATTACGCTAGCAGTCGTACAAGATGGCAACTTACCCTGAATACTATGTTTGACTAACTCTGTTTCAAAGAACTATATTTGATTAACTCTAGTTCGTTTTAACTCTAATCGATTAACTCTGACTAATTAACTCCAACTGGTTAACTCCAACTGATTAACTCTAACTAATTAACTCCAACTGGTTAACTCTAACTGATTAACTCTAACTAATTAACTCCAACTGGTTAACTCTAACAGATTAACTTTAACTGGTTAACTCTAACTAATTAACTCCAACTGGTTAACTCTAACTGATTAACTTTAACTGGTTAACTCTAACTGGTTAACTCTAACTGATTAACTCTAACTAATTAACTCCAACTGGTTAACTCTAACTGATTAACTTTAACTGGTTAACTCTAACTAATTAACTCCAACTGGTTAACTCTAACTGATTAACTTTAACTGGTTAACTCTAACTGGTTAACTCTAACTAATTAACTCCAACTGGTTAACTCTAACTGATTAACTTTAACTGGTTAACTCTAACTGGTTAACTCTAACTGATTAACTTTAACTGGTTAACTCTAACTGGTTAACTCTAACTGATTAACTTTAACTGGTTAACTCTAACTGGTTAACTCTAACTGATTAACTTGACTTGACTAACCCCTTTCGAATAACATATTCGATTAACTAACTTTCGAATACCATATTTGATTAACTAACTTCGAATACCATATTCGATTAACTCCTTTCGAATGTCTATATTCGATTCACTAACTTCGAATACCATATTCGATTAACTAACTTCGAATACCATATTCGATTAACTCCTTTCGAATGTCTATATTCGATTCACTAACTTCGAATACCATATTCGATTTCTCCTTTCGAATACCATATTCGATTAACTAACTTCGAATACCATATTCGATTTCTCCTTTCGAATACCATATTCGATTAACTAACTTCGAATACCATATTCGATTTCTTTATTCACTTTATAAAGATATCCTTTTTAACAACGTTTTATTCATTTGAAAAGATTTACTTTTAAATAACGGTTCTACACTTTAAAAAATGATTTCCTTTTTATAATGTTTCCTTTCAAATTCTATTTGTAAATGGTTTACAAATATTTCCTTTTCAAATTTATTCTTGAAATATTCTAACTCCTTTAATTCCCGGGAAAATTCGCCATAACCTCCTTTGTATCGGGAGCATCGGGAAAATCCCCAAACTCGCCACACAGGCCTTTCCATTCAAAAAGAAAATGGTTTGAAATTATTTCCTTTTTTTAAAATATCTCCTATTTATAAATATCCCAATTTATAAATATTCCTTATTTATAAATATTCCATTTTATAAATATCTCTTATTTATAAATATCCCATTTTATAAATATGCTATTTTCAATATCACTTTGAAAATTCCCTTATCAACATTTCGATATGTTATGGTATTCAATCATATCAAATCAGGATGTTCAATATCGTCCATACACACATAATCAACAACAGGTTATAATTCACATCATATATTAAAATATATGAAAAACAATAAAATAACTATTGAGGAATCCAGTCGGATTCCTCCAACCTGTTTCCCTGCATCACAGATGTTAGACAATATAGATAACATCACTTTCAGTTCCATATGATATATTCTGTTAAACATAATCAATATAGAAATTTAACTAACTGACTAGCAGTTCAATCAAACAGTCAACACACAATCAAACAGTCAATATTTAACAGTTCTAAAAATACAACATGAAAAATATAAACTGTTCAGAGTTAGTGAGATTTACTCACATTTGCGCATTAACCGTTGAATAACGGTTTGCGTTATTTGATTCAGTCGGACAATTTATTTCGCCATAAATTGTAACGAGCCTCATTTCACTCCCAGTCAGTCTCATTGTGTTGCTCCCGTCCATACGATCCCGTCGGATCTGAATTTGTTGGATTCTGATATAGTATGATAGAGTTATCAATTTAATAAGTTATACATGTCATTTAAATTAAATAAATCATTACTAATTTACCATTGGGCCTAAATGTTAAAAACTGGCCCAATGCCATGCTGCATTTCATGTTTGGTCTTCATCAGTCCTACCAGGCCATTAAACTCCTCGGGCCTTCCCTTCTACTTTTGGATCTCCAATTACACAGAACCCCTCTCCCTGCCGTTTCATTTTTACAGCTTCAATCCGCCAACATCATTTGTTAGTCCACCGTCCTAGTTAAAACAAACCTCCCTTTGTCAAGCTTCTGAAACCCACACCGCTTCTTCTTCAAACTCCACCATTTCGAACTCTGTCAGACTCCTACTTGCCTACCACTTCGGCCTTTTCCAGGTTATCTTCCACAGCTCTTTTGCCAAGCGCCTCATCACGTTCAGGCTTCCCCAAAGTGAATAGTGCCGTCCTCACCAGAGAACGGTCCGTCCTTCCCTTACCGTTTGGAACCCGCGCCTCCCTAGACAGGTCTGACATTTCCCCCAACCAACGGACGCAGCAGTGCCCTCAGAGCTCGGCTGTCCTTTCTTTCTTCAGTTAGCCTCAGATCTTGGACGCACCGTAACCGCACCGTCCAATTTTGCTGCTCCTCCATTCTTAGACAGTCGAACCCCCTTATGTCCTCTACTTTTGCTCACGAGCTTTCTGTATATTTTAAAGACTTCGGTTTTTAAGCTTTTTGGAAGAGATGTTTAAGCCAGACAACGAATTGGATTTTTTTGCTGAGAACAGAAGCATTAGGTCTTAACGTGAAGAATGGGTTTAAATATATAAATGGTCCGATTTTTGTGATAGATTGACGTCCATGTTTTTGTTTTTAGTACACACAAAGAGAACTGGTGGCGTGGCCTTATTTCCGATCAGAAAGGAAGTGATATTATTAAGTTTTAGTTTTGGTTTAGTCCCACCTTTTTATTTGCTCCTAAGTTTTGGATTTAACGTACCTTGTTTCATAAAATTCCTTCCACTTACAGACGGAAATGGAGATACCGTTGTGTCGAGCTTGGTGACACGATCCCAAAAATATAATAATACCGGTAGATTAACTCATATTGTGAAACCCCAAAATCGCTAACTAAGGATGCAAAATACTCCAAATAAAAAGTTGCTTATTTAATTAATTAAAAATTACAGTAAAATTCTAAAAATTAAATTATCGCTATTTCCCAAAAGGACCTTGTCTAAATTCAAGCCCGATCTCTAATTATATCGAATAAACCGATACGGTCGATAAACGATTCTATAGCGACTATTTCAAAATTTGATTTGGACATGTCTCAAAATATACACGACGAAATCCAGATTTTTCACTTCCATTAGAAAGATATACTCCAACAGCTCCACACGTTTCTTGTTTCACAGAAATCCGATTTAAAACGAACCCTGTATACTTAGTTGAAGTTCGAATCGCCAATTCACGAACTGCAGCGCCATTTCGAGCTCGATTTTAATTATAATATAATTATACGTTCAAATTGACGTCGATTGAATATATTCGTCAATATAATTCAACTCTAGGCTGAATTAAATCTAAGGGACGACCCCGTTCACAGAATATTGTGATTTCCAATAATTCTAATTATTTCTGAATTAAATATATTATTTAATTTATTATTTTAATTAAATATTCCTGGTTATTTAATCCCACGACCATTAAATCCTTTAATTCACCATTTATATAATTAAATAAATTAATTATAACACCTCTGACAATGTGGGTCATTACAGAATTCTACAGCGACTTTTCTGAAATTTGATTTGGACGTACATCAAAATCTACCCGACGAAATCCCGATTTTTCTCTTCCGCTAGAAAGATATACTCCACCAGCTCCACAGTTTCTTGTTTCACAGAAATCCGGCTTAAAACGAATCTTGTATATTCAGTTGAAGTTCAAATCGCCAAATAGCGAACTGCAGCGCCATTTCAAGCTCGTTTATAAATATATTATAAACTATACGTTCAACTGTCGTCGATTCAATATAATCGTTATTATATTTCGAATCTAAACTCCACCAAATCTCGTATGCTATTCAATTCACACGATATTGTGAATTTCACTATTTCGACATTATAATATATTATTATATTATAATTATTAATTAAATATTCAATATTATTTAATTAAATGATCATTAACTTCTCTAAATCACCAATTATATAATTAAATAAATTAATTATAATACCCCTGACAATGCGGGTCATTACACTTTTCTTGCGGTGAGACAGGCCACATGGCTAAGGACTGCCCAAAGAAACGAGGACAGGGGCAGAGGGCTGGATCCACCACAGGGGCACAGGTTCATATGCTAGAGGCGCCACCTCTGCAACAGCGAGGTATAAATACTTCTGTAGAAAGTGTAGTTTATCTTTATGATCACCCCGTTCGCACTTTATTTGATTCTGGCGCATCACACTCCTTTATCTCGTCTGCTTTAGTAGAATCTCTGCACCTAAGAACTAGTATGGTAGAGGACCCCTTAATTGTTTCAAACCCAATTGGGGGCCCGACTCATTTGTCTATGATCTGTGTGGGATTGAAAATTTCTATTCTAAGCGTAGAGTTTAAATGTAGTGCCTTTGTTTTTGGCTTTTCGGGATATGGTTTGATTTTGGGCATGGACTGGCTATCCAGTAATGGGGCCATCCTTGATTGTGAGAAAATGGTTGTTAGGCTCCTGACCCAGCTCGGTAACACTTTGGAAATTTCTTGTAATCCCTCGTATGCGGTTATGCTTAGTTATCTTGAATCGCTAGATGCCTCTGTCAACAATTTGCAATCGGTTAGAGTGGTCCGGGAATATCCGGATGTCTTCGAAGAGGTGAAGGGCTTGCCTCCGAAGCGGGAGATAGACTTCCGCATATATCTCGTAGATAATGCAAAGCCCGTTGCGTTGCGCGTTAGATACATGGCTCCACGGGAAAGGAAAGAGCTCAGTAAACAGATTAAAGAGCTTCTAGAGAAGGGGTTCATTAGAAGGAGGATTTCAGAATGGGGCGCTCCAGTGGTGTTCGCCACTAAGGCAGAAGGTTCATTTCGCTTATGCATAAGTTATAGAAAATCACCTTAGTAAGTACATTTGGCAACATGGTTGGCATTTGTTTGTTTTCAAGAGATAGTTCTTCTGCGTGGAATACCTGATAGTAAGTGAACGAGGTCCAAGATTCACTAGTGAATTTTGGAGAGCTTGCATGAAACCATGAGTACGCCGTTATGTTTGAGCCGAGTATACTAGAAGTAGAGTAAGTGAAAGAGGAACGAGAGGCAACAGTGAAATAGGTTCCAACTCATATTTTGGAAACAAGAATTAAGAAGCTACGAAATTGTGAAGTTAAAGACGGACAAAGCACAATGGAGTTAAGCTCAAGGAAATGCGACTTAGAAGATTGAAGACTAAATTCTTGTGTCATATCTCTTCTTAAGAGTATATCCTTGATCCCTCTCTTCCTGTAGAGTTTACTTGCATGCTATCTTTTGTGTATATCCTCTCGGTCCCATTCTCAATCCAATTTCTATTGCAAACCCCATAGGGAGTATGACTCATCTGTTAGTAACACATGTTGGGGCTTGAGGGTGTTCGTTGGTTTGACTAAACTTTTTGGGTTTTATAGGATACGGGTTGGTCTTAGGAAGGGATTCCCTTGTGACCTAAAAGGAGTCCATCATGCTTAGTTTCCTAGAATCATATATAGTGGTTGGGTTGAGTAATTCTTTGGGTGTCAGTCTGATGTTGATTTCGGTCTTCGGGGCTGATGCTTAGAGAGTTCTTCTCCTAATCAATATATATGTGGCATAGATTTCCAGTTTTGACATTGCCTAGTGGGCACAAAGTTTTTACTTGCTTCTATCATTCGACTATACCTTTAGATAGGAACAATTGGGTGTAAACATGTGTTTGAGACATGTTATGATTTATGGTTGCAAGTGGTTGTAAGTGGCTAGTAGTTGCTCGTGGATGCATTTACACACATTAGGCACTAGATCGGCTCAGTCACTTCATACTGCATATGCATATATGTATTTATATTCGTATATGGTTGAAGTTTATTGTGTTGTCATATGGATGTTGCATTTGTATGAATGATTGTGCACTCATGTAGAATCATGAATAGGAGAATTTGCATACATAATGGATTCATGGCACTTACATAATTTGCATTAAGGAGGTCAACTGAATCAGTAGACCGCCTGATTTTGCATTAGATATGTACATGTACACACACACTTCGCATATGATCATAAAGCATTAGAAGTCTTTTAAGGACAATGGATGCTCGTGTTTGATGGATGAGTAGATGGATGTTTGGATGTTAAGATATACATTCTTCCTAACTTGAAGATTTCGGGGACGAAATCCTTTTAAGTGGGGGAGAATGTAACACCCCGTGTATTCTATAACTGTGAAATTCACAAATTAAAGTATAACTAATTTGAAATCAAAGAATTAAGGGAAACGGGATACGCCATTGCGTTCGTCTCGAAATTCTGCTTGAGGTAGAGTCTGAGTTTGCGTAAAACGGATATCGTATGAAGAAGATATGGACGAACGAAGTTGGGCGAAAAACCAGAAAACGGGTCAGAATGCACTGGCGCACTTGGGAAGTGCGCCAGAACAAAAATGAACTGGCGCACTTGGGAAGTGCGCCAGTACATTTTTAGCCTGACGCTCCTGCCAAGTGCGCCCAGGTCAGAATGACCTGCTGGTCAGGTCTTGGCTGGCCTGATCAGGGTCTGGTCGAATTTCTGAGCCTTGCCTTGTCACTAGGGCTAGGTGTCAGCTCCTGGTTGGTCTCCCCTTCAAACGAATGGCTATTTTGAACCAAGCTCCATCGACGGTCTAAATCAACTCACACACTCTATAAAAAGGACCTAAGACTAACCCTAATTCACACAAACTAAAATGGAGATGAGACCGTCATGCTGCTGAGGAGAGACTAAGGATAGCCGTCAGAAATAGAGAGACAATTAGGAGATAATTCAAAGCTTAAAGCAACGTCAATCAAATCAAAACAACGCCTACAACAAAGGATAGCATCTCCAAATTCAGAATTCAGATTCCTGAATTGAAGATTCGTCATACGTTGTAAGTAGAGTGCTATTCCGATGTGAATAATTAATTGCGTTTGATTTGTGTAAGATGCGAAATGGAATTGTGGCGATAATAATATATATTTGTATGTTATTTTGATTCTAAACGATTTGGGAATATTATGGTATACGATTGGATATTTGCAAGTATGTGATTTGCGTTGGAAGTTAACAACGAAATGGAATTGTGGCGATAATAATCTATATTTGTACGTTATTTTGATTCTAAACGATTTGGAAATGTTATGGTATACGATTGGATTCATACAAGTATATGATTTATGTTGACAACCATATGTTGTGGTATTTTATTTGGGAATTCATGCAAGTATATGATTCACTATTATGCCAATATGATGTACATACTTCTATGATCACTTTTAGTGTGTAATTGGATATGACTAAGTACTATAATTTATATGAATCTATGTTGGAATTAGCAAATCATACTTTTGTATTAGAAACAAAAGTAAGCACCTTTATGAACATGACTAAACTATGTTTGGTATTATGCCTAGTTGAAATATGTTTTAGGCCTAAGTTGTTATCAAAACCATATGGTGATATATGTGACACAATTAAGTTAGATTTACATTCCAATTGCAAGTTTACAATGATTCATGTTTAAGTATTAATTATGCCATGATTACATGAATAGAATGATTCATGTTTAAGTATTGTTTATGCCATAATCATATGAATAGAATGATTCATGTTTAAGTATTGTCTATGCCATAATCATATGAATAGAATGATTCATGTTTAAGTATTGTTTATGCCATAATCATATGAATAGAATGATTCATGTTTAAGTATTATTTATGCCATAATCATATGAATAGAATGATTCATGTTTAAGTATTGTTTATGCCATAATCATATGAATAGAATGATTCATGTTTAAGTATTGTTTATGCCATAATCATATGAATAGAATGATTCATGTTTAAGTATTGTTTATGCCATAATCATATGAATAGAATGATTCATGTTTAAGTATTGTTTATGCCATAATCATATGAATAGAATGATTCATGTTTAAGTATTGTCTATGCCATAATCATATGAATAGAATGATTCATGTTTAAGTATTGTTTATGCCATAATCATATGAATAGAATGATTCATGTTTAAGTATTGTTTATGCCATGATTATATGCTGTTACAATTGCAAGATCACATGTGCCTAATTTATGTTAATTGAATCGTTATGTTGCAAGTTCATGCGTTCACACTCCCCTTTTCCATGTTACCTTATAAACACCATGTTATAAGCCTCCCCTTTTCATATGGCTAAATTGGGTTTAAATATTAAACCCAACACACCTTACATTTGAGCGAACGTGTAAAACGAGGGTAATGACGTTTGGGTTAAAATATAGAACATATGTGTTGGCATGTCTGACGCATGCCAACAACCTTGAAAAACAATTAAGTGGCATAAATAAATTTTAATCAATAAAGATGAATTTGAATAATGGGCCGCAAATATTTACATATAAAAAGAAAAGAGACAAAATATGTAAATGTAGAAAATACGATGTGTTTAACCCGAGGTTGGATTGAGTTGTGATGTAAACCTGGCCGGAACCGCCCGGCTGTCCAGTAGTCACAACAATACCTATCCAATGTGGGTGGTTAAACACGGAGCCCAATAAGGACCCGAGGTTAGACTGAGTTGTGGCGTAAGACTGCCCGGACCCAACCGGCAACAGGCAGCCACAACAATACCTGTCTAATGTGAGAGGTCAAGGCTTTAATAAGACAATTAAGGCTGAGTCAGGATTGATAGGATTAAGTAAATTAAATTAATACTTAATCAAAAAGGGAACATGCTAAGCTAAACAGACTGATTGGGGGTTAGGTTTATTAAACTCTTAACCAACTTAGCATGTAGGCTAGAAATAGAAAACCTAGTAGCGGGGGACCCTTTTCAGCAGTAACCCTACAAGGTGTATCAGGATACCCTGAACTAGGCAGGGTGGGGCACGATTATTGGGCTGACTGTAAGAGGTCAAATCGACGGCGGTGGTGCAGCAGTGTAGGTTCTAACGGGGTGCGGGCGTGCACACACTCCGGCGCAGAAAAATAAGGCACTGGGCACCAGTAGCATATCTGTGCATTCTAGAATTGTGTCGGGCCGCCACCATGGGACTTGATACACCCCATGGTGGGAACAGCATAGGTAACTACAACATCAGGGGCCGTAAGACACATGTAACTATGCGAGTAGGAGCCGATCATCAGAAATGGATCACTTCACCCTGATTATGGGGTGTCTGTTGGGAACTTGTTTATATGGGTACAGAGATTAATATGGGTACGATAGTATATTCGACCCTAGACAACTTAACTTAGTTTATGGTGCTTTCCCATTTCCAGTTTATGCTTATCATACCCAGTTCTTTATTCATAGACTGAATAGTCCTAGACTTACTCAGGCTTTATGTCTGACTCTACTTTTCTTTCGTCTTCTTTTCTTCCGTTTCCCCCCCAGGTCCACAGGGAGGGAATACCGCAGCTTGACCAGTTTTCACACCCAGCTTGAAGAGAAAGAATGTATTGCTTGGACCTTTTTCCGTTTTGGACTATGGCTTTGGGCAGCAATTATGGGACTTTTGCAGTTTATTTATGTTTTCTTTATGCTTCTTTAATAATGTAATCAAGACAGTTATGAAGATGTTATGTTTTTGGAAGAATTGTAAGACAAGCATGGCATGTTTTTGTGAGCACGTATTTTGATGAAATAAAAGATGTTTGTTGTTTTTCCGCTGTTCAAAAATATGTGTTCTTATATCTGTCTTGTATATCTGTGACTTATACTTATAAACCTCCACCAAAATTAGGGCATTCTCTTTGAGAGTGACCCTAACGGAGGTAGGGTGTTTCACTTGGTATCAGAGCATAGGTTTACCAGATAAGATAAAAAGTTTTGAAGATTTATTTACAAAAAGAAAATTTAAAGAACCATTTTAAAAAAAAAGATAAAATATTATTTTAAAAAGGCAAAGTCCCCTAAAGCCATAGGTACTATCTTCTATCCTTCGTTTTGAATCTATCCTTTCTGTTTCAGCATGTCTGGAGACCTTACTCCCCAACTGCTGACGCTTTCACTCCTCCTCCTCCACGTGAACCAGCAAGCGGAAGAGTCCCAGAGCAGGAAGACGAATAATAGTCAAACAAGAAAGGATCGTAACAGTAATAACAAGAAACGAGAAAAAAGGAAATGTTGTTTCTGCGGAATTCTTGGACATCTAGAGGGAGACTGCAGGAAGAAGAAGAGGAGGATGAGTGCTACTTGCTTTCAATGTAGGGAGACAGGCCACTGGGCTAGGGACTGCCCAAGAAGAAGGAGACAAAGGCAGAAAGCTCTCAAGGGAAGAAAGAGGGTTTACAGCCTAAGAAGACAGACTTTAAGAAGGGCGGGAAAGACAACAAGTCCCAAGAGAAGAGGAAGTGTAAATTCTATGGCAAAGTGGGGCACTTAGTGAAAGATTGCCGGAAAAAGAAGGCCAAGATGAACGGCGGTTGCTTTTCTTGCGGTGAGACAGGCCACATGGCTAAGGACTACCAAAAGAAACGAGGACAAGGGCAGAGGGCTGGATCGACCACAGGGGCACAGGTTCATGTGTTAGAGGCGCCACCTCTGCAACAGCGAGGTATAAATACTTCTGTAGAAAGTGTAGTTTATCTTTATGATCACCCCGTTCGAACTTTATTTGATTCTGGCGCATCACACTCCTTTATCTCGTCTGCTTTAGTAGAATCTCTGCACCTAAGAACTAGTATGGTAGAGGACCCCTTAATTGTTTCAAACCCAATTGGGGGCCCGGCTCATTTGTCTATGATCTGTGTGGGATTGAAAATTTCTATTCTAAGCGTAGAGTTTAAATGTAGTGCCTTTGTTTTGGGCTTTTCGGGATATGGTTTGATTTTGGGCATGGACTGGCTATCCAGTAATGGGGCCATCCTTGATTGTGAGAAAAGGGTTGTTAGGCTCCTGACCCAGCTCGGTAACACTTTGGAAATTTCTTGTAATCCCTCGTATGCGGTTATGCTTAGTTATCTTGAATCGCTAGATGCCTCTGTCAACAATTTGCAATCGGTTAGAGTGGTCCGGGAATATCCGGATGTCTTCGAAGAGGTGAAGGGCTTGCCTCCGAAGCGGGAGATAGACTTCCGCATATATCTCGTAGATAATGCAAAGCCCGTTGCGTTGCGCGTTAGACACATGGCTCCACGGGAAAGGAAAGAGCTCAGTAAACAGATTAAAGAGCTTCTAGAGAAGGGGTTCATTAGAAGGAGCATTTCAGAATGGGGCGCTCCAGTGGTGTTCGCCACTAAGGCAGAAGGTTCATTTCGCTTATGCATAAGTTATAGAAAATCACCTTAGTAAGTACATTTGGCAACATGGTTGGCATTTGTTTGTTTTCAAGAGATAGTTCTTCTGCGTGGAATACCTGATAGTAAGTGAACGAGATCCAAGATTCACTAGTGAATTTTGGAGAGCTTGCATGAAACCATGAGTACGCCGTTATGTTTGAGCCGAGTATACTAGAAGTAGAGTAAGTGAAAGAGGAACGAGAGGCAACAGTGAAATAGGTTCCAACTCATATTTTGGAAACAAGAATCAAGAAGCTACGAAATTGTGAAGTTAAATACGGACAAAGCACAATGGAGTTAAGCTCAAGGAAATGCGACTTAGAAGATTGAAGACTAAATTCGTGCGTCATATCTCTTCTTAAGAGTATATCCTTGATCCCTCTCTTCCTGTAGAGCTTACTTGCATGCTATCTTTTGTGTATATCCTCTCGGTCCCATTCTCAATCCAATTTCTGTTGCAAACCCCATAGGGAGTATGACTCATCTGTTAGTAACACATGTTGGGGCTTGAGGGTGTTCGTTGGTTTGACTAAACTTTTTGGGTTTTATAGGATACGGGTTGGTCTTAGGAAGGGATTCCCTTGTGACCTAAAAGGAGTCCATCATGCTTAGTTTCCTAGAATCATATATAGTGGTTGGGTTGAGTAATTCTTTGGGTGTCAGTCTGATGTTGATTTCGGTCTTCGGGGCTGATGCTTAGAGAGTTCTTCTCCTAATCAATATATATGTGGCATAGATTTCCAGTTTTGACATTGCCTAGTGGGCACAAAGTTTTTACTTGCTTCTATCATTCGACTATACCTTTAGATAGGAACAATTGGGTGTAAACATGTGTTTGAGACATGTTATGATTTATGGTTGCAAGTGGCTGTAAGTGGTTGCTAGTGGTTGCTCGTGGATGCATTTACACACATTAGGCACTAGATCGGCTCAGTCACTTCATACTGCATATGCATATATGTATTTATATTCGTATATGGTTGAAGTTTAATGTGTTGTCATATGGATGAATGATTGTGCACTCATGTAGAATCATGAATAGGTGAATTTGCATACATAATGGATTCATGGCACTTACATAATTTGCATTAAGGAGGTCAACTGAATCAGTAGACCGCCTGATTTTGCATTAGATATGTACATGTACACACACACTTCGCATATGATCATAAAGCATTAGAAGTCTTTTAAGGACAATGGATGCTCGTGTTTGATGGATGAGTAGATGGATGTTTGGATGTTAAGATATACATTCTTCCTAACTTGAAGATTTCGGGGACGAAATCCTTTTAAGTGGGGGAGAATGTAACACCCCGTGTATTCTATAACTGTGAAATTCACAAATTAAAGTATAACTAATTTGAAATCAAAGAATTAAGGGAAACGGGATACGCCATTGCGTTCGTCTCGGAATTCTGCTTGAGGTAGAGTCTGAGTTTGCGTAAAACGGATATCGTATGAAGAAGATATGGACGAACGAAGTTGGGCGAAAAACCAGAAAACGGGTCAGAATGCACTGGCGCACTTGGGAAGTGCGCCAGAACAAAAATGAACTGGCGCACTTGGGAAGTGCGCCAGTACATTTTTAGCCTGGCGCACCTGCCAAGTGCGCCCAGGTCAGAATGACCTGCTGGTCAGGTCTTGGCTGGCCTGATCAGGGTCTGGTCGAATTTCTGAGCCTTGCCTTGTCACTAGGGCTAGGTGTCAGCTCCTGGTTGGTCTCCCCTTCAAACGAATGGCTATTATTGAACCAAGCTCCATCGACGGTCTAAATCAACTCACACACTCTATAAAAAGGACCTAAGACTAACCCTAATTCACACAAACTAAAATGGAGATGAGACCGTCATGCTGCTGAGGAGAGACTAAGGATAGCCGTCAGAAATAGAGAGACAATTAGGAGATAATTCAAAGCTTAAAGCAACGTCAATCAAATCAAAACAACGCCTACAACAAAGGATAGCATCTCCAAATTCAGAATTCAGATTCTTGAATTGAAGATTCGTCATACGTTGTAAGTAGAGTGCTATTCCGATGTGAATAATTAATTGCGTTTGATTTGTGTAAGATGCGAAATGGAATTGTGGCGATAATAATATATATTTGTATGTTATTTTGATTCTAAACGATTTGGGAATATTATGGTATACGATTGGATATTTGCAAGTATGTGATTTGCGTTGGAAGTTAACAACGAAATGGAATTGTGGCGATAATAATCTATATTTGTACGTTATTTTGATTCTAAACGATTTGGAAATGTTATGGTATACGATTGGATTCATACAAGTATATGATTTATGTTGACAACCATATGTTGTGGTATTTAATTTGGGAATTCATGCAAGTATATGATTCACTATTATGCCAATATGATGTAAATACTTCTATGATCACTTGTAGTGTGTAATTGGATATGACTAAGTATTATAATTTATATGAATCTATGTTGGAATTAGCAAATCATACTTTTGTATTAGAAACAAAAGTAAGCACCTTTATGAACATGACTAAACTATGTTTGGTATTATGCCCAGTTGAAATATGTTTTAGGCCTAAGTTGTTATCAAAACCATATGGTGATATATGTGACACAATTAAGTTAGATTTACATTCCAATTGCAAGTTTACAATGATTCATGTTTAAGTATTAATTATGCCATGATTACATGAATAGAATGATTCATGTTTAAGTATTGTTTATGCCATAATCATATGAATAGAATGATTCATGTTTAAGTATTGTCTATGCCATAATCATATGAATAGAATGATTCATGTTTAAGTATTGTTTATGCCATAATCATATGAATAGAATGATTCATGTTTAAGTATTATTTATGCCATAATCATATGAATAGAATGATTCATGTTTAAGTATTGTTTATGCCATAATCATATGAATAGAATGATTCATGTTTAAGTATTGTCTATGCCATAATCATATGAATAGAATGATTCATGTTTAAGTATTGTTTATGCCATAATCATATGAATAGAATGATTCATGTTTAAGTATTGTTTATGCCATAATCATATGAATAGAATGATTCATGTTTAAGTATTGTTTATGCCATAATCATATGAATAGAATGATTCATGTTTAAGTATTGTCTATGCCATAATCATATGAATAGAATGATTCATGTTTAAGTATTGTTTATGCCATAATCATATGAATAGAATGATTCATGTTTAAGTATTGTTTATGCCATGATTATATGCTGTTACAATTGCAAGATCACATGTGCCTAATTTATGTTAATTGAATCGTTATGTTGCAAGTTCATGCGTTCACACTCCCCTTTTCCATGTTACCTTATAAACACCATGTTATAAGCCTCCCCTTTTCATATGGCTAAATTGGGTTTAAATATTAAACCCAACACACCTTACATTGGAGCGAACGTGTAAAACGGGGGTAATGACGTTTGGGTTAAAATATAGAACATATGTGTTGGCATGTCTGACGCATGCCAACAACCTTGAAAAACAATTAAGTGGCATGAATAAATTTTAACCAATAAAGATGAATTTGAATAATGGGCCGCAAATATTTACATATAAAAAGAAAAGAGACAAAATATGTAAATGTAGAAAATACGATGTGTTTAACCCGAGGTTGGATTGAGTTGTGATGTAAACCTGCCCGGAACTGCCCGGCTGTCCAGTAGTCACAACAATACCTATCCAATGTGGGTGGTTAAACACGGAGCCCAATAAGGACCCGAGGTTAGATTGAGTTGTGGCGTAAGACTGCCCGGACCCAACCGGCAACAGGCAGCCACAACAATACCTGTCTAATGTGAGAGGTCAAGGCTTTAATAAGACAATTAAGGCTGAGTCAGGATTGATAGGATTAAGTAAATTAAATTAATACTTAATCAAAAAGGGAACATGCTAAGCTAAACAGACTGATTGGGGGTTAGGTTTATTAAACTCTTAACCAACTTAGCATGTAGGCTAGAAATAGAAAACCTAGTAGCGGGAGACCCTTTTCAGCAGTAACCCTACAAGGTGTATCAGGATACCCTGAACTAGGCAGGGTGGGGCACGATTACTGGGCTGACTGTAAGAGGTCAAATCGACGGCGGTGGTGCAGCAGTGTAGGTTCTAACGGGGTGCGGGCGTGCACACACTCCGGCGCAGAAAAATAAGGCACTGGGCACCAGTAGAATATCTGTGCATTCTAGAATTGTGTCGGGCTGCCACCATAGGACTTGATACACCCCATGGTGGGACCAGCATAGGTAACTACAACATCTGGGGCCGTAAGACACATGTAACTATGCGAGTAGGAGCCGATCATCAGAAATGGATCACTTCACCCTGATAATGGGGTGCCTGTTGGGAACTAGTTTATATGGGTACAGAGATTAATATGGGGTACGATAGTATATTCGACCCTAGACAACTTAACTTAGTTTATGGTGCTTTCCCATTTCCAGTTTATGCTTATCATACCCAGTTCTTTATTCATAGACTGAATAGTCCTAGACTTACTCAGGCTTTATGTCTGACTCTACTTTTCTTTCGTCTTCTTTTCTTCCGTTCCCCCCCAGGTCCACAAGGAGGGAATACCGCAGCTTGACCAGTTTTCACACCCAGCTTGAAGAGAAAGAATGTATTGCTTGGACCTTTTTCCGTTTTGGACTATGGCTTTGGGCAGCAATTATGGGACTTTTGCAGTTTATTTATGTTTTCTTTATGCTTCTTTAATAATGTAATCAAGACAGTTATGAAGATGTTATGTTTTTGGAAGAATTGTAAGACAAGTATGGCATATTTTTGTGAACACGTATTTTGATGAAATAAAAGATGTTTGTTGTTTTTCCGCTGTTCAAAAGTATGTGTTCTTATATATGTCTTGTATATCTGTCTTGTATATCTGTGACTTATACTTATAAACCTCCACCAAAATTAGGGCATTCTCTTTGAGAGTGACCCTAACGGAGGTGGGGTGTTTCATCATGTCACTTAAAGCAGCCCAAACTTCATTTTCAGAGAAAGGTTGGTCGATAGAAATAGATGCAGGAGAAGGATAAAGAGAATACCAATCAATAAGAGGGGACTCAGAGGACGTTCGCCCAAGAGTGGATCGGTAATAGTTTGAAAAAAAGGAGAAGAATATCATTAGGATTTGAATAGATTTGATTTTCATGAGATATTTCTAGAATGCAGGAAGCACGTTGAAACGACCCGTAACTTCCCCGTGAAGGAAAGCACGGATAGAATTGAGTACAAGACAAAATAGATCGCATACGGAAGAACATTTCATTGTTATTACAACAATCCCATCAGATACAAGAATATACAGAGTATAAAAGAATAAATTACATTCAACAAATATCAGAGATTACAATAAATTACATAGCAGCGGAAAAATAATATAAAACACAACTAGAAGTGATACACGGATACAGAGCTTTCCGAGCATCGTTCCAGCTGTTAATCAGGACCCTGTGAATATAAATCTGCAAAACCAAAACTACTAGCTGCCCGTGCGGAAAATAGGGGCACCCAGAGTTTAGGTTAAAACAATAAACTCCAGGTCAGTCATGGGACTGGTGTGAGAACTAAAACAGTTATAATTCTTTATTTTAAAGTTCGGTAAATCAAGGGACCACGCCGTATAACACGGAACGGGTTTCCTCCCAAGAATACCAGTGCGTAAAACAAACAGCGCAATGCTAAATAAAGAAAAATGAAGCTGTTATAAGACCCAGGTCCCATCACACAATGCAACGCAAGCCGGAGGATAGGGTTTTTACCTTATAACAGCCAAAGCATGCTTGATACGTTTAAAACACATTATTTGATACTATTATAGGTGTATAGTGTCAAAACAATTTCAATCATAAATATCAATCGTAGGCGGCATGAATGACCCATACCACTATGTCGCCACACTAGGTTCTACAAATAAAACCGCACTATCACGTATTGGAAATTGGATTTCCGTCAT
The DNA here is from genome assembly GCA_030737875.1 of Allium sativum. Lineage (NCBI taxonomy): Eukaryota > Viridiplantae > Streptophyta > Magnoliopsida > Asparagales > Amaryllidaceae > Allium > Allium sativum. The sequence goes on along the minus strand of CM060920.1, from coordinate 396,361,070 downwards.
GAGCCGAGGCAAGGGGCAAGCTCCTCTCCGATTCGAGACACTCTAGCAAATGTCCCAGGACCCCACTATGATCCTTGGATCTTCAGGGCCGGTCCTCTCTTACTTTTGAGGATTAATTATTCCTGAACACACGTTTCCCGGTCCTTACAGACCTATATCCGAGGCGCCTCGCATTCCCACAACCACACAGGTGAAAAGTATATAAATGTCAGGGCTGGTAGGTCACTGACACCACCCTAGCTAGAAAGAAACGTCGTGCTCTCCCTGCAGTCACTATCCCGTTTTTGACTCATACCGAGGTGTGAGGCTCGCGAATTCACGTTATACACAAAGCTACGCCACACAGGCCGTGCTTTGATCATCAACCACAAGACTTTGCTTTTCAACAGAAGCCTTGATCAATTGCCACTTACGCGTGCCACATTGGCAATTCACTCCATGCGACTGATGTCCATCGATATACAACCTCTGAGCTCGTACGTCTCAGAGAAGGGCGTTAAGCAAGAGAATAAATTCTCCGCCGCCAAACAGATGTATATTTAATAGAGATCAATCAACACAGAATAAAATCCAATGTCAGACACACAATCCATTTACAAGTTCGTTCTGGGTCTGAACGAAACCGGAGGCACTTTCCTCGCATATCCATCAATCTCCAAGTACGTCTGGACGATCACCAACTGTTTCCCTCATCTTGGGTGTACAGCCCAATCAAGATCATCAGTAATCACCCAAACGATGTGAAGACTTCCGGTCTTCAACCACCGTCTTCATCTTCGACATCTCGTCGAATCGATTATTCAGAATGGGTATAAACCCGGCCTTTCTGAATAACCCACGTATATAATAAACGAATGTTACACAAACACAACAAACGCCTCATTCCAATTCAGAATATTCTTTTATTCACCAAAATCACATTCTTAGGGAAAGGTTCCCATAAATTTTATCCAAGATAAATTCTTCTAAATTTATTCTTTAATCTTCCTTTGGATATCACTTCAAACTAGTCGGGATTAACGAACCACACCGAAGTAATTATTTATTTATTTTATTTCCCAATCCCAACCTATATCCCATGGAGAAAACTGGTAATACCCCACATCTAACACCACTGTGTTATCGGTAAATTTAATTACCATTTCACGTTCAAATCTATTTAAAGATTTAACTATCGCTTTGGAGCAAAACTGGTGATACTCCACTCTCGATCACTTTTCAGATTTGATAATTTAAATCATCAATTCACATTTTAATCTTATTAAAGATTCATTAAACTCCACTTAGTTTTAATCTTCTCAAAAATTGATATCTTGCCTTTAACTGGGTTAAAGAACCAATGTCTTCTAAAACACGATTCACGATAAACCCAAATCACATTTGATATTAAATACAAGGCTCTGAATAGAAAATATATCGGCTTATATTCAATATCAAATTCTGAAACCAACATATATCGTATTGGAAATAACGATATAAAATATATCTTTCAAATTCCCATAACAATATCTGTATAGTCACGAAATCCAACATCGAAATATCCCGAAGATAATTTCGATTCAACTCCAGTCCAATTCACGTATTGGGAATACTGATTATTTTTAAAATCACTTTCAAATTCAATTTATTTATTTCAAAAATAAATTGATTTTAATTCTAGTCCAAAACTAGTTCATTTCGATAAAAATCTATTTTTATCATTTCAAATGTGGAGTTTTTCACCCCAGTTCTTTCCAATTCCCATATTATGATTTTACACAAATTATCAATATTTTTAATAATTTTATCAAGGCCCGTACAGTCGATTTCCATCAACGGCCATCGAACTGCACTTACAGCGACCTTTTCCCAATTTGATTTGGACATAATTCCAAATCCAACCGTTAGATTTCAAATTTCTAATATTCATTGGAAAGCTCTTTTCGATACGAACCCAACGGTTCCGGTTTTAGGAGAATCCGACGGTCGGATCTCCCGCAACGTCAATTCGAAGTTAATGGTCGAAATTCACGAACTGCCGCGGCGCGGCGCGTTCTATTCAGGCCATTATATATATAATATATATATATTATATATATTTCGTCGATTTCCTTTTTAAAACGTATTTTATAAATCGTTTTAACTTCGTTTTCAAAACCATTTCAACTCTATATTCAATTTCAAATCAAAATTGGATATTTCATATCATTACTATATAAATGATAATATTTTCAAAATGTTATATTTTGAAATCACTTCTTTTCTATATTCATTATAAAAACGAATATAATCGATATAAATATCGTTCACGTCAAAATAGCGCAACTCTAATCAACACGGCTTTATATATTTCAATAATACGTTATTCTATTCAACAAATGAATATTTATTCTATTCAACACATAAATCTATATTTCTTCCAACACACGACTAATCTCAACACATGAGTACTGTCAACACATCACTATTTTTGTTATGTAAAATATTTTATAAAACTATGGTATCTATCGTTTGATTTTCAATTAGACTTCAACCGTAAAGTAGTTCTAATTTTAAATATGATAAAGATGTAAATTTCATTGTATAAAATATTTCACTCAACACATGAACATCGTCAACACATGACTATTTTTATATTCAACACATGAATTTTCTTTTATAATATTCCTTATTTTCCCGATTGGAATGAGGCCCAATCAATCACCATATAATGTTAATTATATGGATTCCATACAACACATGTATATAATAGCATTGAAAAATAATCAACCATCAACCAAAGTGCACTACACTGTATAAGCATCAAATATAGATATCTTACGTTTATAACAGCCTGTCAATCAATCGATCGACATATTTAATCAATCAGGATGAGTGAACTTCAAATTTCATCCTAACACCCGTGTGGGGTTTCAAACAATCAAACACAGATTTTATTTGTGCAGTTGGGCGATGTGTAAAATTTATCGTCCCAATCAATGTCCTTCAAATAGGTGTACATAAACAAACCGTCTGGTTTGTAAATGAATATTTTATTTTATTCACTTCCACGTTAAAAATTATATTTTTAACGATAAAATATTCTATTTCAACACATGAATTTCTATTCATTTCATTTACACAATAAAAATGATATTTTTATTTTTCTAACATATTTTGGGAAATTTCGGCGGCATAACGGCACGATACTAGAAACGGGACGAGGCCTAGCCTTATCCCCGGTCTAGTGAAGGCCCACGCCATTCACACATCAATCAAATCCATTCCATTTCACCAAACAATTCAATTCCAACCAAATAAACTAACCAACTACTCAACCAAACAATTTAACAAGCAAGCCATCCATGGTCTGTGGATGACGGGTGTCGGGTGCTACTAAGCACCGTCTGCATCCTAGTATATATATATAACTAGAAAAAGAGAATTTAGAGTGAGAAGTTCTCACCGAAAGCTATCCTAGCTCCACGGCACTTCATTGATAGAAATCTTCGTCGTTCTCGCCTTTTGTCACTTTCGCCGCCCGTAGTCACTACATATATAAAAATCACATATTTTTATATTTTGATATCTTTAAAATAAAAGATCACATTTTTATTTATTCACTTTCAATTTAAAAATCATATTTTTATAATCACTTCATATATTTAAAAATCGAATTTTTACTATGCTATTCAATATATAAAAATCACATTTTTACTTCGCTATTCAATATATAAAAATCAAACCTTTCTTGTTTTAAAAATTAAAACTTTTCGCCATTAACAATCTCATCTTTGCGCCATTAAAAATCATATCTTTTTATAGTTAAAAAATCTCGTCTATTTATATTTTAAAACAAAGCGAATCTTATTTTTGACAAACAAAGCAATTTTATTTTTGACAAACAAAGGAATTTTATTTTTGACAAACAAAGGAATTTTATTTTTGAACATCTATGCTAATTTACTATTTTTAAACAATAATATTTATATATTTTTAAAACCATGATATATTTTTTTTCTAAATCAAAGTTGTATATATCTTTAAAGATCATAACATTATATTTATAAAGTTATATATATATATATATAAAGAAAACAGAAAATATAATCAATGTAAAGTCAAAAGAACTCACGTTGAGCGTTCGAAGGAGGCTAGGGGAGGGCTGGAAGCGGCGCTTGCTGTCGTCGGAGTTGTTCTTCACGACGTCGAGGTGGTGGGTGGCTCGAGGGTGATGACACGGTCTGATTTGGGGGGGTTTTGGGGCTTTCTTCGATTGGGGAGGGAATGGACGGCCGGAGGAGCATCAGAAGGGGCGGAGGACGGTGGACAGTGGTCGGGGGAAGTCTCAGGCGGCGCGGCGGTCCCACAGGCGGCGGAGCAGTCGCTTTAGGATTGGGGTTGGGTGGCTTAGTCGGAGAAGAGGGAGGTCGAGAGAAGTGGGGGAGGCGGAGCAAAGAGGTGGTGGGGGAGAGGGTCTCGACGTCGTCGCCGTTGGTAGGGAGGTGCGAGGCGGATCGTCGACCGGGGGGACTGGGTTACGGGTTTGGGTTTTTAATTTGGGGGCGGGTTTCAGAAGAAAAAAAAGGGTTAGGGCTTATTTATACATTTATTTATTTTTAAATTAAATTTTCCTTAAAGTTGACTTTTCATCCGAACTTCGATTCGAACCCAACGACTGTCGTCTATAGCTAATTACCCCCATTTTGAACACAATGTGATATGTATCGAAAGCTGATTCGGCTGTTACAATCAGTTTCCGTTGAATTTACATTTAAATCACTATATTGAATTTTAAACGTACATTTCAAATTACCGGGGTCGCATACGAACTCTAAAAATTCTCGAAAAATATTTTCTAGCTTCGTATTGACGATACGGTCCTAACAAAACTAGTTTCGTCCAATTCTGAGACCATTTGAAAAATGGCCAATTTCCAGTCGATTAAAAACAACTGAAATGGTCAAACACGTTTTCCTTTGCCACGCTCACATATTGATTCGAAAAATTATGAAATTTGGAACCTAGCAATAATTTGACATCACGGACCCAACAAAACTGGTTTCGTCGAAATCCAAGGTCGTTTGCAAAATGTCCATTTTTAAGGGCCTGAATTCCATAGCGACTATTCAGAATTTTCAACTGGACATATCTTTTGATTCACGCTACGAAATTTCTATTTGTCGGATTCGTTGGAAAGGTATCATCAATTAGATCCTATTATTTTTGGTTTCACTAAAATCCGGATTATTTTGCACCCGGTACATTCAATTGAAGTTTGAAATCGAATTATCGAACTACCGCGCCATTTTCAATTCTATTTATAATTATATATAAATATTTATATTCTAACGACGACGCGTATAATATATACGTCGAATTCTATTCAAAATAAATTTCACGTCGATTTTATTTAAAATAATCCATTTTAAATATTCAAAATTCACTAAAATTGCCAAAACAAAAATTTCAAACTGGCTCGCATTTTACGGGTTATTACAATCTCCCCCACTTAAAACTTTTCGTCCCCGAAAAGGAACAAAGTCGAAAGTGGTTTGATTAATCAGCTCTACGCTCGATCTGGCTTCCATTCTCCAACTTTTCAGTTTCTGAGAATTTTCAAAATTTCAAAAATTTGGCTAACACCCTAAATTTTCGAAAAATTTCGCCATAACCTCCCCTGCAATGGGAGCATCGGGGAATTTCAAATAGCTTCCCCGGTCCTTCAGATCTCAAAAAGAAAAAGAAAAAGCCAAGCGGCTAGCCAATAGGCTCATAAAATCATCATCACCCAAACAAAACAGTAAATTATGTAGTAAACATGTACCTATTTGTCGGGCAAACAAATTTTATTCTTCGGCTCTAGCCTCCTTGCTATGACCTGTTCAATGTAAGTATATGTATATGCAAGCAAATGCGACCAATTTCAATACAATTCAATATTTGGTTCCATTAGGCATAAATGGTTCAAAATTATCTAACAAATAACCAAACAACACAAACATCAATCAATTAGTGAATTAGAGTTTCAAATTCATAATTTTGATACATATATACGGAAAATCTTGTTTTTGATGTCAATTCACAACAATGTGTTCTAACTATATAAGTTTGGTTCTCACACCAGTCTAATGGAAATATATAGATATCATACCTTCGTCACTCGAAAATAAATACTGGTGATGGTATACTTCATCATCAGGACCATGTCCGGGTGACTAGAGTGTGACTCTATATCTATCTAATATATTAAAACTTCGAATATACGTTCATGACGCGTATATGCAAAACCTTTATATACTAGATTGTCCACATTCAAAATAAATAAAAGTTCAAATACGTATAAAATGGTTTAAATTTTCAAAACAAAATTGTTTTCATTTGAAAAATATACTCTTCACACTCGTTCTAGGATACTACTGATCCTATCTCTAACGAGTAATTCTAATTGGATATTACTAATCCAATATCTGATGAATTCTTTCGTAAGGTTCTAATGTGTCTTGTTCTCGAGCTCTGTAAACCAAAGCTCTGATACCAAATGAAACGACCCGTAACTTCCCCGTGAAGGAAAGCACGGATAGAATTGAGTACAAGACAAAATAGATCGCATACGGAAGAACATTTCATTGTTATTACAACAATCCCATCAGATACAAGAATATACAGAGTATAAAAGAATAAATTACATTCAACAAATATCAGAGATTACAATAAATTACATAGCAGCGGAAAAATAATATAAAACACAACTAGAAGTGATACACGGATACAGAGCTTTCCGAGCATCGTTCCAGCTGTTAATCAGGACCCTGTGAATATAAATCTGCAAAACCAAAACTACTAGCTGCCCGTGCGGAAAATAGGGGCACCCAGAGTTTAGGTTAAAACAATAAACTCCAGGTCAGTCATGGGACTGGTGTGAGAACTAAAACAGTTATAATTCTTTATTTTAAAGTTCGGTAAATCAAGGGACCACGCCGTATAACACGGAACGGGTTTCCTCCCAAGAATACCAGTGCGTAAAACAAACAGCGCAATGCTAAATAAAGAAAAATGAAGCTGTTATAAGACCCAGGTCCCATCACACAATGCAACGCAAGCCGGAGGATAGGGTTTTTACCTTATAACAGCCAAAGCATGCTTGATACGTTTAAAACACATTATTTGATACTATTATAGGTGTATAGTGTCAAAACAATTTCAATCATAAATATCAATCGTAGGCGGCATGAATGACCCATACCACTATGTCGCCATACTAGGTTCTACAAATAAAACCGCACTATCACGTATTGGAAATTGGATTTCCGTCATGAGCCGAGGCAAGGGGCAAGCTCCTCTCCGATTCGAGACACTCTAGCAAATGTCCCAGGACCCCACTATGATCCTTGGATCTTCAGGGCCGGTCCTCTCTTACTTTTGAGGATTAATTATTCCTGAACACACGTTTCCCGGTCCTTACAGACCTATATCCGAGGCGCCTCGCATTCCCACAACCACACAGGTGAAAAGTATATAAATGTCAGGGCTGGTAGGTCACTGACACCACCCTAGCTAGAAAGAAACGTCGTGCTCTCCCTGCAGTCACTATCCCGTTTTTGACTCATACCGAGGTGTGAGGCTCGCGAATTCACGTTATACACAAAGCTACGCCACACAGGCCGTGCTTTGATCATCAACCACAAGACTTTGCTTTTCAACAGAAGCCTTGATCAATTGCCACTTACGCGTGCCACATTGGCAATTCACTCCATGCGACTGATGTCCATCGATATACAACCTCTGAGCTCGTACGTCTCAGAGAAGGGCGTTAAGCAAGAGAATAAATTCTCCGCCGCCAAACAGATGTATATTTAATAGAGATCAATCAACACAGAATAAAATCCAATGTCAGACACACAATCCATTTACAAGTTCATTCTGGGTCTGAACGAAACCGGAGGCACTTTCCTCGCATATCCATCGATCTCCAAGTACGTCTGGACGATCACCAACTGTTTCCCTCATCTTGGGTGTACAGCCCAATCAAGATCATCAGTAATCACCCAAACGATGTGAAGACTTCCGGTCTTCAACCACCGTCTTCATCTTCGACATCTCGTCGAATCGATTATTCAGAATGGGTATAAACCCGGCCTTTCTGAATAACCCACGTATATAATAAACGAATGTTACACAAACACAACAAACGCCTCATTCCAATTCAGAATATTCTTTTATTCACCAAAATCACATTCTTAGGGAAAGGTTCCCATAAATTTTATCCAAGATAAATTCTTCTAAATTTATTCTTTAATCTTCCTTTGGATATCACTTCAAACTAGTCGGGATTAACGAACCACACCGAAGTATTTATTTATTTATTTTATTTCCCAATCCCAACCTATATCCCATGGAGAAAACTGGTAATACCCCACATCTAACACCACTGTGTTATCGGTAAATTTAATTACCATTTCACGTTCAAATCTATTTAAAGATTTAACTATCGCTTTGGAGCAAAACTGGTGATACTCCACTCTCGATCACTTTTCAGATTTGATAATTTAAATCATCAATTCACATTTTAATCTAATTAAAGATTCATTAAACTCCACTTAGTTTTAATCTTCTCAAAAATTGATATCTTGCCTTTAACTGGGTTAAAGAACCAATGTCTTCTAAAACACGATTCACGATAAACCCAAATCACATTTGATATTAAATACAAGGCTCTGAATAGAAAATATATCGGCTTATATTCAATATCAAATTCTGAAACCAACATATATCGTATTGGAAATAACGATATAAAATATATCTTTCAAATTCCCATAACAATATCTGTATAGTCACGAAATCCAACATCGAAATATCCCGAAGATAATTTCGATTCAACTCCAGTCCAATTCACGTATTGGGAATACTGATTATTTTTAAAATCACTTTCAAATTCAATTTATTTATTTCAAAAATAAATTGATTTTAATTCTAGTCCAAAACTAGTTCATTTCGATAAAAATCTATTTTTATCATTTCAAATGTGGAGTTTTTCACCCCAGTTCTTTCCAATTCCCATATTATGATTTTACACAAATTATCAATATTTTTAATAATTTTATCAAGGCCCGTACAGTCGATTTCCATCAACGGCCATCGAACTGCACTTACAGCGACCTTTTCCCAATTTGATTTGGACATAATTCCAAATCCAACCGTTAGATTTCAAATTTCTAATATTCATTGGAAAGCTCTTTTCGATACGAACCCAACGGTTCCGGTTTTAGGAGAATCCGACGGTCGGATCTCCCGCAACGTCAATTCGAAGTTAATGGTCGAAATTCACGAACTGCCGCGGCGCGGCGCGTTCTATTCAGGCCATTATATATATAATATATATATATTATATATATTTCGTCGATTTCCTTTTTAAAACGTATTTTATAAATCGTTTTAACTTCGTTTTCAAAACCATTTCAACTCTATATTCAATTTCAAATCAAAATTGGATATTTCATATCATTACTATATAAATGATAATATTTTCAAAATGTTATATTTTGAAATCACTTCTTTTCTATATTCATTATAAAAACGAATATAATCGATATAAATATCGTTCACGTCAAAATAGCGCAACTCTAATCAACACGGCTTTATATATTTCAATAATACGTTATTCTATTCAACAAATGAATATTTATTCTATTCAACACATAAATCTATATTTCTTCCAACACACGACTAATCTCAACACATGAGTACTGTCAACACATCACTATTTTTGTTATGTAAAATATTTTATAAAACTATGGTATCTATCGTTTGATTTTCAATTAGACTTCAACCGTAAAGTAGTTCTAATTTTAAATATGATAAAGATGTAAATTTCATTGTATAAAATATTTCACTCAACACATGAACATCGTCAACACATGACTATTTTTATATTCAACACATGAATTTTCTTTTATAATATTCCTTATTTTCCCGATTGGAATGAGGCCCAATCAATCACCATATAATGTTAATTATATGGATTCCATACAACACATGTATATAATAGCATTGAAAAATAATCAACCATCAACCAAAGTGCACTACACTGTATAAGCATCAAATATAGATATCTTACGTTTATAACAGCCTGTCAATCAATCGATCGACATATTTAATCAATCAGGATGAGTGAACTTCAAATTTCATCCTAACACCCGTGTGGGGTTTCAAACAATCAAACACAGATTTTATTTGTGCAGTTGGGCGATGTGTAAAATTTATCGTCCCAATCAATGTCCTTCAAATAGGTGTACATAAACAAACCGTCCGGTTTGTAAATGAATATTTTATTTTATTCACTTCCACGTTAAAAATTATATTTTTAACGATAAAATATTCTATTTCAACACATGAATTTCTATTCATTTCATTTACACAATAAAAATGATATTTTTATTTTTCTAACATATTTTGGGAAATTTCGGCGGCATAACGGCACGATACTAGAAACGGGACGAGGCCTAGCCTTATCCCCGGTCTAGTGAAGGCCCACGCCATTCACACATCAATCAAATCCATTCCATTTCACCAAACAATTCAATTCCAACCAAATAAACTAACCAACTACTCAACCAAACAATTTAACAAGCAAGCCATCCATGGTCTGTGGATGACGGGTGTCGGGTGCTACTAAGCACCGTCTGCATCCTAGTATATATATATAACTAGAAAAAGAGAATTTAGAGTGAGAAGTTCTCACCGAAAGCTATCCTAGCTCCACGGCACTTCATTGATAGAAATCTTCGTCGTTCTCGCCTTTTGTCACTTTCGCCGCCCGTAGTCACTACATATATAAAAATCACATATTTTTATATTTTGATGTCTTTAAAATAAAAGATCACATTTTTATTTATTCACTTTCAATTTAAAAATCATATTTTTATAATCACTTCATATATTTAAAAATCGAATTTTTACTATGCTATTCAATATATGAAAATCACATTTTTACTTCGCTATTCAATATATAAAAATCAAACCTTTCTTGTTTTAAAAATTAAAACTTTTCGCCATTAACAATCTCATCTTTGCGCCATTAAAAATCATATCTTTTTATAGTTAAAAAATCTCGTCTATTTATATTTTAAAACAAAGCGAATCTTATTTTTGACAAACAAAGCAATTTTATTTTTGACAAACAAAGGAATTTTATTTTTGACAAACAAAGGAATTTTATTTTTGAACATCTATGCTAATTTACTATTTTTAAACAATAATATTTATATATTTTTAAAACCATGATATTTTTTTTTTCTAAATCAAAGTTGTATATATCTTTAAAGATCATAACATTATATTTATAAAGTTATATATATATATAAAGAAAACAGAAAATATAATCAATGTAAAGTCAAAAGAACTCACGTTGAGCGTTCGAAGGAGGCTAGGGGAGGGCTGGAAGCGGCGCTTGCTGTCGTCGGAGTTGTTCTTCACGACGTCGAGGTGGTGGGTGGCTCGAGGGTGATGACACGGTCTGATTTGGGGGGGTTTTGGGGCTTTCTTCGATTGGGGAGGGAATGGACGGCCGGAGGAGCATCAGAAGGGGCGGAGGACGGTGGCCAGTGGTCGGGGGAAGTCTCAGGCGGCGCGGCGGTCCCATAGGCGGCGGAGCAGTCGCTTTAGGATTGGGGTTGGGTGGCTTAGTCGGAGAAGAGGGAGGTCGAGAGAAGTGGGGGAGGCGGAGCAAAGAGGTGGTGGGGGAGAGGGTCTCGACGTCGTCGCCGTTGGTAGGGAGGCGCGAGGCGGATCGTCGACCGGGGGGACTGGGTTACGGGTTTGGGTTTTTAATTTGGGGGCGGGTTTCAGAAGAAAAAAAAGGGTTAGGGCTTATTTATACATTTATTTATTTTTAAATTAAATTTTCCTTAAAGTTGACTTTTCATCCGAACTTCGATTCGAACCCAACGACTGTCGTCTATAGCTAATTACCCCCATTCTGAACACAATGTGATATGTATCGAAAGCTGATTCGGCTGTTACAATCAGTTTCCGTTGAATTTACATTTAAATCACTATATTGAATTTTAAACGTACATTTCAAATTACCGGGGTCGAATACGAACTCTAAAAATTCTCGAAAAATATTTTCTAGCTTCGTATTGACGATACGGTCCTAACAAAACTAGTTTCGTCCAATTCTGAGACCATTTGAAAAATGGCCAATTTCCAGTCGATTAAAAACAACTGAAATGGTCAAACACGTTTTCCTTTGCCACGCTCACATATTGATTCAAAAAATTATGAAATTTGGAACCTAGCAATAATTTGACATCACGGACCCAACAAAACTGGTTTCGTCGAAATCCGAGGTCGTTTGCAAAATGTCCATTTTTAAGGGCCTGAATTCCATAGCGACTATTCAGAATTTTCAACTGGACATATCTTTTGATTCACGCTACGAAATTTCGATTTGTCGGATTCGTTGGAAAGGTATCATCAATTAGATCCTATTATTTTTGGTTTCACTAAAATCCGGATTATTTTGCACCCGGTACATTCAATTGAAGTTTGAAATCGAATTATCGAACTACCGCGCCATTTTCAATTCTATTTATAATTATATATAAATATTTATATTCTAACGACGACGCGTATAATATATACGTCGAATTCTATTCAAAATAAATTTCACGTCGATTTTATTTAAAATAATCCATTTTAAATATTCAAAATTCACTAAAATTGCCAAAACAAAAATTTCAAACTGGCTCGCATTTTACGGGTTATTACACACGTCTTCTTCCATTTGCAATTCTATGAAAGTAAGATGAATTTCTATCTCCTTCTTTTAACCATTTAGCCTTAGATCTCCGTTTCCAACCAATTTCTTCTTGCTTAAACAATTTATCCAATTCAGATTCAAGATTTTTCAAAGAGTCAGATTCCTCCTCATTGAGGGGACAAGATTCTTCTAGGATATTGAGATCTAGAATAGCATCTTGAATATTAGAAATGCGGGTACGAATTGACCCCCAAACTGTTTTGGCCCATGGTTTTATCAATTTTCTTAAAGATCTCAATTTAAGGACAACTTTATGGATAGTAGATTGAGATCGAATAGGATAATCCCAAGCCTTTTGAATGAACTCATTAAAAGTTGGTTCCAGTAACCATAATCTCTCAAATCTAAATGAATGCTTGGAGTTAGGGAGGGAACCCAAATCAAGAACAATAGGGAAATGGTCAGAGATGATTGAAGCAAGACCAGAAACAAAGGAAAAGGGATGAATTTCTTCCCAAGCTGCATTAAACAGAAATCTATCAAGTTTAGCAAGAGAAGGATTCCTTCTGTGACTTGACCAAGTGAAAGATCTATTACATATAGGAGGGTCAAAAAGGCAACAATTGAAAATAAAAGAATTGAAAGCATCTGAGTCTGATGATAAGGAACAAGATTTTCTCTCATTAAAGTATCTAACAGTGTTGAAATCCCCCCCAATTACCCAAGGACCCAGAAAACTGTTAGCCATCTGATTACAATGCTCCCAAAGAGCAATCCTTTCATTTGAGTTCTGAGGACCATAAATATTGGAAAAGAAGTAGATAGTATTAGAGGCAATGTGTCTGAGAGCAACATGTAAAGCAGATTGAGAGGGAAAAGTTTGGTATAATGACCATACAGAATCATTCCATGCAGTAATAAGGCCACCTCTGGTTTCAATAGCATTAACATAAGTCCACCCCCTCAAAAAGGATCCACCAATTAAACTAAAGTGGTAATTAGAAGGTTTAAAGAGTTTGGTTTCTTGACGGAAAAGAATATCTAATTTAAGTGGGGACAAAACTAGATTAATAGCATGACATTTTGAATGGTCCCCCAATCCCCGTACATTCCATGTGACAACTTTCATTGATGTCTATTAATACGCTCTTGTTCTAATGCCTGCATGGCTTTATAATGTGTGTCACGTAATTTCACTCCCATGCAGCAAGATATCTTTTTGTTCAAATGTTTATTAGAAGAGGAAAAAACAACAAGAGTAAGGAAACTACCTATTACTTCAGGATTATTGCATCTCCCACTACGACGAACAAAAATGGGAGAGAGAAATTGAGGCCAATCATTGTCATCAGTCCATGGTTGATGAGGAGGAGATTGCGGCGGCGGAATAGTGCTGATGCCAAAAGGGATAGATTGAATGGGTAGCATAGAAAAATCATTACCATAGGGGATAATCTGATTAAAAGGTGGATTCTGGTCATCCTGCAAATTCTGATTCTGATCATCATGAAAATCTTGATTCACTTCGTCATGTTCATTATAATCCATCTCTTGATCATCGAATTCTGGAAAGTTAGGGTTTTCGTTTATCTCCCTATAAACAGAGGGAAATGGAGGTAGCATCACTGCCTCTTCAATCATGGCATCTATTCGATTCTCCGTACTTGAATCTTGATAATTATGGATACATGGAACCACTTGCTCCTTGTCATTACCAATAAAGGTAAGTTCTGGTCTAGTGCCTGGGTGTTCATGCTTACAGCGCTGAACTTTAATGATATGCACTTTGTTGTTGAATCGAGTTGCATATTCATTCCTTGAGCCTATTACTTCGAAAAATTGTAGCTTTACCAAGAATTCTCTATGATCGAAGTGACACCAGTCACAATCATCAACTGCTAAGACTCTGCCCACAGGTTTAAGGATTTCCTTTACAACCTCATTGTTATACTTTAAAAATTCCGGAAATCCTTCCACCTTAGCCCATAATTCATGCTCCAACATAGGTTCTGGTTCAAACACTTCTTCTTCCCATGCTTCTAAACTAATTGCAGCTCCTGGTTTGGTTAGGATTTTAAGGAGTAATGCATATGTAAATATAAGTGGTTAGAATTAATGTAAATAGGTATAAATTTAGAAGTATGAAATCAATATTAAAAGAGAATTTAGTTTAATTAAATAGTTAATATAAATAGTACGTCCTTTAAATAATTTAATATAAAATCATTCACATTAACTATTTGAACACAACTTTGGACATCAAAACTTCATTTTTAAATTATTTCATATTTCATAATCTATATTAAAACCATATCAACATTTCTAAATCTCGACTTAGATCAATTCAAATATAGAAATTCAAATCAAATTAATTAAATTAAAATTTAATCTATTACAAGAATTTAATTAAATTATCAAGTTTTATTATTTAAATCAAATTCTTTAAATTTTAAAATTTTACCTTCAAAATCAATTAAACTTAAAATTCCAAATTCATATCTTTTCATATGTCAATTTTGTTGAATAAATTAGACCTTTAAAGTTTAATTTAAAATATTACAATATTATGTTACTTTAATTTTAACTAAATCGAATCCAATCTTTTTATTAATTTTAATTAATCAGATCAAATCAGAATTTTATTTCGCATTAAATTTAACCTTTGCTGAATTAACTTGAATATATTAAATTATCACTAACCCAGAATTAATTCTTAAACTTAATTGAAATTTTCATTAAATCGATAAATTTCCAATTTCCTAATTTTACATTCAAACAATAATTTAAACTTAATATTTAATTAAATTTCTTGACTAGATTATTCAGTCAAAAACATAGTTGTGAAATTTTAGCAGATAATATTATCTTGATCAACTGTGTATGTGTATAGTTTCAATCATATGGTTAAATGTTTAGGGTATGTATTATTTCAATCCTTGGTGATTTTCCTATCTATCGGAAACTGGCAGTGTGAGAATAATTCAAATAAACATAACATATTGAACAAACCAAATCATTCATATGCCATATAACATATCACATAGAATTTCATAATATCATTAGTGTCATACATCATACAAAGCATATCTACATGTCATAATTGTAGCATAATAACGTGTCACATATCAATACTACCATATCATATCATGTTATGTTTCGAACATAAATACTAGCATGTCGTGTGAAAACATTTTAAGTGACGTAAGTAAACTTTAACATAAAATGTTAGTCGTGAGTGACCGCTTACCTTTCATGGCTTAAAGATGGCTATACAAGTGGCGAGGCAACTAAGATGCACTAAAGCATATATGAATTGACTTGCATACGACTCGAAATGACATAGAATGACACGATATCGACTCGAGACAACGAGCCTCAATAAATTAAAAACATGTAATGGTGCTAAGACACGAGGTTAAGTCAACTTGTGGTAGAAGTCTACCCGGACCCGCCCGGCAAATCCAGCGTCCACAAGTGTAGGCTTAATGTGAGAG
Source organism: Allium sativum (assembly GCA_030737875.1). NCBI lineage: Eukaryota > Viridiplantae > Streptophyta > Magnoliopsida > Asparagales > Amaryllidaceae > Allium > Allium sativum. Next base: position 396,344,855 of record CM060920.1, on the reverse strand, counting down.
GTCTAGTGCTTATATATATATAACAAGATATGAATAAATGGCAATGATGACAATTAAATGTCTAACTCATAAAATAAGAAAGGAAGTGATGTAATGAACTGAGTTAGTGTGATATGAAGGAAAAGTAATGTATTTCCCTAAATGACCTATTTCTGAGAACGTGGTTGCAAGTAAGCCATAGTAAATAAAGTAAGAAAAGTAAAGAAATTACTTGATACCATGAATTTAGAAGGGAATACGTTATGAAAATAAATCATCGATTCCTTCTATCAAACTTATAAGGTGCATGAAGTATTTTCCTTAATTAAAACAAGGAACATATATTACAGTGAACGAAGAATACTGGAATACAACAATAAAAGAAAATGGTTTAAAAAGGGGAATGATAATCACCTATTATAAATAAATAACATCGATGAAAAACGTTGTATAATAGGTAGACTTATCCTAGGGACAAGTGAAGATTATAACTTAGGTTATAATAAACTAGTAAGGAAATGGGATAACTGGTGAAATGAGATAAGGGACACTTAATTTTAAATTAAGTGATCGTTAAATGGGGAAAACCTGAAACTAGTTGAGAAAAGGGGGAAAATATATGAAATATAAGAAGTTGTACTTAATAATAAATTAAGTAGTCTGTATACTTGAAAGTCTGAAACCCGCTGATAAGAATAACATGTTTAGACTTGTCCTAGGGACAAGGGGAAATTATAACATAGGTTATAATAAATGGGTAAATAAGCGTATTAATGGGTCTTAGTTAATAGAACTAAGTTAATAAGTAAACAACGATAAGTTGTAGTAATGGTGTAAAATGGAATTATGATTAAATGAGGAAGAATGAGGAAAACTTATGAAATAAGTTATATTTAATCATAAATAATGACTAACATGTTAAACATGTGAATTGAGATATACTTAATTACATATTAAGTAAAACATGTTATTATGAAGATGAAATCAAATAAGATTTTAAAAGAGATCATGGATTACAGACCTTGGGCCACAATCTTGAGAATAACATGTTATGAGCATATTAATAAACTTAAATGGTTAAGTTATATAACCAAAATTAGTAAACAAGAGGAACTTGGTAACTTGATTAAGAATTCAATATGAATGGGAATAACCAAGTTAAATGGAAACTTGGTTAGGTAAGGCAAGCGAGTAAAAGAATGTTTAGACATGGGGTCTAACAACATATTAAAGTGAGGCGCTTGGACCAGTTTGTACGTTTGAGGGTGAATAACCCAACGGGGTAGATCATCGTGGTGTTATAAGGCACGAGGGGAGCGCATATTCGTCTGATTATTTTGTCGGCTCCGAAGGAATGGAAGGGAAAGCACGCGACTTCCTGAGGTAAAGGTCCTCCTAGTAGTTCTCTGTGCGGTGGCAGATATTTTAGGTTGTGCTCGCAGAGGTTAGGTCTGCGCGTAACTACTAGGTGAGTGGGCCTTGACTATAGAAGTAGCTATGCAGTCAGAATGTTGTGGCGTGGTGACACCAGGGTGATTCGATGGTTGCCTCAACGGGGAGGCGAAGGGTCTCGACCAACAAGGATAGTAGATCGTCGGATACCCGTCATCGGTAGCCAGTGGGATGCGAAAAGACTAGAGCTAAATCTAATAGACCATTCACCTTTCACTATTGGGGTACGGTGGTTGAGGGAAGATGCCAAATAGATGTTTAGATTGTTTTCTTTAGGTGGCAATCGTGTAACAACCCGGATTTTCAGAACCAAAATAAAATTTTCATTTTAGCTATTTAAATGGATTTTGAATATTTAAAATGATTTATTTTAAATAATAACGACCAAAAATTTATTTAAACTGAAGTTAGAACGTAAAAATTTATTTTAATTATAAAACGAACTCGAAATGGCGCGGTAGTTAGAAAATTCAATTTTAAATTTCAAATGAATGCACAGGATTCAAAATAAATCAGATTTAAATAAAACCAGAAATATTAGAATCTGTTTAATTATGTCTTTCTGAATGTGAAAAATCCAGATTTCATAACGGGAATTGAAAGTTATGTCCAGTTTAAAATTTAAAATAGTCACTATGGAATTTATATATATTTTAATATAATATATAGCCATTTTGCAAACGAACTCCCTTTTCAACGAGACCACTTTTGTTGGATTCAGAATGTCAAATTATTGCTAGGTTTCAAATTTCATAATTTTTGGATTTAATATGTGAGCATAGTAAATCTAAATGTGTTTGGTAATTTGAATTGGATCGATCAAAAAATAGCCATTTTTCAAACGGTCTCCAAATTCGACGAAATTAGTTTTGTTAGGACCGTATCGTCAAAACATAGCTGATTTATTTTTCGGGAATTTTCGGAGTCAGTATGTGGCCTCGGGAAATTAAAATGTACGTTTAAATTAAAAAATATTTTGATTTATATTTTAATTTAAAGTAAACTGATCAAAACAGTCGAATTGGCTTACGAAACATATTACATTGTGTTCGGAATGGGGGTATTTAGCTAGGGGCGACATTCGTTGGGATTCGTTTTGTAACACCCTGTATTTTCTATGTTTATTAAAGTAAAGAATTAAAGAATAATTATTTGTAAAATTGAGAATTAAGGGAAACGGGTTATGCCATTGCGTTCGTCTCGGAATTCTGCTTGAGATAGAGTCCGAGTTTACGTGAATCGGACTCCGTAAGAAGAAGTTATGGAGTTCATAAGATTTCATGTTTAAACAGAAAATTAAATAATTAAATAAACAAAAAAACAGTTCAAATTTCAAAATCACGTAGATCAGCTGGACGGGAAAATTCCCACCCATAGGGGTCGACTCCCCCCGGGGGGTCGACATAGGTGTCGACCCCCCAAGAGGGGTGTCGACCCCCTGTAGGGGTCGACCCCCTCGCCCAGATCCAAACAGTGATGATTTCTGACTTGTTGCTGAGTCACTAGGGAATAGGTGGCAATTTATGGATTGCTCTATCTAGTCTGGATGGTTCTGATTGCTCCTAGGTTGATCTAACGGCTCACATAAATCTGAACTTCTATATAAACAACCCTAACCCTCAACCCTAAACCAAGGAGCCATCATGCTGTCCATGGTCAACCTAGCATAGCCACCATTCTTCTCAAACTAGGAAGCAAACTAAAACGAAGTTAGAAGCTACGAATCAAATCTAAATTAGAGAATCGATAGTCTACGTCAAGGGATAGCTTTTCAGTTTCAGAAAACAGATCCCAGAAAACAAGATTTTTCTTTTTTTTGTAAGTTCGGTTATTCTTTAGATGTGAACAATTAAAAGTCATGATTTGTAATAAAGCGAAACTAGAACTGTGCCTAGTTGTAAGATAATGGTGATGCTGATTCATGTCTATTCTTGTAACGATCCTATCATATATGCCTATGAGACTATTATGGTTTATTGGACTTATCATGTTGTATGTTAAACCAATCGTGTATAATATAAATCTGGTGACTCTTTCATGTTATGTTACATGCAAGTTTTTAGTCTAAGTCATATATATGTTTAGATCTACATTCACATATGTTTAGATCTATGTTAATTTGATCCAACTCAAATGCAAGTTCACATCTACATGCCTAACTTGATTTGTGTAATTCTATGTAAGTCCCCGTTCATATGCTTAAGATTCATGTTAATTGGATCCAAAATGAAATTTCACATTTACATGCCTAATTGGATTTGTGTAATTCTACGTAAGTCCATGTTCATATGCTTAAGATTCATGTTAATTGGATCCAAAATGCAAGTTCATAGTTTTATGCCAAATTTATATGACACATGTTTAGTTAGATCCTTATTATTTTATTTTGTGGGAATGCTACATGCTCCTTTCTTTTCCCTTTTGTTTATAAGTTAGGCTAAGTTGCGAGCCTAATGTTTTATGTGAATTATGCGAACGTATAACGGGGGTAACGTTGGGAAAAATCTTAAATTTCATATTATTGTCATAGTTTGGCCCATAATCATATAAATGATTAATGGCATAAAATGGTATAATTTATATACCTAAAAGTTATGAACATGATTTAGAGGGTAAATGGGGCATGACTTGAATGACAATAATTATGGATAATTTACATATAAATATGAAGAGTAAATATGTAAATTAAGTAAAAAACGAATATGCCTAACCCGAGGTTAGATTGAGTTAAGGTGTAAGACTGCCCGGAACCGCCCGGCACATCCAGCAACCGTAACGATATAGATCTAATGTGAGAGATTAGCGCATTAAGCCCCACTACAACAGATTTTGCTTTTAATAGCACGTGAAAAACACTATAATAGGCTATAATAGCATTAGTGAAGACGCTATATAACGACATGTTATAATAGCCTTGTCATATCTTATAGCTAAAATGTAAACGCTATAGAATTATACATTTTATAGTGCACATCCACCACCATCAATTGTTTTACATAGCGTTCAGACCTTGCAATTATATTTGCTTACTAAAATGTCCGCTTATTTTTTTTATAGCATTATCAATATCTTTATAGCATATATTCATTGATATGAAAAATATTTTCCATAGCATTAGCATTGTTTACATAACTCATATTCAGTGATATGAAAAGTTATCCACACGATTTAATAGCATTTTACATTTTTATTCCATAAGTGGAGTTTTCCGCTATGAACATTTGTAGCATATATAGCATTATCTGTGTTTTCATAGCACACATTCAACGATATGAAAAGTTTTTCCACGCTATTTAATTTTTTACATAGCCTTCACCTTATACTTTCATAAAAGCAATTTTCCGCTATTAATATTTTCAATATATAAAAACATCAGCTATGATCTTTATATATAGCAAATCTCTTATTTAATTCGTGCACAGTTTAAACAATTAAACAGTAAATTCACAAGACAAAACTGTCAATAACAAAAAATTAATATCAAAAGCATATTTGATTTCAATTACAAAGTCAAAGTTAACAAGTCTGCTAATAAATATAGAAATAAATCAATTAACATACATATTGTTCAAACATCGTTTCAAAACAAGATTACATGAAAAATCACTTAGTCTTCAGCTTGTAAGCTCGTCCAACTTCTAGAACCTGCGATTCACAAGCATAAATTATAGTTTTATAACCAAAAAAATGCAATTGCAGAAAATGCCATTCACGTAAAAAATGCAAGGAACTATAAATAGTGCGTTTCGCGGGAATATATACTTGGAGTTCTCAACTGGAGACTTTGGACTCACAAAGGTTTCTCTAATGAGAAGTGTTGTTTGGTTCTCGAGGATAAACCAATATTCAAGAGACTAGGATATCAAGGAAGAAAGATGATCTCTTCAAAACATGATCACAGTGGAAATATAGTGTAAGATGTGGACAATCTTAAAAAACTAGTAATGTAAATCTAAAAAGTAACAAAATCTCCAAATCTCTGAATATCATAATATCGCAGCCCTAGAAAACCATTCATACATGTCAAAATATTGGACGATCATAGAAGTAATCCTTATAAGAAAAGTTCTGAAAGAGCTAATGTACTAATAGTAATAAATACATGATAAAAGGTAGAACAAGGCTAGATTTCTGGCGTAATAATTGAAACCAATGGTGGACCTATCAGGGGCTGCTGCATGTGGTGGAAAAAGGAATAGTTCAGACATATTTCTAGTGAATGAGAACATGGTTAACAAGGAAATTAAGTGGAGATGTCTCTTTAGTCTGAGTTATATAAAGAATATCTATTGTTCACGTGAAGCATATATACCAATGGCCATAATACCAACATCAACAATATCTACAGATCGAAACGCACTGAATGGTCATTACATATGGGGATCTCCTAACCTGCTTTAACCTATGATGAAGAAAAACATTGAAACCAACTAATGTATGTGGACAGTGGACACACATTAATTTTATCAACCGCTTCATCATCACGAATCATTATTAAAGAAATGAAAAGCAAGCTAATGACATTATAATTAACATTTGGTGTTATAAAATGTATGGTAATTAATTGACTTGCTTTTCACATTTCAGTGTTTTACCAATGACCCGTCATTGTTCTTAACATATGCCCACTGGACAGATACTGCATTGCCCTTGTCATAATAATGATATAGATTTTCAGAGTATGAAACATGCTAATTATTCTTCTGTTCATACATATAGCAGTTCCTACAAGTATCTGAGTCCAACAAAATAAAAATACTTACAATAAAGTACTTAAACCGTGAAGTTTGGACCTAAACAGAGATTAAACAGTAAGCAATAAAGTCTGGACTAGAGTTTTCAAGGATAGGAGAATAAAAGCCATTGTAGAGTGGATAGTAAGCAATAAACGCAAGATAAACAACAAGCGAAGTGGGGGATAAGCAAAAGAGATTAAACAAGTATAAACATACCTAAAGTACTTCCGTGTACTACAAGCTGAAACTGCCATGTAGAGAAAAACAAAGTATGCTGCAGCTGCATTGAGGAAAGAAGAAAACTGTTCATTCTAAGATACAAAGGTAAATATTTTTCTTCCATCAATCTAAAAAAAAGTGACATGAAAACTATTTAAAAAAATTACCGATATAGATAGCCAAAGTCCACGTCTATTTTCCAAAGACGATCAACTACCTATATACAAGTAGGATATTTGATTCATAGATTCAGAATTTTATATTTGAACAATTGTATTTAAGATTAATGAGATGCTTACTAGAAGATGAATCCGTTACAATATTTGCCTTAGGCCAAGCTATTGTAGAGCCAACGACATCTTCAATGCATTCGAACTCAGCCGTAGGTCTCCACAAACATGCAGTTGGAACTGTTGCAATGTCAACCCAAACTCTAGCTGCACCCTCTCCTAATGGGACGAAATGTACCGTTACAATCCAAAATACCCTATGATTGATAAAAAAACAGAAAATTATATTAAAAACCGAAAAACAAATGTTGCAATGTAACTTGAAGTTATCGTTTCAGATGTACTTGCATCAGTCCGATTCTCTACACCATAACAAATTAGTAAATAAGTTAGCGCTTTACAACACAAATTGCTCTAAACAATAATATATGATATCATATAATAAACAAATTACTGATATTTACCAAATTGTTTACTAGCATGCGAATCGTCTGCTTCAGTTCCAAAATTGTTTCTGACAGTCGGTTAGTTTTTTATCATTAGACTGTGATAAAATGAACTTGGTGAGAGTTATTCCTCTTCCCATTGCTCTTAAACGGACTGGTTTATCTTGTCCTAGCACTTGTTAAAGAGCATCATTGCTTGGTAAACTAGCGTGTGATAAAGGCATAAAACCCACAGAAAAATCAAAGTAAAAAAAAATCTTATAAATTGCTATTCAAAGTTGACAGTAGATCATATGGTGAGTGAATCATTTAATCCATACCCAACTTCTTATACATAATAGATAAGTAAACATGTGTATCTTTGTATGCATATGTATGCCGTAGTTATGTTATCATACGTATTAGCCAATTTGTTAAGAAAATTCCACAAAAAATTAAGTTTGTGCCAAGCTTATCAGTGATTTGTAAAACAATGGGGACATCTGATCATAACACGAAGCAACTGATATCTGACAGTGGGATATATATTTGGTGTAAGCATGATAAATGATATCAGGTCCACTGGTTAAGCAGAATTATGTACCTTGGTGGCCAACAACGGAAAACAGATAATGAGCAAAGGAGAAAAACCATTAAAGTAAAAGGAAAGAGAAAATTCGATTATTTTACCCCTAAATGTCATAGTTTGTATTACATCAACCACGAATTCAATTTACCAATACGTGCACAGTGCTTAAATCTCAGCTTTCAAGGATAAATAAAGTACTTCTCTTTGTCAATCATTTCTACTTGAGTAGCATCCAATAATTGAGGAGAATCAAAAGCTACAAATTTCGGTTGACTATGAATCTTCATGTGCCGCAGAAAACCTTTTTTCTACCTATTTTTCCTTGTCAGCTCTAGCCCTGAAGATAAACACATGGTGCAGTTAATACATTGTGATCATGGCCAAACTTATTTGTTTTTTTCCTTATTTGAATTTAAATGAAGAGGACACATTTGTATGCTTCAAACTTAGGAATTTTGTCTATGTCCCTTATTTCTCCCCTCATAATTTTCTTGATGGACCTCGGAAATCAAAAAAATCATTTGAAATGTAACATGAATCAAACTTGCTTTCGAATCTTCTTTTTCCACTACCAAGGTTTTCAATTATCTTGTTTCTCCTAACACTGATTCATTAAATGAATCATTTTTATGAGTAGTAGTATTAATATATGTAAAAGCCTAGTTAATCATTTTTTTAAGGAAATGAAGCATCATCAAGCTCAAACGAACCATATTATATACTCCTTTAATTTTTAGAAGCAATATAGAAAGAAACCCAATGAAAAAAAATGACATTTCAAGCCAGTAGATGTAACAGTCCATGAGAGTATGAACACAGTTATACTCACCAAATAACATGTCAACCATGTAAAAATATTATCACTGAACATGACATTAACACTACCAGTTTAAAATTTTAAAGCGGTATGACCATATAAGGCTTTAACTTGTATACATCCATATCTCTTTATAAATGATTTCATGACATTAACACTACTGGTTTAAAGTTTTAAAGCGGTATGGCCACATAAAGCTTTAGCTTTTATGCATCCATAATATATATTATTATAAATGATTTAATGACATTAACACTACTGGTTTAAAGTTTTAAAGTGGTACAGCCGCATAAGGCTTTAGCTTTTATACATCCATATATCTTTATAAATGATTTCATTGAACATGACATGGATGGAAAAAGCCTGTAAAAGTTTCCACATTAAAATATGCACCAGAAGCATAGATGACCTGTGATTAAAAAATATAGAACTCTTAATGTGGCAAAATGTTCTACTTTTTACATTTATGAATTAAATGGCAGCTAGTGAAAAGGTAACTGATAAACACGTGCATTTCACTGATGTAGCTTCTAGGGCATTGTGTTGTACTAAAAATGAACCAAATTAAAAAAAAATGTCTTGAAGATTTAACTAAGACAGCAGCGTATATGTGCACACTGTTTTGTGGATCATGATATTTTAATTAGTTTTAAGCTAATAACAAAATTAAAATCTTACTCTGGATGGACATAAACATGGATATAAACATAAAAACGTTGATTGCGATATCTTTTAATGGTATCATATAACAAACTTTAAATTGATGGGCGTGCATAACATAATTTCAGTATGAAAATAACAAATAACATCTATTGTCTATCTATAATCATATTAATTTATACATCCGGTATTAAAGTAAAGCAAGGTTATAATAGTGAAGGCATAATTTTACCAACCGACAATCAGAGTAAATTGATGGATTTATGGAATTTGGGTTTGTTAAGAAAAAATTGAAAGATTCACTTTGATTTTAGTGCAAATTCCACAGTTTTGTATATAAATTCAGTGCTAACAAAAACTTATATTATATTCTTCAGATTACACTCAAGATACATGTTTGATAAAAATGCAGTACTTGCAAAAAAATTAATAAAAAGTATAACCTGAAGTAAGTAATATAATCATTTTTAGTAAGAAAAAGTGCACGATATAGTTTTCCATTCAACGTGGCGCACTGAAAAATTAAATCCACTGTCATGTCCATCATATTATCATATAGAAACTACTAAAAAAACAACCTAGATAGTACAGCACAAAGGAGAGGCAAGGGGATATATAGGTAGCACTTGTACGCTTGAACAATCGTATATAGATAGATCAGTTGACCTAAATGGTTATTGATAATCAGCAAAAAAAAACCAAGTTACATCAAGCGAAAAAAATTCCATTTGAAAGAAAGATGAATGGATGTTATCTAACTCTTATCAAATACATGGATATAAAATTGTTCGGGGGTCAGTTTTAGCACTCAAGTATTAACTATAATGAATTCTTATATTAATAATAATTAATTAAATTCTGCTGATTTTATCTATTATTACTTTCCAGTCTTTGACCCTGTAAATATTTTTTTCTTTTATTGAATGACAGTTAACTTGATCATTTCATTCAACCCTTGCCTTTGCAATTTAAAGCTTTACAACATTCTTTTTCCTTGAAAAATGCCCACACATTAGTCTAAAACTATCTGCCAAAAAAGTATCCATGAGATTTTGTCCCTACCATGTATTATGATGAAATATCAACTAAAATCATGGTTTTCATTTGATTAGCTAAAAGATTTAGTAACAACAGCATGTAAGCAACTTTGGTGAACTGATCAAGTAAATTAAACCACCAACCTCATATGCTACGCAATGGGATAAACTTACGTGAGCAACTTTCTTAACCTTGCGGCAATCGTTACGTACAATCAATATATACTGACGGTTTGTAAACAAACTATAAATATATAATAAAGCGTAGGGTAAATATTTGAGTTAGAACAAATATGAAAAACTATTAATTATAAATGTATTTGTGAAGAACTATGCTTTGTTGTTCAAATATAGTTGCTTACATTTAGCAATCCAGGGGAAAAATTAATAAGTATGGTTTAGCTTAAAGACAACAATATGACTGATAAAATTTCTTATTTTTAACCTTTGGTTAAATATTTTAGGAAGTATAAGGAAAACATATAATAACTTCCAGTAAATATAGTAAGTAAAAAAATCACATAAATTCTTTGTAATTAAAAAGTCATAGTGGGAACAAAATGTAAATTACACGATGTGACTGGTTATTAAGGATATAAAGGCATAAAATAATGAAATTGAATGTACTAAATAAGTTTCCTTATGTAGTGAAATAACGCAGATGAAATGGAAACTAATCAAAAAAATTGTTTCAGATTACAGGTGGGAAATATGGTCATCAAAACTGAAGCCTGATGGAAAGCATTATATTTATAATGGATATAATGGATACATGAATTTAGTTTTATTATGCAGCTAATTATAATACAATTACTTCTAAAGTATGCTCTTCAAATTATGGTAAAGTGGAATAATAACGTAGGAGCAGATCATACAATTCATTTAGATAAGTTCCAAGAAATATACCTTGCATTTGCAGCTTTGAATTTGTGTGGTAAAGGATGAAGAAAATGTACATAATGTGAAAAAAGGAAGCAATGCTTCTGAAATTTTTGTGTCCTTTATGTTTGCTTTATATGTCTGGAACAAAAAAGCAGCATACCATAAAAAAAATTGCATTTTCTTTATGTAATTATTAAATCAAGGAATACAAATTTAAGAGCAAAATTGGTTTCTGAGATTATGAAATTGAATGGAAATACAAATCAAAGTAGTAGCATGGGAACACAAAACTAAGTTTTTGTTACAAAAAGAGAAAATCGTTGATTAATTTTGAATTACTAAAGGCTGTTATGATTACATATGATAACTGGGTATGATGAGGCAAACAATTCTATGGTTCCGAATGATAATAAAAATGGGTTAATTTAAAAAATTATTCTTCTTCAAGAGGAAAGAAAACGAACACAAAGAAATCAAACAAAAAATAGAGTTCATAAATTTGATCATGTAGAACACAATATACTTTATTTATTCCTATTACAGTAGTGTAACACCCCACATCCGTTAAGGTCACTAACAAAGGGAATGCCTTAACTTCAGGGGAGCATTATGGGTATTGGAACAGAAATATTTTGAGCAAGACATATATTTTAGCTATGTAATTGGGTGTTGGAAGTTGATACCTCGTGTCAAAGGTTCATTAATGGTCGTATTGTAGGCGTAACGATTTATGACATGAGGTTAGACTCAGTTTGTGGTGTAAATCTGCCCGGAACCGCCCGGCAAATCCAGTGGCCACAAAGTGCACGGTCTAATGTGAGAGGTCATGATTCGTTCGTCATAATGAATGAATTAAGGAATACTAACCATAATAAGATGTGGGTATGGTTAGAGGGTTAGGTGGGATGACATGGAAATTTGACATGTAAATGTGGACCTAACTAGTATGAGTTAAGAACATGTAAAACTTATGAATATGGGCTTAACCAACATAACCGTTAATCAGACCAATGGGTGGGTTAAGTAATATGACTAGACTAATGACACTTAACCAATATAACATGACACGTGGCAGGGTTAAGTCATCTTGAACATATAGATAATACTTAACCAACTTAGCATGATACATGGGCGGGTTAAGCCATGAATTACTTGAAATACTTAACCAACTTGACATGCTAGACCGATGGGGTTAAGTCTCGAATTTAAATGACAACACTTAATCTACTGAACGGAAACCCTAGTGTAACAACCCGAAAATCTGGGCCAATTTAAAAATTTTATGTTGGCAATTTTAGCAAATTTTGATTATTTAAAATGAATTATTTTAAATAATATCGACGAGAAATTTATTTTGAATATAATTCGAATGTATATATTATATACGCCGTCGTTGGAATATAAATAATTATATATAATTATAAATAGAATTGAAAATGGCGCGGTAGTTCGATAATTCGATTTCAAACTTCAATTGAACGTACTGGGTGCAAAACAAACCGGATTTTAGTGAAACCAAAAATAATAGGATCTAATCGAGAATATCTTTCCAACGAATCCGGAAAATCGAAATTTCATAGCGGGAATCAAAAGATATGTGCAGTTGAAAATTCTGAATAGTCGCTATGGAATTCAGGCCCTTAAAAATGGGAATTTTGCAAATGACCTCGAATTTCGACGAAACCACTTTTGTTGGATCCGGGATGTAAAGTTATTGCTATTTTCCAATTTTCATAATTTTTCGAATCAATATGTGAGCGTGGCAAAGGAAAACGTGTTTGACCAGTTTCAGTTGATTTTAATCGACTGGAAATTGGCCATTTTTCAAACGGTCTCAGAATTCGACGAAACTAGTTTTGTTAGGGCCGTATCGTCAATACGAAGCTAGAAAATATTTTTCTGGGATTTATAGAGTTAGTATGCGACCTCAATAAATTGAAATGCGCGTTCAAATTCAATATATAAAGTTATATGTTGATTTTAACGGAAACCGATCGAAACGATCGAATCATCCTACGATACATATCCCATTGTGTTCGGAATGGGGGTGGAACGCTAGGGACGACAGGCGGTGGGCCTCGTTTAGAGGTCGTAAGTAAAAGTCAACCATATAGAATTTAAAAATAATTAAATAAATATATATATTTTATAAAACCCCTCCCCCTTATATTCTCTCTCCCCGTTATTACTCGAATTAGGTCAGAAAAAAAAAGCAGAAGGGGGACGCGATCGAGGCCGCCGCCCTCCCCCCCGATGAGCCGCCGCGCCCTAGGGCGGCGCAGCCACCACATGTTGCCCCCCTCTTCTTCTTCCCCCTCCCTTCTTCTTCCCCTCCTCTGTCGCTCGAATCCGACCCCCCTGACCAAATCGCCACCGAACCCCCACAGCCCACCGCACCCTCCTGCGCCGCCTCCTATTCTTCTTCTTCTTCGACTGAGAAGCCCTCCTTCTCCTCCTTTGACCAAGAACAACGTGAGTTTATATATTGTTTTAATTTATTTTATTCAATGAAGTTAGTTATATCAGTTTTATTTTTAGTGATGAAAAGCTATGATTTTTACTATATAAGAGATTAGATTTTTAAAGGAAGAAAAACGAAATCTTTATTTTAGAAAAGGTGAAAGATTTATTTTTGAAAAGGCGGAAACTTTATATAGAGAATAGCATGAGAAAATATAATTTTTATCTATATAGTAGCGGTGTGAAAATATAATTTTTATCTATATAGTAGCGGTGTAAAAATTCGATTTTTATATATTGAATAGCGGTGTAAAAATTCGATTTTTATATATTGAATAGTAATGTAAAAATTCGATTTTTCTATATTGAATAGCGAAGTAAAAATTCGATTTTTCTATATTGAATAGCGAAGTAAAAATTCGATTTTTCTCTATTGAATAGCGAAGTAAAAATTCGATTTTTTCTATATTGAATAGCGAAGTAAAAATTCGATTTTTCAATATTGAATAGCATAGTAAAAATTCGATTTTTAAATATTGAATAGCGAAGTAAAAATGTGATTTTTACATATGTAGAGAATACGGGCAGGGAAAGTGACAAGAGGCAAGAACGGCGAAGATTTCTACCTAAGAAGAGTCGAGGCGTTGGATTAGCAATTCTGTGAGAATTTCTCACTCTTTAATTTAATTTTCTAGTTATATATTTATATACTAGGATGCAGACGGTGTTTAGTAGCACCCGACACCCGTCGTCCACAGACCATGGACGGCTTGTATGCTTGTTTGTTTGATGTTGATGTGTAGTTGATTGTGTGATGTGATATGAAATAAAATATTTATATAGTTGAAAATATTTTATAGTTAAAAATAGAATTTTTAACGTGTATATAAAATGAAATAAAAATAAACAAATCGAACGATTTGTTTGTAAACACACATTTGACTGATATTGATTGGGACGATAAATTTTACACATCGTCCAACTGCACAAATAAAATCTGTATTTGATTGTTTGAAACCCCACACGGGTATTGGGATGATATTTGACGTACACTAATCCCGATTGTTTAGTTGTATGTTGATCGATTGATTGACAGACTGTTATAAGCGTTGAATATTTATATTTGATGCTTATACAGTGTAGAATGCACTTTGGATGATGGTTGATTATTCATCGTTGTTGATATATACATGTGTTGTAGAAAATCCATATAATTAACATTATATGGTAATTGACTGGGCCTCATTCCAGTTTTGAAAAAGAGAGTTTTGAAATAGAAATAATTGAAATAGAATATTTGAAAATAGAAATATATGAAGCCGTGTTGATTAGATTGACGCCATTTTGACGTGAACGATATTTATATCGATTTTATTCATTTTATAACGAATATCGAAAGTGATTTCAAAATTTGAAATTGAATGGAAATGAATTCGAATTGAGATTGAATAGAAATGAATTCGAATTGAAATTGAATGGAAATGAATTCGAATTGAGATTGAATAGAAATGAAATCGAATTAAAATTGAATGGAAATGAATTCGAATGGAGATTGAATAGAAATGAATTCGAATTGAAATTGAATGGAAATGAATTCAAATTGAAATTGAATATAAATGAATTCGAATTGAAATTGAATATAAATGAATTCGAATTGAACTGAATTGAAAACGAACTGAAATTGAATTAGAAATCAATTTGAATTGAAATCGATTTGAAATAAATTTAAAACGAATTTATATTGGAATATTCAATTTTGATTTGAAATTGAATATGAAGTTGAAACCGTTTTGAAAACGAATTTAAAACGATTTATATAATACGTTTTAAAAGGAAATCGACGAAGTATATATTATATATATAATATATAATATATTGGCCTGAATAGAACGCGCCGCGCCGCGGCAGTTCGCGAATTTCGACCATTGACTTCGAACGGATATTGCGGGAGATCCGACCGTCGGATTCTCCTAAAACTGGAACCGTTGGGTTCGTATCGAAAAGAGCTTTCTAACGATTATTAGAAATTAGAAATCTAACGGTTGGATTTGGAATTATGTCCAAATCAAATTTGGAAAAGGTCGTTGTAAGTGCATTTCGATGGCCATCGATGGAAATCGACTGTACGGGCCTTGATAAAATTATCAAAAATAGTAATAATTTGTGTAAAATCATAAGAAATGATTTAGAAAGAATTGGGATGAAAAACTCCATATTTGAAAAGATAAAAATAGATTTTTATCGAAATGAACTAGTTTTGAACTAGAATTATAATTCTATTTATTTTTAAATAAATAAATTGAATTTGAAATGGTTTTGAAAATAACCAGAATTTCCAATGATTGTATTGGAATGGATTTGAATCGAAATTGTCTTTGGATTATTTCGATGTTGGATTTCGTGATTATACAGATGTTGTTATGGAAATTTGGAAGATATAGATATATATATCGTTATTTCCAATACGATATTTGTTGGTCGTAGAATTTGATATTGAATATAAGCCGGGATATTTTCTATTCAGAGCCTTGTATTTAATATCAAATGTGATTTGGGTTTGTCGTGAATGGTGTCTTCATTAACCCTGTTCTTGAACCCAGTTGAGAAAAGATTAAATCTTTTTATCTGGATTTAATGAAGTGTACCAATTAAATAATATTTAATTGAATTGATATTGATTTTTGGGTTTATCGTGGATAGTGCTTTAAATAACACTCGTTCTTTAACCCGATAATTGATGGAATGTGGTTTTGGGTTTATCGTGAACCATGTTTTAAATGACACTGATTCTTTAACCCAGTTAACGATTAAAACTAAGTGGAGTTTTAATGAATCTTTAATTAGATTGAAATGATCGAGAATGGAGTATCACCAGTTTTACTCCAAGCGATAGTTAAATCTTTAATTAGATTTGAACATGAAATGGTAATTGAATTTACCGATAACACCGTGGTGTTAAATATGAAGTATTACCAGTTTTACTTCATGGGATGAATAGGTTGGGATTGGGAAATTAAAATAAATGATTACTTCGGTAAGGTTCGTTAATCCCGACTAGTTGAATCGAAATTCAAAAGGATAGATTAAAGAATAAATTTAAAGGATTTATCTTTGATAAAATTAATGGGAACCTTTCCCTATAAATGTGAAATTTTGAAACTAACTGTCGGTTAGCTAAGCAGAATGGTTTTCTGGATATTGATCTGATGTTGGTTTCGGCCTTCGTGGTTAATATTTGGGGAATTATTCTCTTGTTAATTTACGGTTAGCGACTGATGAATTGGAATGAGGCGTATGTTGTGTTTGTGTAACACTTATTTAAAATATACGTGAGCTATTCGGAAAGACCGGGTTTATCCCATTCTGAATAACTGATACGACGATAAGTCGAAGATGAAGACGGTGGTTGAAGACCGGAGGTCTTCACGTCGTTTGGGTGATTACTGATGATCTTGATTGGGCTGTACACCCAAGAAGATGGAAACAGTTGGTGATCGTCCAGACGTACTTGGAGGTCGATGGATATGCGGGGTACTAGGTGCCTCCGGTTTCGTTCAGACCCAGAACGGACTTGTAAATGGACTGTGTGTCTGACATTGGATTTTAGTCTGTGTGATTGATTTCTATTAAATATATATCTTTTTGGCGGCAGAGAATTTATTCTCTTGCTTAACGCCCTTCTCTGAGACGTACGAGCTCAGGGGTTATATACTGATGGATATCAAACGCATAGAGTGAATTGCCTGTGTGGCATGCTAAGATGCAAATGATCAAGGCTTCTGTTGAAAAGCAAAGTCTTGTGGTTGATGATCGAAGCACGGCCTTTGTGGCGTAGCTTTGTGTAACGTTTACTTCGCGAGTTTCGCACCCCGGTTGTGAACCAAAAACGGGAGAGGACCTCAGGGAGGGCATGCATTTCTTATTAGCTAGGGTGGTGTCAGTGACCTACCAGCCCTGACATTTATATACTTTTCACCTGCGTGGTTGTTGCTGTTGCGAGGCGCCTCGGTTAGATCGGACGATCCGGGTCCGATGGAGCCATTCGTTGGCTCATTTACGCCCCAAAGGGCGGGGAAACGCAGTGTTCAGGATTTAAGTTTAACCCACATCGGTGGACCGGCCCTATCGCTCCAAGGCTTGACTGAGTACTTGCCTGAGGCTCGGGCTAGAGAGTCTCGAATCGGTAGAGGACGATCCCTGGCCTTGGTTCATAGATGGAAATCCAATTTCCAAATACGTGACATTTGCGGTTTTATTTGTAGAGCCTAGTATGGCGACATGATATTTGGTACCCATGCCGCCTATGATTGATACTTATGATTCGAAGATTGTTTTATACACTATACACTGATAATAGTATCAAATGATTTGTTTTAAAACGTATCAAGCATTCTTTGGCTGTTATAAGGGAAAACCCTATCCCCCGGCTTGCGTTGCATTGTGTGATAGGACCTGGGTCTTATAACAGCTTCATTTTTCTTTATTTAGCATTGCGTTGTTTGTTTTATGCACTGGTATTCTTGGGAGGAAACCCGTTCCGTGTTATACGGCGTGGTCCCTTGATTTACCTAACTTTAAAAATAAAGATTAACTGTTTTAGTTCTCACACCAGTCCCATGACTGACCTGAAGTTTATTGTTTTAACCTAAACTCTGGGTGCCCTTATTTTGACACGGGCAGCTAGTAGTTTTGGTTTTGCAGATTTATATTCACAGGATCCTGGTTTACAGCTGGAACGATATCCGGAAAGCTTTGTATCCGTATATCTCCTTCTAGTTGTGTATTGTATTATTTTCCGCTGCTATGTAATTTATTGTAATCTCTGATATTTCTGTGTAATATTTATTTGTTTATACTCTGTATATTCATGTAATCTGATGCATTGTTGTAATATACAATGAAATGTTCTCCCGTATGCGTTCTATTTTGTCGTGTTCTCAAAACAATCAGGCGTTTCGAATGGTCTAGATCGGTTTAGCGACTGGTTCGGATCGGGCGAAATTCCTTGTTGTTACACCTAGTTACGCGGTCCTTTTCAGCAGTAACCCACTAGATGTATCACGGTACCCTGGAACTAGGCAGGGTGGGGCACGATTACTAGGCTGATTGTAAGCGATCAGAACGATGGCTGAGTTGGTGCGCCACTGTAGGTTCAGGCGGACTATGGTCGTGCACGTAGTCCGGAGTTGAAAAAGCAGGCATTGGGCACCAGTAGGTTTACACTGTGCGTGCTTGATTCGTGTCGGTGGTTGGCACCCTAGGGCTTGATACACCCTATGGTGGACCTAGCACAGGTAACTACATTCGTGATAGGGCCGTATGACACAGACACATGAACGAGCTAGGACTTGTAGGGAGCCGATCGATTAATAGATTGTTACGTGGAAAAAGGGTGTTACAAGTAGCATTCACCATTTGATAAAGGAAAGTAACAGATCTTTTATTTGAAACTTTGTTTGTAAAATAAACTAAATGTTAGGTCTCAAAATGCTTCTTCATTTCATGTTACAAACAGAAAAGATCGATGAGCTGGATGACTCTGCCAACAATGCTGAAGTTGATGGAAGAACAAAGCAAAACTAATATTGACATGTTAATATATGTGAATTGTCAAGACCATTATTTATAGATCAATTGTCCATGTTTTTCTTAGCCAAAAAAAGGATTTAATATATGCGTTTAAATTTCTATTTGCATATGAATATTCCTTCCATTGAACGTTATTTGCGTAGTTTACATTTTAAAACACTAATTTTGTAATTTTAGTAATAAAGATGATAAAAATCTAATCCATACCTTAGTGGAAGAAAAATTCAATGCCTAATGTTATAAAGCGAAAACATTGAGTTGGAGGCTGTTCTATCTAATACAAATTCAAAATTTATATTTCAAAGCTTCTAAATTTAATAATGCAATAGACATCAATTTACATTTTGAAACACTACAAATTTGGACTATGAAATTAAAATTAAAAAATAAAAAGATCATTGATTCCAAATTCATGAATATCAAACGCGCCAGCTATAATTTTGGAAAAACCAATTTTACTTAAACAAAGAACGTAAAGGTTGAAGCATTTAAAAAGGAAATCAAAAATTTATAAGTTCAAAGCCTTTAAAATTGATAAACTCAATTTCTAATTGCTAAATAGTACGAAGGTCCAGTTTTTTAATTTGATATATAGGTTCTAAAAATTCAATGGTCCTGGTGGAACAAGGTTTGGACAATTGAAGAGAGCATTGTTGAATTTTTTTATGTGCGTAAATGGCCAAAAGTTTCATGGTTTAAAATATCAAATTTAAATATTTTAGAAAACCTAAAGTTGAATTAAGAAATGTAAAGCAAAAAGTCCTTAGAAGTTAGAATATGGAAAATAAAGGTTGAATCAATAAAAATGAGAAAGTTCATGATAAATTCATTCAAAGTTTATTAACTCATACTCTAGAATGGAAGAAATTAATCTCTACTTGCTAAAAACCACAAAATTCCCATTGATAAATTCGATCAGTAGGTTATTAAAATTCAGTAGTCTTATAATTTATCTACGCGAAACGAAATTAGATGTCTAGTAGTAAATTTGATCTATTGGTTATAATCAAAATCAGTAGCACATCAAACTATGTAAGCGTAAATGTGAATGTTTGAACATCAAAGTGACAGAAAATTTTATTGTAGGCTTCTAGTAGAGAACATTCTTAACGCCTAAAGTTTTAGAATGAAAACAACAAACGGGAAGCTATTCTAATAGAAGTTTGAACTTAGTAATTTAAGAAGTTAATAACAAGATTAGCAAAGAAAGAGGAAAAACTGTGGCTAACTCTGGCTATATATAGTTCACTATGTTCTGTGGGAAAGAACATGATTTACAGTCATTTCTAGTCGTAACAAGGAATATTACGGATGTTAACATGGGGAAAAAGTTGAAATGTTCATAATCTAAGTATAGGTAAGTTTAAAACATACCCATAATTTTATACTCATCTTGTTAGCATACAAATAGACGAGTACAAATTCCCAAAGACAAAATGCTGTTTGAGAAATTGAATTAGTTGCATATTATTCCACCTCCCTTTCAACTAAATCTGCATCCTCTGGTATAGAGAAGAAGAAATAAATTTCATGATGAGAGGTATGGACAATGGAATTAGTTGCATATTATTCCCGGGCCATAATAATCAGATTATGTGTAACTCTGTGCATTCAAATTTAAAAAAATAGAAAAAAATTATGTTGCTCACAAAACTATTATTTGTCAGCAATCCACTTATACTTTTTTTAGTAAATCATCTAGTTCAAAACACCGGGTTCTAATTAAAAATAGAATGCATTGAACAGCCATATGTGAACCATAAGCCAAAGAAACTCGCACCAAGTAAATCCTTTTGAGGCCCAATCAATCATTACAAAACAAGTTTCATGTTTCTTGATTTGAACTCCGGATTCCGAAAGATCCAAGAGAATACCAATATATGAATTTGAAACAAAGCACCATAGGCATAATAGCTGATTTGAAAGAAAGCTATATAATGCAATATGAAAAGCATTTCCCTTCTTTTGTTTCAAAATTCTACATACAGCTAAACAAAAGGAAATAGTGAGCAAGCGACCATTATAACTAACTCAACTTAAACTGCAAATTTAACTTTAATATTAAACAAAGACCATTATAATGACATTTAATTTGCAGTTACTAATCTTAAACGCATTTCCCTTCTTTTGTTTCAGAATAAAAACGCCAGTGCACAAGGACTTTTAAAAACAAAGATGGAAGTGAGATTGATCATGAGACTAACGTCAATTACTTGTAATAGTAGTATCATATTATGATTATTTTGTTTATCTTAAATTTTATACTACATATGTTATAATATTAATATTAACACACAGGGCTTTTTGTTTTACATCCTACAATTTAACTTTAATATTTTAAAGGACCTTTTGCGTTCCATATGTTAGTCTTGCTTAACCAACTACAGCCTAACATATCGCAAAGATTAAGGCTACTTGCACACATGATTATAATTTATAAGCCATCCATTATTCATCCACTATCTTCTAGCACTTTAATTTTAGATTTATCCAACATTTGTAACTCATAAATACATTGAAATTTCATTAAAAGGTGAAGTTTGAAAAAGTATATAAGATAGACAAGATTAAAAGTCCTACAATGCTTAAATTTAACTATATAGAAATAGAGATTCATGCTCTTTATTTTTCAGCAAATGTGTTATTTTCAATGTTAATGATTTGCTTTGGGCTTGGAAAGAGTGCCATCTGATCAAAAAAGAATAAAATAGTGTTAACTTCGATACTATGCATTTTATTCTCTTAGGCTCGATCTTTGTTTGTATATAAAAAATATTTGTTTGTTATATATACTAGCAGTATAGAATTATAGGTCATAAAATGATCAACAAACAGTGACAGTATTTTTTTACAAAGGTTTAGCGTATCTGAACATGTATTTTATTAGTGAATTTAGTGTAATGTCATAGTTTCAGACTGTACTGAGAAGGAAGAAACCGTAAGGGAAGACTATAGCCACAAAAGACAGAGCGGGCACCGTAGACTTAACTCACACTAGTTTGTTTGTAGTTTTTTAACAATCGTGACCGGATTCTGCAAGCACTTGTCTATGCCTCTTGAAAAAAAGTTGTAGGACTTTTATAGCATTAAACCGACTTTATTGATAATTGTGCGGTAACATATACATGTCATTTTGAATTATAATTGGAAACCTCATTTGTATTATCTTCACTTATCATTATAGGAGTGACTAAAGTTCTCAAATGTGAAACGAAAATTTGTTATTTCAGGTACATCAGATATCAATGTTTGTCAGTTAACTACCATAATGGATCACACTACCCAAACAGGCAAACACACATGTGGAAAAAAATCCTTATTTGGTTCTTGTATCGTCGACTTATTACAGTTCTCACTGGTTCTTCTTTTAATACTTCATGGACTGCACTGAAATAAATAGTGCCACTTGAGTCAAGTGCAAAATCGACAGGACAGAGTGCACACCACCAATAATTAAACTAAACCCACTTCAACATAGATTTAAACAACTAGAACAATAAGGCACACATAATCTAAATAATATTCGGACAGCTTAAAACTTAACAAATTATCCATCTAAGCATTTTGCAAGTTATACATAACACAGGTTGAGTTCAACTTTACATTTATATACGCAATCTATTCTGGTGATACTAGGTAAGACAGTAAGGATTTTAAAGAATCTTTTTTAGGGTTAAAACATACATCTGAATCAAGGTCTGAAGAATGCCAAAGACTAGAAATTAACACCGACGCATTACAAATCATGCGAAATCAACTTAGGGATTCAGTTGAATAACAAAAGATAAACATCCAGTGGAGCGAATTTATAAACGAGCGAAAGTAAATGAATTCATAAATTAACGATTTCAGAAAAAACTTACTATCGATGTGGAAGAGTCGGAGTGAGAGACGCTCTCGATTTGCTGGGTCGGAAATAAACGAGGATGTTGAATTGAACGAGAGATTGGATGATGGCAAGTTTCAATGAAACCAAAAAAAAAAAAATTTAGGGATAAAGTCTGGAGGGGATGGAGGGAATTTTTTAATTTGGCGGCCTTACATTTCATTTTACTCCCGCGTTGGATTTTCGCTCCCGCTTTCTCTGTCAACACCGTTAATACAGCAGAACATATTAATGCATTATTTTATACATAGTACGATATTTTTGTACCACCGTTAATATAGCATTATTATTTTTGTTATTTTTTTCTTCCTTTACATAGCACAATTTATAAATTATTTTATTTTATTTAATTATTTTATCATAGCACTTTAATGTAAGGCTATGATACAATGTTATATATACCATATTTTCTTGTAGTGCCCAAAAGAACCCGAGGTTAGATTGAGCTGCGGTGTAAGACTTCCCGGAAACGACCGGCACATCCAGCGACCGCAAAAATACATATCTAATGTGAGTGGTTGGTGCTTTAATGAATGAATTAAAGCTAAGATAGGAATGGTAGGGTTAAGTTAACTAAGGCAACACTTAACCAATACAACATGTTAACTAAACTGATGGGTGGGGTTAGGTTAATTTGAGAGAACTTAACCATTTTAACATGTTGATTAGGAAACCCTAGTAACGGGGACCCATTTCAGCAGTAGCCCACATAGATGTATCATGGTACCCTGAACAAGGCAGGGTGGGGCACGATTACTGGGCTAATTATAAGCGGTCAAAACAACGGCGGGTGGTGCGTCAGTGTAGGTTCCGACGGAGTGCGGGCATGGACGTACTCCAGAGTGGAAAAAGCAGGCACTGGGCATCAATAGTTATACAATGTGCATCTTGAATTTTGTCGGGTTGTGTAATGGCCCGCAAATCCATAATATCTGAGTTGACTACATACATCATACATCCAACCCAAATATCACGAAAATACGAATCATTTTTTTTAGCAGAAAAAGGTAGAAGAAGAACAGAAATAAAAACACAGAATCTCACATCGCAGCGGAACAAAATATAATATATCATATCTTTTGAAATACAAATTTTGTACTGTATACACATATCATTATCAGAGTACATCACTTACAACACAGCGGAACAAAACTCTGTATAACTAACACTGAAGCCTCCTGCTCCAAGCTCCTTCAGATAAATCTGTAAAATTCTGAACTACTTGACTGCCCACACAAATTTGGGCACCCAAGAGTTTAGGGAAAACATAGAAAAATAAACTCTGGGTCAGTTATGGGACTGGTATGAGTAAACAGTTTAAATCAGTTTCAGAACTAAATGATATCTCATAAGACCACGCCGTATAACACGGAACGGGTTTCCCCCTTATAAGAATCCAAACACTTGATTTAACTTTCAAAATCCTTTTGAAAGGAACGATAATCTTTATATCAAAACTCTTTTGATATTATGATAGTGTCTAAATCAAATAAATAACAATCTAGTGGAACGTTTGCATCTCACGTTCCACATATATAATAAAAATCATAAACCGTGGGCTCTTATTGGATATTGGATTCCGACTATGACAAGGTATGGAACCACCTGTCGCTGGTGTATCTCTAGAGGAGAATACACCGAGTTCAACAAGAACATCTTGCAAATCAGCCACACATGACCGACCACTCATTTCGCTTGAGTGTATCGAATGTATATCACCAACGGTTGGGATCAGCAACCGTTTCCCAAATGGGACAACATCAAATAGAATAAAGAATTAAATGAATCTCTAGATAGGTGATGATACACCCTAATGGAAGCTACCCACATAGCCATGCTGCCTGCCCGATTTTTGTCATTTCCCGGTTGTTGAGGCCCGAGGCTACGCTTACTTATCATTCATTTATAACACAATCACCTTGAATGTCACATTGTCAGATCCGTTAATCACTAATTTAGTTTACACAAATATATTCTGGATATTATGCTAAGGGAATAAATCCATTGCCACCATATATATTTATACATACCAACATATTCGATCATTGGAAATACTTTGTCAGACATTCGTCTATATATGTTCGTTCTGGGATTGAACGAAACCGAAGGCACCATTTCCCTTAATAGAAAAATGAAACACCCCACCTCCGTTAGGGTCACTCTCAAAGGGAATGCCCTAATTTTGGTGGAGGTTTATAAGTATAAGTCACAGATATACAAGACATATATAATAACACATATTTTTGAACAGCGGAAAACAACAACTTTTATTTCATCAAAATACGTGTTACACAAACCATGCCATAATTGTCTTACAATACTTTCAAAATCATAACTGTCTTGATTACATTATTTAAAGAAGCATAAAGAAAACACAAATAAACTGCAAAAGCCCCATAATTGCTGTCCAAAGCCATAGTCCGAAACGAAAAGATCCAAGCAATACATTCTTTCTCTTTAAGCTGGATATGAAGGTTGGTTAAGCTGCGGTATTCCCTCCCTGTGGACCTGGGGGGGGGGGGGGAGGGAAACGGAAGAAAAGAAGACGAAAGAAAAGTAGAGTCAGACATAAAGCCTGAGTAAGTCTAGGACTATTCAGTCTATGAATAAAGAACTGGGTATGATAAGTATAAACTAGAAATGGGAAAGCACCATAAACTAAGTTAAGTTGTCTAGCGTCGAATATACTATCGTACCCCATATTAATCTCCGTACCCATATAAACTAGTTCCCAACAGGCACCCCATAGTCAGGGTGAAGTGATCCATTTTATGATGATCGGCTCCTACTCGCATAGTTACATGTGTCTTACGGCCCCCGTTGTTGTAGTTACCTATGCTGGTCCCACCATGGGGTGTATCAAGTCCCATGGTGGCGGCCCGACACAATCCTAGAATGCACAGGTATGCTACTGGTACCCAGTGCCTTATTTTTCTGTGCCGGAGTGTGTGCACGCCCGCACCCCGTTAGAACCTACACTGCTGCACCACCGTCGTCGATTTGACCTCCTACAGTCAGCCCAGTAATCGTGCCCCACCCTACCTAGTTTCAGGGTATCATGATACGCCTTGTAGGGTTACTGCTGAAAAGGGTCCCCCGCTACTAGGTTTTCTATTTCTAGCCAACATGCTAAGTTGGTTAAGTGTTTTATAAACCTAACCCCCAATCAGTCTGTTTAGTTTAGCATGTTCCATTTTGATTAAGTCTTAATTCACTTAATCCTATCAATCCTGACTCAGCCTTAATTGTCTTATTAAAGCCTTGACCTCTCACATTAGACAGGTATTGTTGTGGCTGCCTGATGCCGGTTGGGTCCGGGCAGTCTTACGCCACAACTCAGTCTAACCTCGGGTCCTTATTGGGCTCCGTGTTTAACCACCCACATTGGATAGGTATTGTTGTGACTACTGGACAGCCGGGCGATTCCGGGCAGGTTTACATCACAACTCAATCCAACCTCGGGTTAAACACATCGTATTTTCTACATTTACATATTTTGTCTCTTTTCTTTTTATATGTAAATATTTGCGGCCCATTATTCAAATTCATCTTTATTGATTAAGATATATTTATGCCACTTAATTGTTTTTCAAGGTTGTTGGCATGCGTCAAACATGCTAACACATATGTTCTATATTTTAGCCCAAACGTCATTACCCCCGTTTTATACGTTCGCTCCCATGTAAGGTGTGTTGGGTTTAACACTTAAACCCAATTTAGCCATATGAAAAGGGGAGGCTTATAACATGGTGTTTATCAGGTAACATGAAAGAGGGGAGTGTGAACGCATGAACTTGCAACGAACGATTCAATTAACATAAAGTAGGCACATGTGAACTTGCAATTGTAACATCATGGCATAACAATACTTAAACATGAATCATTCTATTCATATAATCATGGCATAAACAATACTTAAACATGAATCATTCTAGTCATATGATTATGGCATAAACAATACTTAAACATGAATCATTCTATTCATATGATTATGACATAGACAATACTTAAACATGAATCATTCTAGATGATTATGGCATAAACAATATTTAAACATGAATCATTCTATTCATATGATTATGGCATAAACAATACTTAAACATGAATCATTCTATTCATATGATTATGACATAGACAATGCTTAAACATGAATCATTCTAGATGATTATGGAATAAACAATATTTAAACATGAATCATAGGTTCAACTAACCATGTAAACTTGAAATTAAGAATCTGACTAAATTAGATATCATTATTATTGGCACATGGTCTTGACTAGGAATATAAGCCTATATTTTTATTTAGACATAATATAAACTAATCATGTTCATAAAATCACTACATGCTAACAAAAAGGTACTTACTTTTGTCACTAATACAAAAGTATGGTTCAACTAGAATTATCCCAACCTAATTCTTATATGAATCATGGTTTTTAATCCATTTATAGAATTATAGCATAAACATACCTAAACTTAAATCATGGTTTTTATTCTATCTATGTAAACTTGCAAGTGGAATGTAATTCTAATGTAATTCCAATGTAACTTATGTGTCACATATATTATCATATGATTATGATAACAACATAAGCCTAAAAACATGTTTTTAAATTGGGCATAATAACAAACATAGTTTAGTCATGTTCATAAAATTTATACAAGTTCACAAAGATGCTTGCTTTTGTCACTATCACAAAAGCATGAATTTCATACTTGAACTATAATGCCAATTCCAACATAACTTCATATGAATCATAATACTTAAGTGGATCAAATTACACTAAAGATGACCATTGAATTATACATCATGTTGGCATAACAATAAATCATAGACTTGCATGAATTTCAAACAAACTATTACAACATATAGTTGTTATTTTCAACATGAATCATATACTTGCAATTATCAAATGGGTGTTGTAAATAACTACCACAAACATGTAGTTTTCAATATGAATCATATGCTTGCATGAATCCCAATTAAAATTCCACAACATGTGGTTGTCAACATAAACTATATACTTGTATGAATCCAATCGTACACCATAGCATTGCCAAATCGTTTAGAGTCAAAATAACATACAAATATAAGTTATTATCGCCACAATTCCATTTCGTTGTTAACTTCCAACGCAAATCGCATACTTGCAAATATCCAATCGTATACCATAATATTCCCAAATCGTTTAGCATCAAAGCAACGCACAAATATAGATTATTATCGCCATAATTCCATTTCTTACTTTACACAAATCAACACAATTATTTAATTCACATCGGAATAGCACTCTACTTACAACGTATGACGAATCTTCAATTCAGGAATCTGAATTCTGAAATTGGAGATGTTATCCTTTGTTGTAGGCGTTGCTTTGATTCAATTAACGTTGCTTTAAGCTTTTTGATTTATCTCCTAATTGTCTCTCTATTTCTGACGGCTATCCTTAGTCTCTCCTCAGCAACATGACGGTCTCATCTCCATTTTAGTTTGTGTGAATTAGGGTTAGTCTTAGGTCCTTTTTATAGAGTTTTTGAGTTGATTTAGACCGTCGATGAAGCTTGGTTTACTAATAGCCGTTCGTTTGAAGGAGAGGCCAATCAGGAGCTGACACCTAGCCCTAGTGACAAGGCAAGGCTCAGAAAATCGACCAAACATAGACCAGGCCAGCCAGGGTGGGCTGGGTTCGACCTGGCTCAGGGGCCAGGTCGACTCCCCAGTCGACCCCCAGGTCGACTCTAGAGTCGACCTGCCTGGGCAGGTCGACACCTAGGTCGACTCCCAGGTCGACCTGGCCTGGCAGGTCGACCTGGTGGGTTTCGGCGGGAATTTTCCCGCCTACTTTGATAGGGCTGAAATTCAAATCTGTTTTCGAAATTCGAATTTTCTGAAACTTCATCGGGCCATAATTTGGTCATACGGACTCCGTTTTTCGAAAACTCGGACTCTATTTCGCGTATTTTTCTGAGACGAACGCAATGGCATATCCCGTTTCCCTTAATACTTTAATTAGAATTTATTATACTTTAATTTGTGGATTTCACTGTTATAAAATACACGGGGTGTTACATTCTCCCCCACTTAAAAGGATTTCGTCCCGAAATCTTCAAGTTCAGGAAGAATGTACATCCTAACATCCAAACATCCATCTACTCATCCATCAAACACGAGCATCCATTGTCCTTAAAAGACTTCTAATGCTTCATGATAATATGCGAAGTGTGTGTGTACATGTACTTATCTAATGCAAAATCAGGCGGTCTACTGATTCAGTTGACCTCCTTAATGTGAATTATGTAAGTATCATGAATCCATTATGTATGCAAATCCTCATATTCATGATTCTACATGAGTGCACAATCATTCATACAAATGCAACATCCATATGACAACACATTAAAGTTCAACCATATACGAATGCAAACATATATGCATATGCAATATGAAGTGATTGAGCCGATCTAAAACCTAGATTGTGTGTATATGCAACCACGAGCAACCACTAGCAATCACTTGCAACCACTTGCAATCATCATCCATAACATGTTTCAATTACATGTTTTCATCCAAAGGGTTTCTACCTAAAAGATAGGGTCGAGGAGATATACCTAAAAAGATAGATAAAAGCGCAACTTAAGGAAAAAGGAAAGATCAAAGATGTACCCTTGAAAAGAAAAGGGTAGGCAACGCGTATTCTAGCTTCAGTCTCCCAAGTTGCGTCTCCCTCGGCGTCGCTCCACTGAACTTTGACGAGCTTGACTTCGCGGTTGCGTAGCTTCTTCACTTCTGTTCCTAATATGCGGGTTGGAACTTTCCTTACGGTTGCTTCGCGTTCCACTTCAGCTTCTTCTAGGATATTTGGCTCTACCAATTCAGCAGACTCATGTAGACATTTTCGGAGATGTGAAACGTGAAAGACGTTGTGAACTCCGGCCAATCTTTCGGGTAGCTCTAATCTATAGGCCATTTTCCCAATTGTTCCTCAAAAATAGGGAATGGTCCTACCTAAAGGTATAGTCGACTGATAGAAGCAAGTAAAAACTTTGTGCCCATTAGGCAATGTCAAAACTGGAAATCTATGCCACATATATATTGATTAGGAGAAGAACTCTCTAAGCATCAGCCCCGAAGACCGAAATCAACATCAGACTGACACCCAAAGAATTACTCAACCCAACCTCTAGATTCTAGGAAACTAAGCACGATGGACTCCTTTTAGGTCACAAGGGAGTCCCTTCCTAAGACCAACCTATAAAACCCAAAAAGTTTAGTCAAACCAACGAACACCCTCAAGCCCCAACATGTGTTGCTAACATATGAGTCATACTCTCTATGGGGTTTGCAACAGAAATTGGATTGAGAATGGGACCGAGAGGATATACACAAAAGATAGCATGCAAGTAAGCTCTACAGGAAGAGAGGGATCAAAGATATACTCTTAAGAAGAGATATGATGCACGAATCTAGTCTTCAATCTTCTAAGTCGCATTTCCTTGAGCTTAACTCCATTATGCTTTATCCGTCTTTAACTTCACAATTTCGTAGCTTCTTAATTCTTGTTTCCAAAATTTGAGTTGGAACCTATTTCACTGTTGCCTCTCGTTCCTCTTTCACTTACTCTACTTCTGGTATACTCGGCTCAAACATAACGGCGTACTCATGGTTTCATGCAAGCTCTCCAAAATTCACTAGTGAATCTTGGATCTCGTCCACTTACTATCAGGTATTCCACGTAGAAGAACTATCTCTCGGAAATAAATGCCAACCATGTTGCCAAATGTACTTACTAAGGTGATTCTCCACAACTCATGCATGAGCGAAATGAACCTTCTGCCTTAGTGGCGAACACCACTGGAGCGCCCCATTCTGAAATGCTCCTCCTAATGAATCCCTTTTCTAGAAGCTCTTTAATATGTTTACTAAGCTCTTTCCTTTCCCGTGGAGCCATGTGTCTAACGGGCAACGCAACGGGCTTTGCTTTATCTATAAGGTATATGCGGAAGTCTATCTCCCGCTTCGGAGGCAAGCCCTTCACCTCTTCGAAGACATCCGGATATTCCCGGACCACTCTAACCGATTGCAAATTTTCAACGGAGGCATCTAGCGATTCAAGGTAACTAAGCATAACCGCATATGAGGGATTACAAGAAATTTCCAAAGTATTATCGAGCTGGGTCAGGAGCCTAACAACCCTTTTTCGCAATCAAGGATGGCCCCATTACTGGATAGCCAATCCATGCCCAAAATCAAACCATATCCCGAAAAGCCCAAAACAAAGGCACTACATTTAAATTCTACGCTTAGAATAGAAATTTTCAATCCCAAACATATCATAGACAAATGAGCCGGGCCCCCAATTGGGTTTTCAACAATTAAGGGGTCCTCTACCATACTAGTTTTTAGGTGCACAGATTCTACTAAAGCAGACGAGATAAAGGAGTGTGATGCGCCGGAATCAAATAAAGTGCAAACAGGGTGATCATAAAGATTAACTACACTTTCTACAGAAGTATTTGTACCTCGCTGTTGCAGAGGTGGCGCTTCTAGCACATGAACTTGTGCCCCTGAGGTGGATCCAGCCCTCTGCCCTTGTCCTCGTTTCTTTGGGCAGTCCTTTGCCATGTGGCCTGTCTCACCGCAAGAAAAGCACCCGCCGTTCATCTTGGCCTTCTTTTTCCAGCAATCTTTCACTAAGTGTCCCACTTTGCCACAGAATTTACACTTCCTCTTCTCTTGGGACTTGTTGTCTTTCCGGCCCTTCTTAAAGTCTGTCTTCTTAAGCTGTAAACCCCCTTTCTTCCCTTGAGAGCTTTCCGCCTTTGTCTCCTTCTTCCTTGGGCAGTCCCTAGCCCAGTGGCCTGTTTCCCTACACTGAAAGCAAGTAGCACTCATCCTCCTCTTCTTCTTCCTGCAGTCTCCCTCCAGATGTCCAAGAATTCCGCAGAAATAACATTTCCTTTTTCCACGTTTCTTGTCATTACTGTTACGATCCTTTCTTGTTTGACTATTATTCGTCTTCCTACTCTAGGACTCTTCCGCTTGCTGGTTTACGTGGAGGAGGAGGAGTGAAAGCGTCAGCAGCTGGGGAGTAAGGTCTCCAGACATGCTGAAACAGAAAGGATAGATTCAAAACGAAGGATAAGAGACAGTACCTATGGCTTTGGGGGGACTTTGCCTTTTAAAATAAAATAATATTTTATCTTAAAAATGCTTCTTTAAATTTCCTTTTTGAAAATAAATTTTCAAAACTTTTTATCTTATCTGGTAAACCTATGCTCTGATACCAAGTGAAACACCCCACCTCCGTTAGGGTCACTCTCAAAGGGAATGCCCTAATTTTGGTGGAGGTTTATAAGTATAAGTCACAGATATACAAGACAGATATAATAACACATATTTTTGAACAACGGAAAATAACAACTTTTATTTCATCAAAATACGTGTTACAAAAACCATGCCATAATTGTCTTACAATACTTCCAAAATCATAACTGTCTTGATTACATTATTTAAAGAAGCATAAAGAAAACACAAATAAACTGCAAAAGTCCCATAATTGCTGTCCAAAGCCATAGTCCGAAACAAAAAGATCCAAGCAATACATTCTTTCTCTTTAAGCTGGATATGAAGGTTGGTTAAGCTGCGGTATTCCCTCCCTGTGGACCTGGGGGGGGGGGGGAACGGAAGAAAAGAAGACGAAAGAAAAGTAGAGTCAGACATAAAGCCTGAGTAAGTCTAGGACTATTCAGTCTATGAATAAAGAACTAGGTATGATAAGTATAAACTAGAAATGGGAAAGCACCATAAACTAAGTTAAGTTGTCTAGCGTCGAATATACTATCGTACCCCATATTAATCTTTGTACCCATATAAACTAGTTCCCAACAGGCACCCCATAGTCAGGGTGAAGTGATCCATTTTATGATGATCGGCTCCTACTCGCATAGTTACATGTGTCTTACGGCCCCCGTTGTTGTAGTTACCTATGCTGGTCCCACCATGGGGTGTATCAAGTCCCATGGTGGCGGCCCGACACAATCCTAGAATGCACAGGTATGCTACTGGTACCCAGTGCCTTATTTTTCTGCGCCGGAGTGTGTGCACGCCCGCACCCTGTTAGAACCTACACTGCTGCACCACCGCCGTCGATTTGACCTCTTACAGTCAGCCCAGTAATCGTGCCCCACCCTGCCTAGTTTCAGGGTATCATGATACGCCTTGTAGGGTTACTGCTGAAAAGGGTCCCCCGCTACTAGGGTTTCTATTTCTAGCCAACATGCTAAGTTGGTTAAGTGTTTTATAAACCTAACCCCCAATCAGTCTGTTTAGTTTAGCATGTTCCATTTTGATTAAGTCTTAATTCACTTAATCCTATCAATCCTGACTCAGCCTTAATTGTCTTATTAAAGCCTTGACCTCTCACATTAGACAGGTATTGTTGTGGCTACCTGTTGCCGGTTGGGTCCGGGCAGTCTTACGCCACAACTCAGTCTAACCTCGGGTCCTTATTGGGCTCCGTGTTTAACCACCCACATTGGATAGGTATTGTTGTGACTACTGGACAGCCGGGCGGTTCCGGGCAGGTTTACATCACAACTCAATCCAACCTCGGGTTAAACACATCGTATTTTCTACATTTACATATTTTGTCTCTTTTCTTTTTATATGTAAATATTTGCGGCCCATTATTCAAATTCATCTTTATTGATTAAGATTTATTTATGCCACTTAATTGTTTTTCAAGGTTGTTGGCATGCGTTAAACATGCCAACACATATGTTCTATATTTTAGCCCAAACGTCATTACCCCCGTTTTATACGTTCGCTCCCATGTAAGGTGTGTTGGGTTTAAAACTTAAACCCAATTTAGCCATATGAAAAGGGGAGGCTTATAACATGGTGTTTATCAGGTAACATGAAAGAGGGGAGTGTGAACGCATGAACTTGCAATGAACGATTCAATTAACATAAAGTAGGCACATGTGAACTTGCAATTCTAACATCATGGCATAACAATACTTAAACATGAATCATTCTATTCATATAATCATGGCATAAACAATACTTAAACATGAATCATTCTATTCATATGATTATGGCATAAACAATACTTAAACATGAATCATTCTATTCATATGATTATGACATAGACAATACTTAAACATGAATCATTCTAGATGATTATGGCATAAACAATATTTAAACATGAATCATTCTATTCATATGATTATGGCATAAACAATACTTAAACATGAATCATTCTATTCATATGATTATGACATAGACAATGCTTAAACATGAATCATTCTAGATGATTATGGCATAAACAATATTTAAACATGAATCATAGATTCAACTAACCATGTAAACTTGAAATTAAGAATCTGACTAAATTAGATATCATTATTATTGGCACATGGTCTTGACTAGGAATATAAGCCTATATTTTTATTTAGACATAATATAAACTAATCATGTTCATAAAATCACTACATGCTAACAAAAAGGTACTTACTTTTGTCACTAATACAAAAGTATGGTTCAACTAGAATTATCCCAACCTAATTCTTATATGAATCATGGTTTTTAACCCATTTATAGAATTATAGCATAAACATACCTAAACTTAAATCATGGTTTTTATTCTATCTATGTAAACTTGCAAGTGAAATGTAATTCTAATGTAATTCCAATGTAACTTATGTGTCACATATATTATCATATGATTATGATAACAACATAAGCCTAAAAACATGTTTTTAAATTGGGCATAATAACAAACATAGTTTAGTCATGTTCATAAAATTAATACAAGTTCACAAAGATGCTTGCTTTTGTCACTATCACAAAAGCATGATTTTTATACTTGAACTATAATGCCAATTCCAACATAACTTCATATGAATCATAATACTTAAGTGGATCAAATTACACTAAAGATGACCATTGAATTATACATCATGTTGGCATAACAATAAATCATAGACTTGCATGAATTTCAAACAAACTATTATAACATATAGTTGTTATTTTCAACATGAATCATATACTTGCAATTATCAAATGGGTGTTGTAAATAACTACCACAAACATGTAGTTTTCAATATGAATCATATGCTTGCATGAATCCCAATTAAAATTCCACAACATGTGGTTGTCAACATAAACCATATACTTGTATGAATCCAATCGTACACCATAGCATTGCCAAATCGTTTAGAATCAAAATAACATACAAATATAAGTTATTATCGCCACAATTCCATTTCGTTGTTAACTTCCAACGCAAATCGCATACTTGCAAATATCCAATCGTATACCATAATATTCCCAAATCGTTTAACATCAAAGCAACGTACAAATATAGATTATTATCGCCACAATTCCATTTCTTACTTTACACAAATCAACACAATTATTTAATTCACATCGGAATAGCACTCTACTTACAACGTATGACGAATCTTCAATTTAGGAATCTGAATTCTGAAATTGGAGATGCTATCCTTTGTTGTAGGCGTTGCTTTGATTCAATTAACGTTGCTTTAAGCTTTTTGATTTATCTCCTAATTGTCTCTCTATTTCTGATGGCTATCCTTAGTCTCTCCTCAGCAACATGACGGTCTCATCTCCATTTTAGTTTGTGTGAATTAGGGTTAGTCTTAGGTCCTTTTTATAGAGTTTTTGAGTTGATTTAGACCGTCGATGAAGCTTGGTTTAATAATAGCCGTTCGTTTGAAGGAGAGGCCAATCAGGAGCTGACACCTAGCCCGAGTGACAAGGCAAGGCTCAGAAAATCGACCAAACATAGACCAGGCCAGCCAGGGTGGGCTGGGTTCGACTGGCTCAAGGGCCATGTCGACTCCCCAGTCGACCCCCAGGTCGACTCTAGAGTCGACCTGCCTGGGCAGGTCGACACCTAGGTCGAATCCCAGGTCGACCTGGCCTGGCAGGTCGACCTGGTGGGTTTGGGCGGGAATTTTCCCGCCTACTTTGATTGGGCTGAAATTCAAATCTATTTTCGAAATTCGAATTTTCTGAAACTTCATCGGGCCATAATTTGGTCATACGGACTCCGTTTTTTGAAAACTCGGACTCTATTTCGCGTATTTTTCCGAGACGAACGCAATGGCATATCCCGTTTCCATTAATACTTTAATTAGAATTTATTATACTTTAATTTGTGGATTTCACTGTTATAAAATAAACGGGGTGTTACAAAAAAGCCCTTGCACTCTACTCATATAATCTGATTCGCAACGCTACTGCCAATACCGAGTGGTTCTGGATAATAATCCAGCCGGTCTCTCCATATTGACAACGATATTGGCAAACACTTCTATAGTCCGTTATTTAACTATCGAAGAAAAACAAACATCCATTCAAAACATTAAACAATCATTGGGCCCCTTAATTAATATTTAATTAATTAAATCACTTCTCCATTTCCTTGACAATGTTTGTTAAAAATATATTTTCAACAATCATCTTGGCCCTTTTTGCTATTTGGAAAACATTTCCATATATCGCCTCTTTTTATTTTCAATACGTAGAAAATATATTCTATTTATAATTGGAAAATATTCCAATTACTTATCTCTTTCACGACCATTCATTTTTAGACTTAGGAAATATTTATAATCATATTTCCAAAAATTCACTTCCTTGGGTTAAAACAAATGTTGTGTAAAACATCGTTACGACAACCCAAAACACTGCATTCAACTAACTCTTATTCAAACATTCCTTTTCGAGACTGGATCTTGCTATTTATCGGTTAAAAACGAAATCAATCAAGTTGGGGTATAATTACCTCTCAGACCTTGACTGAAAACATCCTTAACTTCAAAACGGGCAAGACCACTTACCTTGAATAATTAACATCATATAAAACCAATTCTCCATTTTTAAAACGTATGTACAATTCCCTTTCTATTTCTAGATTATCGATTTCCTTTTTTGTTTATAATATTCTATTTTCAAGTTCGTTTTCTTATCGAATTCTCTATATATATCGATACATTGATTTCTAACTATCAAAATTTCTTAAAAATATTCTAACTCCTTAAATTCCCGGAAAAATTCGCCATAACCTCCTTTGTACCGGGAGCATCGGGAAAATCCCCAAATTGCCACACATGCCTCTCCATTCAAAAAGAAAAAAGAGAAATCCAAGCGGCTAGCCGATACGGTGCATAAAAACCCATATGTGAATTAAATACATACCTTTTGTCGGGCACTCTATATATATATCTTCATTAAATTCATTCCAAACCTTCTTAACCTATATACATCTATTCTCAATTCATCTCAGTTCAATATAGTCGTTCTAACTCAATTCGTTATTTAATTCGTTAATCAACTCTTTGCCTATTTCCCTTTTTTATTTGAACATGACATGTTCAAATAAAATTTCAACTTTCTTATAACTAATTGAATTCCATTCACTTATATTTCATATTCAATTTCGAATATAAATTCTCAAATCCCATTTACCTTTCAAAGTTCAACTTCAATTCAGAATTCCATTAACTAATTGCTAATTAACCTTTTGCAAATTTCTTCTTTGTATTTTAATATAACATGTTCAAATATAAGATTAATTTGTTTAACTGGTTTATAAACTAATTGAATTCCATTTTCAAATCAAGTTCCATATTCGATTTCGAATATACATTTACAAATCCAATGCACTTTTCAAAGTCTTAATTTGATTCAAAACTTGATTAACTAATTTCTCTACTCTATTCAATAATCAAAGATATGATTATTGTTTCAAAAATCATTTCATTTACTTCACTTGAATTCACATTTATTTTATAACTCAAGTCTAGATTTTTTTAATGAAAATTTGGATTTTATTTGCTTAAAATCCTTTTATAAATTTAAATAAACCGTTATGGTTTTTAAACGATTATGGCGCTGCTTTTCTGAAAATTAGATTTTGACATAACACAAAATCTATAAGACGAAATCCAGATTTTTCTCTTCCATTAGAAAACTATTATCAAATCGGTCTTGAGATTATTTTTTCAAAGAATTCTAACTTCAATTGAGTTCTGTATACTCAATTGAAGTTCGAAACGCCAATTTACGAGCTGCAGCGCTGCGGCGAGTTCGTTTTAATTATATTTATATATATAAACATTTAAACTTTGTTTATGATAACTTCAACTCCATTCTGATATATTTTTAATATATATCAAATCAATTCCCCAATTCAACATCATATTTCTGATCTTCTAAAATTGTCGATTTTCCCTACCTCGGAAATAAATTTATTTATACTTCGATCTTCTATATTCAAATCCCAATTCAGTTCTATTTGAATTCTATATTCAAATTCCATTTCAATTCTATTTGAATTCTATATTCAAATTCCATTTCAATTCTATTTGAATTCTATATTCAAATTCCATTTCAATTCTATTTTCAACATGTTTTCCAATTTTATTTTTTAAATTCTTCCTGAATTTAAACTTCTAAATTATCCAACGATAATTTATCTCCCTAAATTATAAACATCGTTTATAATTTAACTTCCTTGTTTTATAAAGTTAAAACAAGTTTCCATTTCGAAATCTATTTTAAAAACCAAAATCTTATTTTGGAGTATTTTATTTCTTATAACTTATCTGTAGAAATATAGAACCTATTTTCATGTTTTATCTCTGTTTCTATTTTAAATATCCTAATTGTAAAAATCTTTTTTTTTATATAAATCCGACATAGTCAAATTCAAACATAAATCCTAAGGATTTATTCAACTTCATTTATATTCCGAATATCGAAATAAAGTTAATCATATATTATTTAAACCGATCCTAAGTTCTCACTTTAAATTCACTTTTGAATTTGAATGTTTAAATTATCCAAATGATAATTTTCACCTTTCTATTTACAAATACCATTATTAAACAAGTCTCGCTTTTAAGTAAAATATTTCTTCTTTGGAAAGATATATTTCCCTTCCCAAAGTAACACTTGTATTTCTATTTTCTGAATTATCCAATGCTAATTCATTTTACTTCATTTATAAACTTCGTTTATAAATGAACTATTTATAAACTTCGTTTGTAAAGGAACTACTTGTTTTATTTTTCAAAATAAGTTTATATTTCAAATCTATTTAAAAATTCAAATTCTATTTTAGAAAAAATAGAATTTCCCTTTTAAATCTCAAATACCCCTTTCAGGGTATTTTTATAAATTAACACTTATGCCCAGTGATATTTAAACACCAAACAACCAATTATATATTTAGGTTTCCTAACACATCATATATGACAGTATATATGCAAACAGATAAACAAACAAATAAACAAACAGGATTATTTTTGTGGAATCCAGTCAGATTCCTCTAACTTGTTTTCCTGCATCCACAGACATTAGTCAACATAGTAATACCCATCCCGCTTCGAGGCAGGATATCGCGGTATGAAGGTCATCCGCTAATATATATTTGTGGGGCGCATAGGGAAATCATCCACTATGGAACTGCGGGCATCCGCTAGTGATACTGCGGGAACAATCCAACCACCAAACTGATATATATATTTATATATACACCAAGCCTAAATAACTAATACATATTTAAAATAGCCACAGTAATATTTTAACGCAACCAAACAAACAACAACGATTATTTTTAACTAATAAAAATAATTCTAAATAAAAGGTGAGTGAGATTTACTCACCTGATTTTATTTGCAGATCCGATACAAATTTTAATTTGAATAGACTTGAAAAATTCCAAATCTGACTCGTAAGTCTGGCCTTCGTCAATACGAAGCCAATGGAATTCGTTTCACTTGAACTGTTATGGTTTAACATATATTCACGTTACGAATTTTTTAATGGATTAAATGATTATTAACTAGTTAATAAAAAAATTAATTAATTATACCTTAACCACGCTTTATCTCTAAACAACCGCTTAACCCTTTCCTTAACCATATTCTTCCAATGTAGCTTCTAGGCATGGATAACCGTGGTGCGAGTCAAACATAACAGACCATGTTTGATTGAGACCTTAATTGTTATCTTCTCTAGTACGATATCATGTCTGCTCTAAACTCCATGGTCGTGCCATCAACATCTTTCACCCTATTGTATTTTGCTAGTCCCAACTTCTCCTCAACATATCCTCAAACATCAACTGTTCACTGTCATTTCTAGTCCACCCTAGCTGCCTCCTCCATACCAAGATCGAGCTCCCCAAATGAAAGTTGAAGCTCCGAAGTCGCACTCCCTTTTGACTCCAGTTCGCCTCTTTCAGGAATCCTAGCTCACTGGTTCTAGAACCGAGCTTCAGCGAATGGGATCACACAAAAATCTGGTGGTACTCGAGTATCCTATTTCGATTCCTCCATTAGCGGGCATATCTACCTCATCATCAACAAAACCACCGCACCATCGATTTAAACCAAAACCGCAAGCCCTAGCGGTGCTATCCCCAGAACCCATCGACAGTTTAAATGACGGAATACCAACTCGTGGATCTAGCGTGAACTCCTGATTCGAGGAGTTTAACGAATTAAACAATGAATTATTTCATGGAGGGTTTGATTTTATAGGAATTTTCAAAGAGATTAAAAAGGGGCAGATCCGATTTTAAAATGAAATGGAAAACGAGATGGTTGTGGTTTTAAAAAGGAAGGTGCAGCTAAAAATGGATTTGCGTGGCCCTTTTCTTTTGCTCCTTGGTGTTTTGATTATGCCCACAAAATAATGATATTTATTTTACTTAAATTTGTATTGGACCGGTGTCCCTTAATTAAAATACCCCATGATTCCGAACTCCTTTCTGAACCCAACAACTGACATTCCTAGGGTTACACCACTATTCTGGACCTATTGGAACAGGTTCTGATGTCTCATTTGATCGTCTGTAGAAGATATTAATTTAAACCGATATCAATTAAATTAAAAACAATAAATTCTTCGATAATAAATTAATATTATTATTCTAATTCAAACAGAAGTTTGTACTGATCATCTGAATTGTTTTCAATTCAGTTATGACTTTGAATTCAAATAAATTCAATTTCATATTTCGATAATTATATATATTCGAAATAAACCGTATTTCGATTTTTAAATCGATAATTCAATACAAGATTTCGTTTATATTGTCAACCCAATATTTAAAACCATATTAAATATTTGAAATTAACCGTCCAAAAATTATGGGTCATTACATTCGTCCCTCCTTAAAAGAATTTCGTCTCCGAAGTTACTAAGGTAGGAAAAGTGCTACAAACCCATTAACTTTTCAAAACTCACTTACGTTGAAACTTAACTCTTCATATTTCAAAAAATTCAGTCCGACCAAAACTTTTGGTTCTCGTTTCTTTTACACCTCACATGTACTCACATTCATTTAATCTGAATGATTTACAAACCATATATTCACATCCAATTCAAATTCCATTCATGTGCACTTAACCTCATCCAAATTGATTTTAGTCAATTTATTTACTTCGATTCATTTAACTAGCTTATGTTAAATTTCAATTCCAGAATCCAAATCCCAAGGTTTTCATTTCAAATCTATTTTGAAATCACATAAATATATATATATACATATATTTATAACCTTTTCAGATTCAAAACATTTGAATTTTCAAACTAACTTGTTTTCTTTCGAACAAATTTCCATCAATATCTTTTCTAAGGTAGCAATCCATCACTTAGAAACTCGAAAATGAACACTAATGATGCTGCAGTCATCATCATAATTATTTTCCAGTCATTGAAGTGAGTTCAATGCTTATCACTTTCAAAATCCACTCAAATATGATTTTGATTTAAAACCCTTGCAAAACAAAGCTATATTATTTTAATATACTTCAAAGAATATTTTCAAACTTCCTAGGATTTAAATTCCACATTCTGGTTTGAATTAAATTTTAATTCATCTCATTTGTATATATTTCATTCTTATATAAATTTTGTTTGGTTATAAATAACCATTTCAATTTTATAATCTTATCTGATTATAATAATAACATCCAACACGTCCATATATTATAATTTCAAAGAATTATTCCTTTCTATATAAAAATAGAATTTTGGGTAAAATTACCCATTTACCCAAATTAAAACAATACCATGTCGAAATTTTCTGTTCAAGTATTAAGAAATTCCTATCGACTTCGTGGCGTCCCACGATTCGATCAGAATTCATAAACCACTCAACAGATAAATCAACACAACATAAAACATTTGTTTTAATCAATTAACAAATACACACTCTCGTATATATATACTCAACTCATTCTAGGGTACTATTGACCCTATCTCTAATGAGCACAACCCCACCAAAGCCTAGGTATTCGCTCAACCTAAGCTCTGATACCAACTGTAATGGCCCGCAAATCCATAATATCTGAGTTGACTACATACATCATACATCCAACCCAAATATCATGAAAATACGAATCATTTTTTTAGAAGAAAAAGGTAGAAGAAGAACAGAAATAACAACACAGAATCTCACATCGCAGTTGAACAAAATATAATATATCATATCTTTTGAAATATAATTTTTTTACTATATACACATATCATTATCAGAGTACAACACTTACAACACAGCGGAACAAAACTCTATATAACTAACACTGAAGCCTCCTGCTCCAAGCTCCTTCAGATAAATCTGTAAAATCCTGAACTACTTGACTGCCCGTACAAATTTGGGCACCCAAGAGTTTCGGGAAAACATAGAAAAATAAACTTCGGGTCTGTCATGGGACTGGTATGAGTAAACAGTTTAAAACAGTTTCAGAAACTAAATGATATCTCATGAGACCACGCCGTATAACACGGAACGGGTTTTTCCCTTATGAGAACCCAAACACTAGATTTAACTTTCAAAATCCTTTTGAAAGGAACGATAATCTTTATATCAAAACTCTTTTGATATTATGATAGTGTCTAAATCAAATAAATAACAATATAGTGGAACATTTGCATCTCACGTTCCACATATATAATATAAAATCTTAAACCGCGGGCTCTTATTGGATATTGGATTCCGACTATGACAAGGTATGGAACCACCTTCCGCCGGTGTATCTCTAGAGGAGAATACACCGAGTTCAACAAGAACATCTTGCAACTCAGCCACACATGACCGACCACTCATTTCGCTTGAGTGTATCAAATGTATATCACCAACGGTTGGGATCAGCAACTGTTTCCCGAATGGGACAACATCGAATAGAATAAGGAATTAAATGAATCTCTAGATAGATGATGATATACCCTAATGGAAGCTACCCACATAGCCGTGATGCCTGCCCAATTTTTGTCATTTCCCGGTTGTTGAGGCCTGAGGCTACGCTTACTTATCATTCATTTATAATACAATCACTTTGAATGTCACATTGCCAGATCCGTTAATCACTAGTTTGGTTTACACAAATATATTATGGATATTATGCTAAGGGAATAAATCCGTTGCCACCGTATATATTTATACATAGCAACATATTCGATCATTGGAAATACTTTGTCAGACATTCGTCCATATATATTTGTTCTGGGATTGAACGAAACCGAAGGCACCATTTCCCTTAATAGAAAAAGCCCTTGCACTCTACTCTGTCTTCGATTATCTTCATGTAATCTGATTCGCAATGCTACTGCAATACAAAGTGGTTCTCGAATAATAATCCAACCGGTCTCTCCATATTGACAACGATATTGGCAAACACTTCGATAGTCGGTTATTTAACTATCGAAGAAAAACAAACATCCATTCAAAACATCAAACAATCATTGGGCCCCTTAATTAATTTTTAATTAATTAAATCACTTCTCTATTTCCTTGTCAATGTTTGTTAACCAAATATTTTAAACTATCATCTTGGCTTTTTTTGCTATTTGGAAAACATTTCCATATATTGCCTCCTTTTATTTTCAATACATAGAAAATATATTCTATTTATAATTAGAAAATATTCCAATTACTTATCTCTTTCACGACCATTCATTTTTAGACTTAGGAAATATTTATAATCATATTTCCAAAAATTCACTTCCTTGGGTTAAAACGAATGTTGTGTAAAACATCGTTACGACAACCCAAAACACTGCATTCAACTAACTCTTATTCAAACATTCCTCTTCGAGACTGGATCTTGCTATTTATCGGTTAAAAACGAAATCAATCAAGATGGGGTATAACTACCTCTCAAACCTTGACTGAAAACATCCTTAACTTCAAAACGGGCAAGACCACTTACCTTGAATAATTAACATCATATAAAACCAATTCTCCATTTTTAAAACATATATACAATTCCCATTCTATTTCTAAATTATTGGTTTCCTTTTTTGTTTATAATATTCTATTTTCAAGTTTGTTTTCTTATCGAATTCTCTATATATCGATACCTTGATTTCTAACTATCAAAATTTCTTAAAAATATTCTAACTCCTTAAATTCCCGGAAAAATTCACCATAACCTCCTTTGTACCGGGAGCATCGGGAAAATCTCCAAACCGCCGCACAGGCCTCTCCATTCAAAAAGAAAAAAGAAAAAGCCAAGCGGCTAGCCGATACGGCGCATAAAAACCCATATGTGAATTAAATACATACCTTTTGTCGGACATTCTATATATATATATCTTCATTAACTTCATTCCAAACCTACTTAACCTATATACATCTATTCTCAATTCATCTCAATTCAATATAGTCATTCTAACTCAATTCGTTAATCAATTCTTTGCCTATTTCCCTTTTTTATTTGAACATGACATGTTCAAATAAAATTTCAACTTTCTTATAACTAATCGAATTCCATTCACTT
The DNA here is from genome assembly GCA_030737875.1 of Allium sativum. Classification (NCBI taxonomy): domain Eukaryota; kingdom Viridiplantae; phylum Streptophyta; class Magnoliopsida; order Asparagales; family Amaryllidaceae; genus Allium; species Allium sativum. The sequence goes on along the minus strand of CM060920.1, from coordinate 396,300,072 downwards.
ATATTTCATATTCAATTTTGAATATAAATTCTCAAATCCCGTTTACCTTTCAAAGTTCAACTTCAATTCAGAATTCCATTAACTAATTGCTAATTAACCGTTTGCATATTTTTTCCTTGTATTTGAATATAACATGTTCAAATATAAGATTAACTTGTTCAACTGGTTTATAAACTAATTGAATTCCATTTTCAAATCAAGTTCCATATTCGATTTCGAATATACATTTACAAATCCAATGCACTTTTCAAAGTCTTAATTCGATTCAAAACTTGATTAACTAATTTCTCTTCTACTTAGTTAACTCTATTCAATAATCAAAGATATGATTATTGTTTCAAAAATCATTTCATTTACTTCACTTGAGTACACATTTATTTTATAACTCAACTCTAGATTTTTCTAATGAAGATTTGGATTTTATTTGCTTAAAATCCTTTTATAAATTTAAATAAACCGTTATGGTTTTTAAACGATTATGGCAATGCTTTTCTGAAAATTTGATTTTGACATAACACAAAACCTATAAGATGAAATCCAGATTTTTCTCTTCCATTAGAAAACTATTATCAAATTGGTTATGATGTTCTTGTTTCAAAGAATTCCGACTTCAATTGAGTTATGTATACTCAAATTATAATAACCCGGAAATTCTGAACCAGTTTAAAATTTTTATTTTGGCAATTTAGATAAATTTTGATTATTTAAAATGAATTATTTTAAATAATAATGACGAAAAATTTATTTTGAATAGATTTCGAACGTTTATTTTATATACCTCGTCGATAGAATATAAATATTTATTTTAAATTATAAAAGGAATTGAAAATGGCGCGGTAGTTTGATAATTCGATTTCAAAATTCAAATGAGTGTACAGGATTCAAAATAAACCGGATTTTAGCGAAACCAAAAATAATAGAATCTAATTGAGAATATCTTTCCAACGAATCATAAAAATTGAAATTTCATAGCGGGAATCAAAAGATATGTCCAAATGAAAATTCAAAATAGTCGTTTGGAATTCTGGCCCTTAAAAATGGAAATTTTGCAAACGACCTCGGATTTCGACGAAACCACTTTTGTTGGATCCGTGATGTCAAGTTATTGCTAGATTTCAATTTTTATAATTTTTCGATTCAATTTGTGAGCTTGGCAAAGGAAAACGCGTTTGACCAGTTTTAGTTGATTTTAATCGACTGGAAGATGGCCATTTTTCCAACGATCTCAGAATTCGACGAAATTAGTTTTGTTAGGACCGTATCGTCAATACGAAGCTAGAAACTATTTTTTTGGAAGTTTTCGAGTCAGTATGTGATCCCAGTAAATTGAAATGTGCGTTCAAATTCAATATATAGAGTTATATTTTGATTTTAACGGAAACTGATCGAAACGATCAAATCAGCTGACGATACATATCCCATTGTGTTCGGAATGGGGGTAATTAGCTATGGACGACAGGCGGTGGGCTTGATTTCGAGTTCGAAAATAAAAGCTACTTTTTGGATTTAAAGAAAATAAAAATATATTAATATATATTGGCCCCCCATCTCCTTTCACAGTCGAATTTCGAAATTGAAAATAAAAAAAAAAGGAAAAAATGGCCGAAGCCTCCCTCGTCGATGCCGCCTCAGGTGGCGTCGCACCATCGCCACACCCCCCTCCGTCCATGCTCTTCCTACACCTCCCCTTCTCCTCTTTCTCCTTCTCCTCCTCTTCCTCCTTCTCTGAATCGAACACGAACACCCAACCCCCGCTGGAACCTGCGCCGCCCATCCGAAGACCTCAACACCACCTCCTACGCCACGCGCATCACCAGCCCCTCCTGCCTTGCGCCAGCGCACCCCCTCACGAGCCCCCCTTCTCGATTTTGAAGACCACGAAACCCCCCTTACCAAATCCGATGCGCCCCTCCCCCATACCAAATCCTGACGCCCCGAACCCATATGACCGTCGCCGCTCCTGGTGGAGCCCCTCCGACCATCCTTCGACAGTAAACCCTCCCCACCTCAAAGAAAAGGTAAATTTATTTAATTAAATCAGTTTTTAGTTTAATTTCAGTTTTAGAGAATCAGTCATTACCTTTATTACAAATCAATTTCAATGATTATAGAAAATTAGCTTTTAAAGTACATAAATGAGTTTGGATTTTTAACCGGATAAAGATAGGATTTTTATAGCGATTAAAAATACGATTTTTATCGTATATATTTAAAATAAGAAGATTTGATTTTTAACATTAAAAAGGTTCGATTTTTATTTATGAAAGGGAACGATTTTTATTTATACAAAGATTAGACTTTTAATATTATAAAGTTATGATTTTCAACGTTAGAAAGATTGGATTTTGTTAACTAAAAAGAGTTGATTTTATACATGAAAAGATTATATTTTTCTATGTGATAAGATGAGTTCTTTAAAAATAAAAAGGTTGATTCTTTAAATATAAAAAGGCGAGATTTTTTAGATTATATAGATAATAAAAATTCGATCTTTATATGAGAAGTAGAAATATAAAAATATAATTTTTATATAGAAAGAAGCATTGTAATATATATGAAGTAGAAATAAAAATATGATTTTTATTTATTGAAATGAAGCAATAAAAATATAATTTTTATTTGAACAGCGTGAAAAGAACTGCATAGGAATTTCAAGCTGATCCAGACGGTTCAGCAGCTCAGAAGCAAAGCACGGCGGAGTGGAATCCTGGGTGAGAACTTCTCACTTTAAATTTCTTTTCTAGTTATATAAAAATATACTAGGATGCAGACGGTGTTTAGTAGCACCCGACACCATCGTCCACAGACAATGGACTTGTTTGTTTGGTTGTGTAGTTGGTTATATTATTTGATTTGAATTTGATTGTTTGGTGAAATGGAATGGATTTGATTGATATGTGTATGGCGTGGACCATTATTAGACCGGGGATAAGGCTAGGCCTTGTCCCGTTTCTAGTATCGTGCCGTTATGCCGCCGAAATTTTCTAAAATAAGTTAGAAAAATAAAGATATCATTTTATTTAATAAATGAACCGAATAGAATATTCATAGGTTGAATAAAATAATTTGGTCGTTAAAAACATAATTTTTAACATGAATATGAATAAATAAATATTCATTTACATACCGGACGGTTTGTTTATGTACACCTATTTGAAGGACATTGATTGGGACGATAAATTTTACACATCGCCCAACTGCACAAATAAAAATCTGTGTTTGTTGATTTGAAACCCCACATGGGTATTGGGATAATATATGACCCACTAATCCCAATAATTAGTTGTATGTCGATCGATTGATTGACAGGCTGTTATAAGCGTTAGATATCTATATTTGATGCTTATTTAGTGTAGTGCACTTTGGATGATGGTTGATTATGTATCGTTGCTATTATATACATGTGTTGTATGGAATCCATATAATTAACTTTGTATGTTAATTGATTGGGCCTCATTCCAATTTAGAAAATAAAGAATATTATAAAATAAAGGTTCATGTGTTGACCGTACTCATCCGTTGAGATTAGTCATGTGTTGAACGAAATATTTTAACAATGAAATTTACATCTTTATAATTATAAAATAAAGGTTCATGTGTTGACCGTACTCACCCGTTGAGATTAGTCATGTGTTGAACGAAATATTTTAACAATAAAATTTACATCTTTATCATTATAAAATAAAGGTTCATGTGTTGACCGTACTCATCCGTTGAGATTAGTCTTGTGTTGAACAAAATATTTTAACAATAAAATTTACATCTTTATCATATATAAAATTAGAAACTAACTGGAAAATAGATAAGATGAGTGGTCTCCTGGATATTGATCTGATGTTGGTTTCGGCCTTCGGGGTTAATATTCAGGGAATCGTTCTCTTACTAATTTACGGGTGGAGTCTGATTTGAAATCAAACGATAGATACCATAATTTTTATAAAATATATTAAATAACAAAAATAGTCACACGTGGACAGTACTTATTCGATGAGATTAGACATGTGTTGACAAACATATAGATTCAAGTATTGAATAGGATAAATATTCATTTGTTGAATAGAATAACGGAATTATTGAAATATATAAAGCCGTGTTGATTAGAGATGCACTATTTTGACGCGAACGATATTTATATCGATTATATTCGTTTTTATAACTGAATTGAATATATAACGAATTCGAATTGAATATATAACGAATTCGAATTTAATTAAATATATAACGAATTCGAATTGAATTGAATATATAACGAATTCGAATTGAATTGAATATATAACGAATTCGAATTGAATATAAAACGAATTCGAATTGAATTGAATATAAAACGAATTCAAATTGAATTGAAAACGAATTGAAATAGAATAAAAATCAATTTGAAATGAATTCAAATTTAATTGGAATTTGAATTGAAATGAATTTAAAACGAATTTATAAGGAAAATTTTAATTTTGATTTGAATTTGAAATGGAAGTTGAAATTGTTTTTTTGAAACAAATCTAAAACTATTTATTAAATTCGTTTTAAATAGAAATCGACGAAATATATAATATATATTATATATATATAATATAATGGCCTGAATAGAACGCGCCGCGCCGCGGCAGTTCGTAAATTTCGACCATTGACTTCGAACGGACATTTCGGGAGATCCAACCATCGGACTCTCCTAAAACCGGAACCGTTGGGTTCGTATCGAAAAGAGCTTTCTAATGAATATTAGAAATTTGAAATCTAACGGTTGGATTTAGAGATATGTCCAAATCAATTTCAGAAAAGGTCGCTGTAAGTGCAGTTCGATGGTCGTTGATGGAAATCAACTGTACAGGCCTTGATAAAATTATTAAAAATATCAATAATTAGTGTAAATCATAATATATGATTTGTGAAAAATTGGGATGAAAAACTCCATATTTGAAAAGATAAAAATAGATTTTTATCGAAATGAACTAGTTTTGAACTGAAATTAAAACCCATTTATTTTTAAATAAATAAATTGGATTTGAAATGGGTTTTAAATAGAATTGATCTGTGGGTTTATCGTGAACAGTGTTTTAAATAACACTTGTTCTTTAACCCGATAATAAATAGAATGTGATTTGGGTTTATCGTGAACTGTGTTTTAAATGACATTAGTTCTTTAACCCAGTAAAGGGAGTTTTAATGAATCTGCAATTAGATTGAAATGTGAATTAATAATTTAAATTATTAAATTTGGAAAGTGAGCGGGAATAGAGTATCACCAGTTTTGCTCCAAAGCGGTAGCTAAATCTTTAATTAGATTTGAACGTGAAATGGTAATTAATTTTACCGATAACACCGTGGTGTTAGATATGGAGTATTACCAGTTTTTCTTCATGGGATGAATAGGTTGGGATTGGGAAATAAAATAAATAATTACTTCGGTGTGGTTCGCTAATCTCGACTAGTTTGGAAAACCATAATCTGGTTTGAAATGATATCCAAAGGAAGATTAAAGAATAAATTTTAAAGAATTTATCTCTGATAAAATTAATGGGAACCTTTCCCTAAGAATATGAAATTTAGAAACTAGCTGTAGGTTAGTTAAGAAGAATGGTTTCCTTGGTATTGATCTGATGTTGGTTTCGGCCTTCGGGATTAATATTTGGGGAATTGTTCTCCTTCTAATTTACGGTTAGTGACTAATGAATTGGAATGAGGCGTATGTTGTGTTTGTTTAACATTTGTTTTTAATATACGCGGGTTGTTCGGAAAGGCCGGGTTTATACCCATTCTGAATAACCGATTCGACGATAAGTCGAAGATGAATACGGTGGTCGAAGACCAGAAGTCTTCACATCGTTTGGGTGATTACTGATGATCTTAATTGGGTTGTACACCCAAGATGAGGGAATCAGTTGGTGGTCGTCCAGACGTACTTGGAGATCGATGGATATGCGAGGAAAGTGCCTCCGGTTTCGTTCAGACCCATAACGAACTTGTAAATGGACTGTGTGTCTGACATTCGACTTTATTCTGTGTTGATTGATCTCCATTAAATATACATCTGTTTGGCGGCGGAGAATTTATTCTCTTGCTTAACGCCCTTCTCTGAGACGTACGAGCTCAGAGGTTGTATATCGATGGACATCAGTCACATGGCATGAATTGCCTGTGTGGCACGCCTAAGTGGCAATTGATCAAGGTTTCTTTTGAAAAGCAAAGTCTTGTAGTTGATGATCAAAGCACGGCCTTTGTGGCGTAGCTTTGTGTATAACGTGAATTCGCGAGCCTCACACCTCGGTATGAGTTAAAAACGGGATAAGGACTGCAGGGAGAGCACGACGTTTCCTTCTAGCTTTGGTGGTGTCAGTGACTTACCAGCCCTGACATTTATATACTTTTCACCTATGTGGTTGTTGGATGAGGTGCCTCGATTTTAGGTCTGTAAGGATCGGGAAACGTGTGTTCAGGAATTGCCAATCCTCAAACGTAAGAGAGGACCGGCCCTGAAGATCCAAGGGTAGCCCAGAGTGTGTAGTCCTAGGACATTTGCTAGAGTGTCTCGAATTGGAGAGGAGCTTGCCCCTTGCCTCGAATCATGACGGAAATCCAATTTCCAATACGAGATATTTCGGTTTTATTTGTAGAGCCTAGTATGGCGACATAGTGGGATGGGGGCACTTATGCCATCTATGATTGATATTTATGATTGAAATTGTTTTGACACTATACACTTATTATAGTATCAAATGATTTGTTTTAAACGTACCAAGCATGTTTGGCTATTATAAGGGAAAACCCTACCCTCCGGCTTGCGTTGCATTGTGTGATGGGACCTGGGTCTTATAATAGCTTCATTTTTCGAAAAAGCATTGCGTTGTTTATTCTATGCACTGGTATTCTTAGGAGGAAACCCATTCCGTGTTATACGGCGTGGTCCCTGGAATTACTCTCTTTTAAAGTAAAGTTTTAAATAACTGTTTCAGTTCTCACACCAGTCACATGATTGACCTGGAGTTTATTGTTTTAACCTAAACTCTGGGTGCCCTTATTTTCGATACGGGCAGCTAGTAGTTTTGGTTTTGCAGATTTATATTCACAGGATCCTGATTTATAGCTGGAACGATGCTCGGAAAGCTCTGTATCCGTGTATTACTTTCAGTTGTGTTTTATATTATTTTTCCGCTGCTATGTAATTTATTGTAATCTCTGATATTTATCGAATGTATAATATTCATTTATACTCTGTATATCCTTGTACCTGATGGAATTGTTGTAAATAACAGTGAAATGTTCTTCTGTCTGCGTTCTATTTTGTCGTGTTCTCAAGGTAATCCGGGCTTTCCTTACCGGGGAAGTTACGGGATATCACAGTTGGTATCGGAGCTTTGGTTTACACAGCTCGAGGACAAGACACATTAGAACCATACGAAAGAATTCATCAGATATTGGATTAGTAATATCCAATTAGAATGACTCGTTAGAGATAGGATCAGTAGTATCCTAGAACGAGTGTGAAGAGTATATTTTTCAATTGAAAACAATTTTGTTTTGAAAGTTAAATTCAAGTATACGTATTTGAATATTTATTTATATTGAATTTGGACAATCCAATATATAAAGATTTTTGCATATACGCGTCATGAATGTATATTCAAAGTTTTAACATACTGGATAGATATAAAATCATATTCTAGACACCCGGAGATGATTCTGATGATTGATATATCATCATCAGAATTTGTGTTCGTGTTTTGAAGGTATGATATCTATATATTTCCATTAGACTGGTGTGAGAACTAAAGCTTATATAGATAGATTTATTGTTGTGATTTGGCATCAAAAATGTGATTTTTGTATATATATCAAAAATTATGAATTTGAAACGTTAATCCACTAATTGATTGATGTTTGTATTGTTTGTTTATTTGTTTGATAATTTTGAACCATTTAGCCTAATTGTATCAAATATTGAATTGTATCGAAAATTATTTGCAATTGCATGCATGTACATATATATGTGTGAACAGGTCATAGCAACGAGGCTAGAGCAGAGAATAAAAATTGTTTGCCCGACTAATAGGTACATGTTTACCATAATTTACTGTTTTGTTTGGGTGATGATGATTTTATGAGCCGATTGGCTAGCCGCTTGGCTTTTTCTTTTTCTTTTTGAGATCAGAGGGCCTGTATGGCAATTTCGGGATTTTCCCAGTGCTCCCGGTGCAGGGGAGGTTATGGCGAAATTTTTCGAAAATTTAGGGTGTTAGCCAAATTTTTGAAAAATTTGAAAAGTTCTTAGAAACTGAAAAGTTGAAGAACTTAAGCCTTAATCAAAAGAATGGAAGTTGAGTTGATTAGTTAAACAACTTTCGGCTTCGTTCCTTTTCGGGGATGAAAAGTTTTAAGTGGGGGAGATTGTAATAACCCGGGAATTCTGAACCAGATTAAAATTTTTATTTTGGCAATTTAGATGAATTTTGATTATTTAAAATGAATTATTTAAAATAATAATGACGAAAAATTTATTTTGAATAGAATTCGAACATATATTTTATATACGTCGTCGACAGAATATAAATATTTATTGTAAATTATAAAAGGAATTGAAAATGGCGCGGTAGTTCGATAATTCGATTTCAAAATTCAAATGAGTGTACAGGATTCAAAATAAACCGGATTTTAGCGAAACCAAAAATAATAGAATCTAATTGAGAATATCTTTCCAACGAATCAGAAAAATTGAAATTTCATAGCGGGAATCAAAAGATATGTCCAAATGAAAATTCAGAATAGTCGCTATGGAATTCTGGCCCTTAAAAATGGGAATTTTGCGAACGACCTCGGATTTTGACGAAACCACTTTTGTTGGATCCGTGATGTCAAGTTATTGCTAGATTTCAATTTTTATAATTTTTCGATTCAATATGTGAGCGTGGCAAAGGACAACGCGTTTGACCAGTTTTAGTTGATTTTAATCGACTGGAAGAGGGCCATTTTTCCAACGATCTCAGAATTCGACGAATTTAGTTTTGTTAGGACCGTATCGTCAATACGAAGCTAGAAAATATTTTTCTGGAATTTTTTGAGTTAGTATGTGATCCTAGTAAATTGAAATGTGCGTTCAAATTCAATATATAGAGTTATATTTTGATTTTAACGGAAACTGATCGAATCGATCAAATCAGCTTACGATACATATCCCATTGTGTTCTGAATGGGGGTAATTAGCTATGGACGACAGGCGGTGGGCTTGATTTCGAGTTCGAAAATAAAAGCTACTTTTTGGATTTAAAGAAAATAAAAATATATTAATATATATTGGCCACCTATCTCCTTTCACTGTCGAATTTCGAAATTGAAAATAAAAAAAAATAAAAATGGCCAAAGCCTCTCTCGTCGATGCCGCCCCAGGTGGCGTCGCACCATCGCCACACCCCCCCTTCGTCCATGCTCTTCCTCCACCTCCCCTTCTCCTCTTTCTCCTTCTCCTCCTCTTCTTCCTTCTCTGAATCGAACGCGAACACCCAACCCCCGCTGGAACCTGCGCCGCCCATCCGAAGACCTCGACACCACCTCCTACGCCACGTGCATCACCACCCCTCCTCCTGCCTTGTGCCAGCGCACCCCCTCACGAGCCCCCTTCTCGATTTTGAAGACCACGAAACCCCCCCTTACCAAATCCGACGCGCCCCTCCCCCATACCAAATCCCGACGCCCCGAACCCATATGACCGTCGCCGCTCCTGGTGGAGCCCCTCCGACCATCCTTCGACAATAAACCCTCCCCACCTCAAAGAAATGGTAAATTTATTTAATTAAATCAGTTTTTAGTTTAATTTCAGTTTTAGAGAATCAGTCATTACCTTTATTACAAATCAATTTCAATGATTATAGAAAATTAGCTTTTAAAGTACATAAATGAGTTTGGATTTTTAACCGGATAAAGATAGGATTTTTATAGCGATTAAAAATACTATTTTTATAGTATATATTTAAAATAAGAAGATTTGATTTTTAACATTAAAAAGGTTCGATTTTTATTTATGAAAGGGAACGATTTTTATTTATACAAAGATTAGACTTTTAATATTATAAAGTTATGATTTTTAACGTTAGAAAGATTGGATTTTGTTAACTAAAAAGAGTTGATTTTATACATGAAAAGATTATATTTTTCTATGTGATAAGATGAGTTCTTTAAAAATAAAAAGGTTGATTCTTTAAATATAAAAAGGCGAGATTTTTTTAGATTATATAGATAATAAAAATTCGATCTTTATATGAGAAGTAGAAATATAAAAATATAATTTTTATATAGAAAGAAGCATTGTAATATATATGAAGTAGAAATAAAAATATGATTTTTATTTATTGAAATGAAGCAATAAAAATATAATTTTTATTTGAACAGTATGAAAAGAACTGCATAGGAATTTCAAGCTGATCCAGACGGTTCAGCAGCTCAGAAGCAAAGCACGGCGGAGTGGAATCCTCGGTGAGAACTTCTCACTTTAAATTTATTTTCTAGTTATATAAATATATACTAGGATGCAGACGGTGTTTAGTAGCACCCGACACCATCGTCCACAGACCATGGACTTGTTTGTTTGGTTGTGTAGTTGGTTATATTATTTGATTTGAATTTGATTGTTTGGTGAAATGGAATGGATTTGATTGATATGTGTATGGCGTGGGCCATTATTAGACCAGGGATAAGGCTAGGCCTTGTCCCGTTTCTAGTATCGTGCCGTTATGCTGCCGAAATTTTCTAAAATAAGTTAGAAAAATAAAGATATCATTTTATTTAATAAATGAACCAAATAGAATATTCATAGGTTGAATAAAATAATTTGGTCGTTAAAAACATAATTTTTAACGTGAATATGAATAAATAAATATTCATTTACAAACCGGATGGTTTGTTTATGTACACCTATTTGAAGGACATTGATTGGGACGATAAATTTTACACATCGCCCAACTGCACAAATAAAAATCTGTGTTTGTTGATTTGAAACCCCACATGGGTATTGGGATAATATATGACCCACTAATCCCAATAATTAGTTGTATGTCGATCGATTGATTGACAGGCTGTTATAAGCATTAGATATCTATATTTGATGCTTATACAGTGTAGTGCACTTTGGATGATGGTTGATTATGTATCGTTGCTATTATATACATGTGTTCTATGGAATCCATATAATTAACTTTGTATGGTAATTGATTGGGCCTCATTCCAATTTAGAAAATAAAGAATATTTTAACAATAAAATTTACATTTGTGGAACGAAATATTTTAACAATAAAATTTACATTTGTGGAACGAAATATTTTAACAATAAAATTTACATTTGTGGAACGAAATATTTTAACAATAAAATTTACATCTTTATCATATATAAAATTAGAAACTAACTGGAAAATAGATTAGATGAGTGGTCTCCTGGATATTGATCTGATGTTGGTTTCGGCCTTCGGGGTTAATATTCAGGGAATCGTTCTCTTACTAATTTACGGTTGGAGTCTGATTTGAAATCAAACGATAGATACCATAATTTTTATAAAATATATTAAATAACAAAAATAGTCACACGTGGACAGTACTCATTCATTGAGATTAGTCATGTGTTGACAAAAATATAGATTCATGTATTGAATAGGATAAATATTCATTTGTTGAATAGAATAACGGAATTATTGAAATATATAATGCCGTGTTGATTAGAGATGCGCTATTTTGACGCGAACGATATTTATATCGATTATATTCATTTTTATAGTTGAATTGAATATATAACGAATTCGAATTGAATTGAATATATAACGAATTCGAATTGAATTGAATATATAACGAATTCGAATTGAATTGAATACATCACGAATTCGAATTGAATTAAATATATAACGAATTCGAATTGAATTGAATATATAACGAATTCAACTTCGAACGGACATCTCAGGAGATCCGACCGTCGGATTCTCCTAAAACCGGAACCGTTGGGTTCGTATCGAAAAGTGCTTTCTAACGAATATCAGAAATTTGAAATCTAACGGTTGGATTTGGAGATATGTCCAAATCAATTTCAGAAAAGGTTGGTGTAAGTGCAGTTCGATGGCCGTTGATGGAAATCGACTGTACGGGCCTTGATAAAATTATTAAAAATATCAATAATTAGTGTAAAATCATAATATATGATTTGTGAAAAATTGGGATGAAAAACTCCATATTTGAAAAGATAAAAATAGATTTTTATCGAAATGAACTAGTTTTGAACTGAAATTAAAACCCATTTATTTTTAAATAAATAAATTGGATTTGAAATGGGTTTTTAAATAGAATTGATCTGTGGGTTTATCGTGAACAGTGTTTTAAATAACAATTGTTCTTTAACCCGATAATAAATAGAATGTGGTTTGGGTTTATCGTGAACTGTGTTTTAAATGACATTAGTTCTTTAACCAGTAAAGGGAGTTTTAATGAATCTGCAATTAGATTGAAATGTGAATTAATAATTTAAATTATCAAATTTGGAAAGTGAGCGAGAATGGAGTATCACCAGTTTTGCTCCAAAGCGATAGCTAAATCTTTAATTAGATTTGAACGTGAAATGGTAATTAATTTTACCGATAACACCGTGGTGTTAGATATGGAGTATTACCAGTTTTTCTTCATGGGATGAATAGGTTAGGATTGGGAAATAAAATAAATAATTACTTTGGTGTGGTTCGCTAATCTCGACTTGTTTGGAAAACCATAATCTGGTTCGAAATGATATCCAAAGGAAGATTAAAGAATAAATTTTAAAGAATTTATCTCTGATAAAATTAATGAGAACCTTTCCCTAAGAATATGAAATTTAGAAACTAGCTATAGGTTAGTTAAGAAGAATGGTTTCCTGGGTATTGATCTGATGTTGGTTTCGGCCTTCGGGGTTAATATTTGGGGAATTGTTCTCTTGCGAATTTACGATTAGTGACTAATGAATTGGAATGAGGCGTATGTTGTGTTTGCGTAACATTTGTTTTTAATATACGCGGGTTGTTCGGAAAGGCCGGGTTTATACCCATTCTGAATAACCGATTCGACGATAAGTCGAAGATGAAGATGGTGGTCGAAGACCAGAAGTCTTCACATCGTTTGGGTGATTACTGATGATCTTGATTGGGCTGTACACCCAAGATGAGGGAATCAGTTGGTGGTCGTCCAGACGTACTTGGAGATCGATGGATATGCGAGGAAAGTGGGTTTCGTTCAGACCCATAACGAACTTGTAAACGGACTGTGTGTCTGACATTGGATTTTATTCTGTGTTGATTCATCTCCATTAAATATACATTTGTTTGGCGGCGGAGAATTTATTCTCTTGCTTAACGCCCTTCTCTGAGACGTACGAGCTCAGATGTTGTATATCGATGGACATCAGTCGCATGGCATGAATTGCTTGTATGGCACGCCTAAGTGGCAATTGATCAAGGCATCTGTTGAAAAGCAAAGTCTTGTAGTTGATGATCAAAGCACGGCCTTTGTGGTGTAGCTTTGTGTATAACGTGAATTCGCGAGCCTCACACCTCGGTATGAGTTAAAAACGGGATAAGGACTGCAGGGAGAGCACGACGTTTCCTTCTAGCTTTGGTGATGTCAGTGACTTACCAGCCCTGACATTTATATACCTTTCACCTATGTGGTTGTTGGATGAGGCGCCTCGATTTTAGGTCTGTAAGGACCGGGAAACGTGTGTTCAGGAATTGCCAATCCTCAAACGTAAGAGAGGACCGGCCCTGAAGATCCAAGGGTTGCCCAAAGTGTGTAGTCCTAGGACATTTGCTAGAGTGTCTCGAATCGGAGAGGAGCTTGCCCCTTGCCTCGACTCATGACGGAAATCCCTTTTCCAATACGAGATATTTCGGTTTTATTTGTAGAGCCTACTATGGCGACATAGTGGGATGGGGCACTTATGCCGTCTATGATTGATATTTATGATTGAAATTGTTTTGACACTATACACTTATTATAGTATCAAATGATTTGTTTTGAACGTACCAAGCATGTTTGGCTATTATAAGGGAAAACCTTATCCTCTGGCTTGCGTTGCATTTGTGATGGGACCTGGGTCTTATAATAGCTTCATTTTCGAAAAAGCATTGCGTTGTTTATTCTATGCACTGGTATTCTTGGGAGGAAACCCGTTCCGTGTTATACAGCGTGGTCCCTGGAATTACTCTCTTTTAAAGTAAATTTTTAAATAACTGTTTTAGTTCTCACACCAGCCACATGACTGACCTGGAGTTTATTGTTTTAACCTAAACTCCGGGTGCCCTTATTTTCGACACGGGCAGCTAGTAGTTTTGGTTTTGCAGATTTATATTCACAGGATCCTGATTTACAGCTGGAACGATGCTCGGAATGCTCTGTATCCGTGTATTACTTTTAGTTGTGTTTTATATTATTTTTCCGCTGCTATGTAATTTATTGTAATCTCTGATATTTATCGAATGTATAATATTCATTTATACTCTGTATATTCTTGTATCTGATGGAATTGTTGTAAATAACACTGAATGTTCTTCTGTCTACGTTCTATTTTGTCGTGTTCTCAAGGTAATCCGGGCTTTCCTTAACGGGGAAGTCACGGGATATCACACAAATTAAGTTCGAAACGTCAATTTACGAACTGTAGCGCTGCGGCGAGTTCGTTTTAATTATATTTATATATATAAACATTTAAACTTTGTTTATAATAGCTTCAACTCCATTCTGATATATTTTTAATATATATCAAATCAGTTCCCCAATTCAACATCATATTTCCGATCTTCTAAAATTGTCGATTTTCCCTACCTCGAAAATAAATTTATTTATACTTCGATCTTCCATGTTCAAATTCCATTTCAGTTCTATTTGAATTTTATATTCAAATTCCATTTCAATTCTATTTGAATTCTATATTCAAATTCCATTTCAATTCTATTTGAATTCTAAATTCAAATTCCATTTCAATTCTATTTTCAACACGTTTTCCAATTTTACTTTTTAAATTCTTCCTTGAATTTAAACTTCTAAATTATCCAATGATAATTTACCTCCCTAAATTATAAACATCGTTTATAATTTAACTTCCTTGTTTTATAAAGCTAAAACAAGTTTCCATTTCAAAATCTATTTTAAAAACCAAAATCTTATTTTGGAGTATTTTATTTCTAATAACTTATCTATACAAATATAGAACCTGTTTTCATGTTTTATCTCTGTTTCCATTTTAAATATCCTAATTGGAAAAATCTATCTTTTTTATAAATCCGACATAGTCGAATTCAAACATAAATCCTAAGGATTTATTCAACTTCATTTATATTCCGAATATCGAAATAAAGTTAATCGTATATTATTTAAACCGATTCTAAGTTCTCACTTTAAATTCACTTTTGAATTTAAATGTTTAAATTATCCAAATGATAATCTTTCACCTTTCTATTTACAAATACCATTATTAAACAATTCTTGCTTTTAAATAAAATATTTCTTCTTTGGAAAAATATATTTCGCTTCCTAAAGTCACACTTGTATTTCTATTTTCTGAATTACCCAAAGTTAATTCATTTTACTTCATTTATAAACTTCGTTTATAAATGAACTATTTATAAGCTTCGTTTATAAATGAACTATTTATAAGCTTCGTTTATAAAGGAACTACTTTTTTTATTTTTCAAAACAAGTTTATATTTCAAATCTATTTAAAAATTCAAATTCTATTTTAGAAAAAAATAGAATTTCCCTTTTAAATCTCAAATACTCCTTTCAGGGTATTTTTATAAATAAACACTTACGCCCAGTGATATTTAAACACCAAACAACCAATTATTTATTTCAGGTTTTCTAACACATCATATATGACAGTATATATGAAAACAAATAAACAAGCAGGTAATATATTTTTGGGGAATCCAGTCGGATTCCTCCAACCTGTTTTCCTGCATCCACAGACGTTAGTCAACATAGTAATACCCATCCTGCTTCGAGGCAGGATATCGCGGTATGAAGGTCATCCACTAATATATATTTGTAGGTCGCATAGGGAAATCATCCGCTATGAAGCTGCGGGCATCCGCAAATGATACTGCGGAAACAAGCCAACCACCAAACCAATATATATACACACACACACACACCAAGCCTAAATAACTAATACATATTTAAAATAGCCATAGTAATATTTTAACGCAACCAAACAAGCAACAACAATTATTTTTAACTAACAAAAATAATTCTAAATAAAAGGTTAGTGAGATTTACTCACCCGATTTTATTTGCAGATCCGATACAAATTTTAATTTGAATAGACTTCAAAAATTCCAAATCTGACTCGTAAGTCTGGCCTTCGTCAATACGAAGCCAATGGAATTCGTTTCACTTGAATCTGTTATGGTTTAACATATATTCACGTTACGAATTTTTTAATGGATTAAATGATTATTAACTAATTAATAAAAAAATTAATTAATTATACCTTAACCACGCTTTATCTCTAAACAGCCGCTTAACCCTTTCCTTAACCATATTCCTCCAATATAGCTTCTAGGCATGGATAACCGTAGTGCGAGTCAA
Source organism: Allium sativum (assembly GCA_030737875.1). Taxonomy (NCBI): domain Eukaryota; kingdom Viridiplantae; phylum Streptophyta; class Magnoliopsida; order Asparagales; family Amaryllidaceae; genus Allium; species Allium sativum. Next base: position 396,283,500 of record CM060920.1, on the reverse strand, counting down.
ACATAACAGACCGTGTTTGATTGAGACCTTAATTGTTATCTTCTCTAATTCGATATCACGTCTGCTCCAAACGCCATGGTCGTGCCTTCAATAGCTTTCACCTTGTTGTATTTTGCTAGTCCCAACTTCTCCTCTACATATCCTCGAACACCAACTGTTCATTGTCATTTCTAGTCCACCCTAGCTGCCTCCTCCATACCAAGATCGAGCTCCCTAAATGACAATCGAAGCTCCGAAGTCGCACTCCCTTTTGACTCCAGTTCGCCTCTTTCTGGAATCCTAGCTTACTGGGTCTAGAACCGAGCTTCAGCGAATGGGATCGCACAAAAATCTGGTGGTACTCGAGTATCCTATTTCGATTCCTCCATTAGAGGGCATCTCCACCTCGTCATCAACAAAACCACCGTACCATCGATTTAACCCAAAACCGCAAGCCCTATCGGTGCTATCCCCATAACCCATCAACGGTTTAAATGACGGAAAACCAACTCATGGATCTAGCGCGAAGCTCCTGATTCGAGGAGTTTAACGAATTAAACATTGAATTGTTTCGTGAAGGGTTTGATTTTATAGGAATTTTCGAAGAGATTAAAAAGGGGCAGAGTCGATTTTAAAATGAAATGGAAAACGAGATGGCTGTGGTTTTAAAAAGGAAGGTGCAGCTAAAAATGGATTTACATGGCCCTTTTCTTTCGTTCCTTGGTGTTTTGATTATGTCCACAAAATAATGATATTTATTTTACTTAAATTTGTATTGGACCGGTGTCCCTTAATTAAAATACCCCATGATTCCGAACTCCTTTCTGAACCCAACAACTGACATTCCTAGGTTTACACCACTATTCTGGACCCATTAGAATAGGTTCCGATGTCTCATTTGATCGTCTGTAGAAGATATTAATTTAAACCGATATCAATTAAATTAAAAACAATAAATTCTTCAATAATAAATTAATATTATTATTCTAATTCAAACAGAAGTTTGTACTAATCATCTGAACTGTTTTCAATTCCCTTTTGACTTTGAATTCAAATAAATTCAATTTCGTATTTCGATAATTATATATATTCGAAATAAACTGTATTTCGATTTTTAAATCCATAATTCAATATAAAATTTCATTTATATTGTCAACCCAATATTTAAAACCATATTAAATATTTGAAATTAACCGACCAAAAATTACGGGTTGTTACAGGTTGCCACCATAAGATTTGATACACCCATGGTGGGACTAGCACAGGTATCTACAATCAAGTGGGGCCGAATGACACAAGTAGAAAACGTGTACGAGTAGGAGCTAATCGATAAAGGGGATCATTTATCTTGAACACATGGTGCTAGTTGAAACACGTGTAAGTGGGTACAGAGAAATAGTAATGAGTGCGATAGCGTATTCAGTTTTATTATCTTATTTCTAGGGTGATGTCCTAGGTTCAGTTTATTTATGTCATGATCCTTTTTCCTGTTTACATGCTAAATAATCACTGGACTTACCAGACTCATGTCTGACCCATTTTTCTATCGTCTTCTTTTCTTCCATTCCCCCCATGTGTGCAGGGAGGGAATACTTCAGCTTAGTTCGGACCGTTTCCAGCTTGAAGAAAGTAGATATATTGCCTGGATTCTCTTTTCTTGGTCTATGGCTTTGGATACACTCTTATTGGGGGATTTATGCTGCCTTATTGTTATTTTATGCTTCTTTATGTTTCAATCAAGACAGAGATTTTGTTCTAATGATTTGGAAGTTGGTTTGAGATAGTTATTGTAATGTTTTGACTGAACCACGTACTTATGAAATAAATTTAGTCTTTCCGCTATTTATATGTCTGTCTTTTAAATTATCTGCATCTTTTACCTATAGCGCTCCACCGAAGTTAAGGCATTCCCTTTGTGAGTGACCTTAATGGAGGTGGCGTGTTTCACTTGGTATCAGAGCTGATGGTTGCCATATCAGATAAAAAAATTTGGAAACTAATTTTCAAAAAGAAGTTTAAAGAAACATTTTCAAGAAAATGTGTTGTTTTAAAAGGCATAATCCCCAAAGCCATATGCACTATCTTTCTATCCTTTGTTTTGAATCTTTTCTTTTTCATTTCAGCCTGTATGGGGATCTTAACCTTCCAGAGGGCGTACTGGTACCTGGCTGGTTCAGAAGGTACCTAGAGGCTAGGGCTAATGATGCAGGCCCAGCAGACGTTCCTCCTCCCCCAGTTGTTGTTGTTCCTCCTCCTCCTCCTCGTGCAAATGCTTTCTCAAAGATATGTAGAGATTTTCGAGCCATGGGCGGGAAGAACTTTAATGGGACTGATTCATTTGTAGAAGTAAGAAACTGGCTTAAAGTAACCGAGGACTTGTTTGTTATCTTCGAAGTGGACGATAAGCAGAAGATACAGTTGGCCGTATGGTTGCTTAAAGACAAAGCCTCTTGTAGGTGGGAAGTTACTAATGCTGAGAGACCAGTTGAAACTTGAGACAATTTCAGTATGAGGTTTGAAATGAAATTCCTCTCACAAGCTGAATGAAGCATCCAGATGGAGAAGTTCTTAGCTCTCAAACAGGGAAGTATGTCGGTCAAGGTATATGTCAACCAATTCAACTAGCTGGCTAGATTCGGATTGGAGTTAGTGAACACTCCCTATAAGAAGGCTTTCTGTTTTGTTAAAGGGTTGAATGAGCCACTGCACAGCCTAACTATGTCCCATATACCTATGGGTGCGACTTATGAGAGACTGGTGGACATGGCACTGTTACAGGAGGAAGATAAGGATGGCAAGAAAGAGGCAAAGGTGGAAGTACCTCAAGATAAGAAAGTGGAGGGATCACAGAATAAGAAGACAGATTCAAAGAAGGGCGGGAAGAACAACAAACCCCATGACAAGAGGAAGTGTAACTTTTGTGGCGTTCCTGGACATCTGATTAAGGACTGCAGAAAGAGAAAGAGGAAGATGGGTGTTTGTTTTCAGTGTGGCGAGACAGGACACATGGCTAAGGACTGCCCAAGGAAGCAAGGGCAAGGGCAAAGGACTGGATCTAATTTTGGAGGGCAAGTTCACGCTCTCATAGCACCTGCGTAAGAACGAGGTAGAAATATTTCTGTTGAGAGTTTAGTTTATCTTTTTGATCATCATGTTCGTACACTCTTTGATTCTGGCGCATCGCACTCTTTTATATCTACTGCTTTAGTTGAATCTCTGCACCTAGGCACCCGTATAGTAGAGGACCCTTGGTTGTTTCAAATCCAATTGGGGGCTCGGCTTATTTATCAATGATTTGTTTGGATTTGGAAAATTCTATACTAAGCATTGGGTTTAAATTTAATGCCTATATTTTGGGCTTCACGGGCTATGGGTTGATTCTAGGCATGGATTGGTTATCCAGTAATGGTGCCATCCTCGATTGTGAAAAGAGAGTGGTTGGACTTATGATTCGCCTCAGTAACACTCTCGAAATCTCTTATAATCCCATGAATTCTATTATGCTTAGCAACCTAGTATCTCTTGATGCGTCTGTTGAAAACTTGCAGTCTGTTAGAGTAGTCCATGAATACTCAGATGTATTTGAAGAGGTGAAGGGCTTACCTCCGAAGCGGGAGATAGACTTCCGCATATACCTTGTTGATAATGCAAAACCCGTAGCTCTACCCATTAGACACATGGCTCCAAGCGAGAGGAAAGAGCTCAGCAAGTAAGTTAAAGAGCTGCTCGAGAAAGGGTTCATAAGGCGGAGTATTTCTGAATGGGGTGCTCCAGTAGTATTCGCAACCAAAGCGGCGCCTATACGTTGACTATAGGGAGCTAAACAAGTTGACCAAGAAGAATAGGCAACCACTTCCAAGAATAGATGACTTGTTTGATCAGCTTGTAGGTGCATAAGTTTTCTCCCAACTAGATCTGACTACCGGGTTTCATCAGCTAAGAGTGGCTGAAGACAACATTGATAAGACAGTGTTCAGAACCGTGGATGGTCGAATGGCTTGTCATGCCTTTCAGCTTGACAAACGCACCCGCTTATTTCGTTGATTTGATGAGCAGGGTGTTCAGGGAGTTCCTTAATAAGTTTGTGGTAGTCTTCATAGACGATATTTTGATTTTCTCGAAGAATGAAGAAGAGCATGCTTTGCATTTGAGGGAAGTCATGGATACTCTTCATGCACATCAGCTGAAAGCCAAATTCTCCAAATGCCATTTCAGAAGAGAAGAGGTAAGGTTTCTTGGACATGTGGTGTCCAAAGAGGGGATAGCTATGGACCCCGCAAAAGTAGTTGCGGTGCAAGATTGGAAGGTTCCACGGAATGCAACCGAAGTTCGAAGCTTTCTTGGGCTAGCGGGCTTTTACCGAAAGTTCATTAAAGACTTTGCGAAAATCTCAGCCCACTCACAAGATTGACAAAGAAGAACCTAACTTTCGCTTGGGATTTGGATTGCGATGTTGCTTTCCAACGTTTTAAAAAAGGCTCTTAAACAGCCCCAGTTCTGACATTGCCTGACGGGAGCAAAATGTTTACAGTATACACGGACGCATGCGGTACAGAATTAGGCGCTGTCTTGATGCAAGAAGGCAAGGTAATTTGTTATGGTGGAAGGCAGTTGAAGGTACATGAGAAGAACTACCCAACTCATGATTTGGAGCTAGCTGCCATTGTTTTCGCTCTTAAGTCATGGCGTCATTATCTACTAGGAGAAAGGTTTGAATTTTTTACTGACCATAAATCGTTAAAGTACCTTTTCTCACAGAAAGATCTTAACTTAAGACAACAAAGGTGGATAGAGTTCCTTGCCTCGTATGATTTTGAGATTTCCTATACCCCTGACAAGGGAAATGTGGTAGCAGATGCCTTGAGTAGAAAGAAGCTGACCTTAAGTCCTCTCTTTGTACAAAGGCAAAGCTTGGAGTACATTGAAAACTTTGACTTTAGTCCCTCCTCTGAATTTGTACCTGGTTTGTTAGCATCGCTAGAGGTGCGGCCTACTCTTTCGGACTCAATAGGAACCGCGCAACGTGAAAACCCTCAGTTAGTTGATATGATGGATAAGCTAATTAGGGGTGAGACTTCTAGTCACCTCAATAGATACTCCATCGATGATAAGGGTTGGTTAAGGCAGGATGGAAGACTATGCGTCCCACAAGCAAGGGATTTGGTGAAGACGGTTCTCGAAGAAGCACACCAATTTAAGCTGACCACACACCTAGGTGGAGACAAGATGTATAAAGACATAAAAAGGGTTTTCTTTTGGAATGGCATGAAGAGGGATGTAGTTGAGTTCGTCGCTAAGTGCTTGATATGCCAGTAAGTCAAAGCAGAGCAAAAGAAGCCTAGTGGTCTGCTTCATCCTCTAGAGGTCCCACAGTGGAAATGGGATAGCATTTCGATGGACTTTATTGATGGGTTGCCTAGGTCAAGAAGGGGCAATACCAATATTTAGGTAATAGTGGACAGGCTTACTAAAAGCGCTCACTTTATACCTGTTAAGAGTAGAAGGACTGCCTCGTCCTTAGCATCCATTTATCTTAAAGAGATAGTTCGACTCCATAGGATACCCTCTAGCATAGTGAATGATCGAGATCCTATCTTTACGAGCGAGTTTTGGAGGAGTTTGCAAGAGGCTGTAGGCACACAAATATGCGTAAGCACGACCTATCACCCCCAAACCAATGGCAAGATGGAAAGGGTGAACAGAGTATTAGAAAACCTCTTGAGATTGTGCATTCTTGACTTTGGAGGAACATGGGAGGATCATCTTCCTTTGGTGGAATTCACTTACGACAATAGCTACCAAGCCACCATAGGCATGGCACCCTTCGAGGCTTTATATGGAAGACCATGCCGATCACCAACTTGTTAGTGGGAGTCTACAGACAAGCTCCTACTTGGCCCAGACATGATTAGAGAAACTTCAAAGAAGATGGACTTGATAAGAAGACGAATGAAGACTGCACAAGATAGACATAAGTCCTACATAGACAAAAGAAGGACTGACCTTGAGTTTGAGGTTGGAGATAGGGTGTTCCTTAAAGTATCTCCTTTGAGGAATGTCATTCGCTTTGGGTCCGTAGGAAAGTTAGCACCAAGATTTGTAGGACCATTTCCTATCGTTGAAAGGATTGGGACGATGGCTTACAGAGTAGAGCTACCCAAAAGATTGGCTGGAGTTCATAATGTTTTCCATGTTTCTCAACTACGAAAGTGCTTACATGAGTCTGCGAAAGTTTTGGAGCCAAGTATACTAAAGGAAGTATAAGTGGAACGAGAAGCGACTGTGAGAAGAGTTCCAACTCGTATCTTGGGTACGGAAGTCAAAAAGCTACGCAACCGTGAAGTCAAGCTTGTTAAAGTTCAATGGAGTGACGCTGAGGAAGACACAGCTTAGGAGACTGAGGACAAGATACGCGCAGCCTACCCTTTTCTTTTTGAGGGTACATCTTTGATCTCTTTTTCCATAAGTTTATACATGCTTGTATCTACCTTTTTAAGTATATCTCCTCGGTCCTATTCTTTATCCTTAGGTAGAAACCAATGGATGTAAACATGTATTTGAAACATGTTATGATTGATGGTTGCAAGTGGTTGCTAATGGTTGCTCGTGGATGCATATACACACACATTAGGAGTTAGATCGGCTCAGTCACTTTCATGTTGCATATGCATATATGTATTTGTATATGGATTGAAACTTGAAGTGTTATCATATAGACGTTTCATTTGTATGAATGACTGTGCACTCATGTAGAAAGTATGATTAGGAATACTTGCGTACATAATGGACTCATGGCACTGACATAATTTGCATTAAGGAGGCCAACTGAATCAGTAGACTGCCTGATTTTGCATTAGATAAGGACATATACACACACTATGCATACAATCATGAAAGCATTAGAAATCTTTTAAGGACAATGGATGTCGGTATTTGATGGTTGAGTAGATGGACGATTGGATGGTAGGATATACATTCTTCTTGACTTGAAGATTTTGGGGACGAAATCCTTTAAGGAGGGGAGAATGTAACACCTTGTATTTTCTATGTTTATTAAAGTAATGAATTAAAGAATACTTAATTGTAAAAGTGAGAATTAAGGGAAACAGGTTACGCCATTGCGTTCGTCTCAGAATTCTGCTTAGAGTCTGAGTTTGCGTGAATCGGACTTCGTATGAACAAGTTATGGAGTTAAGAAGATTTTATGTTTAAACAGAAAATTAAACAATTAAATAAACAAAAAAAATTCCCGCCCATAGAGGTCGACTCCCCCCAAGGGGGTCGACATAGGTGTCGACCCCCCAAGAGGGGTGTCGACTGGAGTGTCGACCCATCTGTAGGGGTCGACCCCCTCGCCCAGATCCAAACAGTGACGATTTCTGACTTGTTACTAAGTCACTAGGGCATAGGTAGCAATTTCTGGATAGCTCTATCTAGTATTGACGGTTTGCCACTAGGTTGATCTAACGGCTCACATAAATATAAACTTCTATATAAACAACCACATCCCTCAACCCTAAACTGCATAATTTCATTCCAAGGAGCCATCATGCTGTCCATGGTCAACCTAGCATAGCCACCATTCTTCTCCAACTAGGAAGCAAACTAGAAAGCAAGTTAGAAGCTACGAATCAAATCTAAATTAGAGAATCAATAGTCTACGTCAAGGAATAGCTTTTCAGTTTCAGAAAACAAATCCCAGAAAACAAAAATTTTCTTTTGTTTGTAAGTTCAGTTATTCTTTAGATGTGAACAATTAAAAGTCATGATTTGTAATAAAGCGAAACTAGAACTGTGCCTAGTTGTAAGATAATGGTGATGCTGATTCATGTCTATTCTTGTAACGATTCTATCATATATGCCTATGAGACAATTGTGGTTTATTGGACTTATCATGTTTTATATTAAACCGATCGTGTATTATATAAATTTGGTGACTCTTTCATGTTATGTTACATGCAAGTTTTTAGGCTAAGTCATATATATGTTTAGATCTACATTCTCATATGTTTAGATCTATGTTAATTTGATCAAACTCAAATGCAAGTTCACATCTACATGCCTAATTGGATTTGTGTAATTCTACGTAAGTCCCCGTTCATATGCTTAAGATTCATGTTAATTGGATCCAAAATGCAAGTTCACATTTACATGTCTAATTGGATTTGTGTAATTCTATGTAAGTCCCCGTTCATATGCTTAAGATTCATGTTAATTGGATCCAAAATGCAAGTTCATTGTTTTATGCCAAATTTATATGACACATGTTTAGTTAGATCCTTATTATTTTATGTTGTGGGAATGGTACATGCTCCTTTCTTTTCCCTTTTGTTTATAAGTTAGGCTAAGTTGCGAGCCTAACATTCTAGGTGAATTATGCGAACGTATAACGGTGGTAATGTTGGGAAAAACCTTAAATTTCATATTATTGGCACAGTTTGGCCCATAGTCATATAAATGATTAGTGGCATAAAATGGTATAATTTATATACCTAACAATTAGGAACATGATTTAGAGGGTAAATGGGGCATGACTTGAATGGCAACAATTGTGGATAATTTACATATAAATACGAAAGGTAAATATGTAAATTAAGTAAAAGACGAATATGCCTAACCCAAGGTTAGATTGAGTTACGGTGTAAGACTGCCCGGAACTGCCCGTCACATCCAGCAACCGTAACAATATAGATCTAATGTGAGAGGTTAGCGCACTAAGCCCAAAAGAAACCGAGGTTAGATTGAGTTGCGGTGTAAGACTGCCCGGAACCGACCGGCACATCCAGCGTCCGCAACAATACATATCAAATGTGAGTGGTTGGTGCTTTTATGAATGAATTAACGCTAAGACAAGAATGGTAGGGTTAAGTTAATTAAGGCAACACTTAACCAATACAACATGTTAACTAAACTGATGGGTGGGGTTAGGTTAATTTGAGAACACTTAACCATTTTAACAAGTTAATTAGGAAACCCTAGTAACGGGGACCCATTTCAGCAGTAACCCACATAGATGTATCATGATACCCTGAACTAGGCAGAGTGGGGCACGATTACTAGGCTGATTATAAGCAGTCAAAACAACGGCATGTGGTGCGTCAGTGTAGGTTCCGATGGAGTACGGGCATGCACGTACACCGGAGTGGAAAAAGCAGGCACTGGGCATCAGTAGTTATACACTGTGCATCTTGAATTGTGTCGGGTTGCCACCATAGGATTTGATACACCCCATGGTGAGACAAGCACAGGTATCTACAATCAAGCGGGGCCGAATGACACAAGTAGAAAACGTGTACGAGTAGGAGCCGATCGATAAAGGGGATAATTTATCTTGAACACATGGTGCTAGTTGAAACACTTGTAAGTGGGTGTAGAGAAATAGTCATGAGTGCGATGGCATATTCAGTTTTATTAACTTATTTCTAGGGTGATGTCCTAGTTCAGTTTATTCATGTCATGATCCTTTTTCCTGTTTGCATGCTAGATAATCACTGGACTTACCAGACTCATGTCTGACCCATTTTTCTTTCATCTTCTTTTCTTCCGTTCCCCCCCACCCCCGCCCGCCCCCCCGGTCCGCAGGGAGGGAATACTTTAGCTTAGTACGGACCATTTCCAGCTTGAAGAGAGTAGATGTATTGCTTGGATTCTCTTTTCTTGGGCTATGGCTTTGGATACACTCTTATTGGGGATTTATTCTGGCTTGTTGTTATTTTATTCTTCTTTATGTTTTAATCAAGACAGAGATTTTGTTGTACCGATTTGGAAGTTGGTTTGAGATAGTTTTTGTAATGTTTTGACTGAACCACGTACTTATGAAATAAATTTAGTCTTTCCGCTATATATATGTCTGTCTTGTAAATTATCTGCATCTTTTACCTATAGCGCTTCACCGAAGTTAAGGCATTCCCTTTGTGAGTGACCTTAATGGAGGTGGGGTGTTTCATGTTTGGAGTTCGTATCAATGCAAGGGTATTTTTGTAAATTAAAATTATTATATATATTTTCTAGCCAATGAAAATTTAGAAAAAACCTTAACCACTTTTCAAACCCGCAGCCGCTCTCTAAACCGATTACGGCGATAACTGCTCTAGATTAAAACCCTCTCGATCTTGAAATCCATTCAATGAATCTAAGAATTTTCTGAGGGGAAATTGAAGAGAGTAATGTGATCTTCACATCTAACGGTTGGGATCATCTCTCGTTGGGTATTGAGCTCGAATCGTTGCTCTAGAAGGCCGCCGTTCGCCCTCGAAATGCGAGCCAGAAAGTCCACCGAGTTGGACAAAGGTGGCATCAATTAGAAGCTCTCGCGGAGGCCGTTGAAATGGTGGCATCTGATCATCTTCACAACAACGGTGGTGCTCGCAAATCTAAACCCTAGTTTTGAATTGTTGAGTTGAGCATCGGCCTGAGATTTTATAGAGAAGAAGAAGGTGTTTTTTTAGTTAATTAATTTATTAATTCTCTTTAAAATGTTATCGACCTTCATTAAATCATATCTTTCTCATTCGAACTCCAAATCGCGTGAAACAGGATACGTTTCGATTGTGGGGACGATAACTTCACAACAAGACTAACCAGGTCAAGTTTGGAGCTTGTTAGAATTTAGGGCTGAATTAAATCCGAACCGTCCAATAAAAGAACGGAGGAGTGGAAACGAATGTGAGAACTCTATCACACTCAAATTATTTTACAGTTAATATATAATAGGATGCAAACGGGGCTTAGAAGCCCCCGAGACTATTTTTTGTACAAACCAGTTGATTGTTTGTTTGGATTGTGATTGGATTGTCATGTATTGATATTGTTGTATATAAAAATTATTTATATAAAATATATATATATATTATCATGAAATAAAATAAAATAAATATTCATTTACAAACCGTACTTTTTGTTTATGTACACTTATTTATCTGATATTGATTGGGATGATAATTTTTACCTCGCTCAACTGCACAAATAATAAACAGTATTTGTTGTTTGAAAACCCCACACGGGTATCGGGATAATATCTTACATACACTGATCGATGGGTTGACAGACTATATAAGCGTTATTTATTTATTTTAATGCTTATACAGTTGTAAAATGCACTCTGGATGTTGTATGAATTTTTAATGATTGATTATCATTATTGTTGTATATGCGATGTATGAAATCCATATAACTGAAATTATATGGTAATTGATTGAGTCTAATTCCAGTTCAGAATTAACAAATATTATAAAATAATATTCAGTGAAATGTGAAGCCGTGTTAAGTAGTTAAATGCCATTTTAACACGAACGAGATTTTTTGTCGATTTTATTCAATTTATTATGAATATCGAAAAGTGATTTCAAATTCAGATATTTTGAAAATATTATCATTTTAATATTATAATGGTATGGAATATTCTATTTTAATTTAAATTTGAAAACGAAATTGAAATCGTTTTAAAATGAATTTAAAACGAATTTATAATGGAATATTCAATTTTGATTTAAATTTGAAAATGAAATGGAAATCGTTTTAAAACGAATTTATAATGGAATATTCAATTTTTATTTAAATTTGAAAATGAAATTGATATCGTTTTAAAATGAATTTAAAACGAGTTTATAAAGGAATATTCAGTTTTGATTTGAAATTGAAATAGAAGAGGAAATCATTTTTAAACAAATTTAAAACGATTTATAAAATATGTTTTAAATGGAAATTGAAGAAATATATATAATATATTATATATATGTATGTATGTATTAATGACTTGAATAGAATGCGCCGTGCAGCGACCGTTTGCGAGATCCGACCGTCGGGTTCTCCTAAAACAGGAACCGTTGGGTTCATAATGAAAAGAGATTTCCAATAAATATAAAAGATTTGAAATCTAATGGTTTAATTTGGAGATATGTCCAAATCAATTTCAGAAAAGGTCGCTATGGAGGCAGTTCGGTGGCCGTTATTGGAAACCAAATGTACGGGCAATAATAAAATTATTAAAAATATTGAAAAATTATGTAAAATCATAATAAAGATTTGGAAAGATTTTGGCATGGAAAAATTCCAGTTTTGAAAAGATAAAAATATATTTTTATCGAAATGAACTAGTTATTAACTAGAATATTAATCCAATTATTTTTAGAAATAAATAAATTGGATTTGAAAATGGTTTTAATATAACCAGAAATTTTCAAAGAATAAATTGGAATGAATTTGGAATGGAAATAATCTTCGGAATATTTCGATATTGGATTCCGTGATTATACAGATATTGTTGAGGAGTTTGGAAGATATATATATATATATATCGTTATTCCCAGTACGATATTGGTTGGTTTCAGAATTTGATATTGAATATAAGCCAATATAATTTCTATTCAGAGCCTTGTATTTGATATCAAATTGGATTTTGGATTTGTCATGAGCAATGTCTTTAATAATACTGTTCTTAAACCCAGTTGGGAAAAGAATAAATCTTTTAATTAAGATTTAGGGAATTTTATCAATTAATTAATATTTAATTGGATTGAAATTGGATTTTGGGTTGTCTTAAATAACACTATTCTTAAACACAGTTGAGAAAAGAATAAATCTTTAAATTAAGATTTAGTGAAGTTTTCCAATTAATTAATATTTAATTGGAACTGAATAAAAGAATTGGATTTTTCGGTTTATCGTGAACGGTGTTTAAAATAACACTTGTTCTTTAACCTAATTAACAGTGAAGAATATGATTTGGAATTTATAATCATTTAATTAAGATTTATGGAATTTTCCAAAGTAAAGATTTCCAATTTAATATATTATATTGTAATTGGATAGAATTCGATTTGGTAATAATCGAGATGAGCTTCTGTGGAGGAAGACTGTTAATATATATGGAATTTAAAAGGATTCGTTGTTATTCCATTAATATTATTAGTCGGACACGAAAATTTATATCGATTATATATATTGATCTGTTTTCCATGAAGATTCCACAATTAATGGAATGTGATTTTGAGTTTATTGTGAACTGTGTTTTAAATGACATTGGTTCTTTAACCCAGTTAAAGACAGGATTTCGTGTCTAACATTGTATTTTATACTGTATTCATTGATCTTTGCTAAGTGTATATCTGTTTGGTGGTGAAGAATTTATTATCTTGCTTAATACCTGTAATAACCCGAAAATCTGGGCCAGTTTAAAATTTTTATTTTGGCAATTTTAGCGAATTTTGAATATTTAAAATGGATTATTTTAAATAATATCGATGAGAAATTTATTTTGAGTAGAATTCGACGTATATATTATATACGTCGTCGTTTGAATATAAATAATTATATATAATTATAAATAGAATTGAAAATGGCGCGGTAGTTCGATACTTCGATTTCAAACTTCAATTGAATGTACCGGGTGCAAAACAATCCGGATTTTAGTGAAACCAAAAATGATAGGATCTATTTGATTATACCTTTCCAACGAATCCGAAAAATCAAGATTTCATAGCGGGAATCAAAAGATATGTCCAGTTGAAAATTCTGAATAGTCGCTATGGAATTCAGGCCCTTAAAAATGGACATTTTGCAAATGACCTCGGATTTCGACGAAACCACTTTTGTTGGGTCCGTGATGTCGAATTATTGCTAGGTTTCAAATTTCATAATTTTTCGAATTAATATGTGAGTGTGGCAAAGGAAAACGTGTTTTGACCATTTCAGTTGATTTTAATCGACTGGAAATTGGCCATTTTTCAAACGGTCTCAGAATTCGACGAAACTAGTTTTGATAGGACCGAATCGTCAATACGAAGCTAGAAAATATTTTTCTGGAATTTTTCTAGTTAGTATGTGACCCCAGTAATTGGAAATGTACGGTTAAAATTCAATATAATGATTTAAATGAAAGTTCAACGGGAACTGATTCAAATGATCGAATCAATCTACGATACATATCCCATTGTGTTCGGAATGGGGGTGAAACGCTATGGACGACAGGCGGTGGGCCTCGTTTCGAGGTCGTATGTAAAAGTCAACCTTTTCAAATTAAATGATTAAATAAATTAAAAAAAAAACTTTCTTATCCTCTCTGCCCCCCCCCCCGCCCCGTTCACTTTTTCAAAATCGAATCAATAAAAAAAAAAATCGGCCTGAAGCCCTAACCACCGGTCAACGCCCTCGCATCGCGACCCCCACCGTCGTTCGATCCCCCTCCGTCCATACACCTCGACAGCGCCCTCCCCTCCTCTATCAAAAACCGCTCCAGCCTCAAAGACCCCGCCGCCAACATAGCATGGCCACCGCGATTACCCCCTAACCTCGAGCGCACCTCCTCCCACCGCCGCCGCGTCCCAGCCGACCGCCACCCTCCGTCTCCGTTCGAAGCAGCGACCCCCTTCTGACCTAGAAAAAAAGGTGAGTTTTTAATATTTTGTTTTAATTTAAAAACTGATTTTTTGTTTTAATTTAAAAACTGATTTTTGTTTTAATTTAAAAACTGATTTTTGTTTTAATTTAAAAACTGAATTTTGTCATAACTTAAAAACTGATTTTTGTTAATTTAAAAACTGATTTTATTTTATGTTATAAAGCAATGATTTTATTTAGAAATCTTTGAATTAGAAAAGGTAAAATCTTTAAATTTGAAAGGGGGAAATCTATGTTTTATAAAGGCGAAATCTTTATTTTAGAAAAGGCGAAATCTTTATATGGAAAATAGCGTGATAAAAATATAATTTCTATCTATATAACATAGTAGTAAAAAATATGGTTTTTATATGTTGAACTTCGAAATAAAAATATGATTTTTATATGTTGAACTTCGAAATAAAAATATGGTTTTTATATATTGAACTTCGAAATAAAAATATGGTTTTTATATGTTGAACTTCGAAATAAAAATATGGTTTTTATATATTGAACTTCGAAATAAAAATATGGTTTTTATATATTGAACTTCGAAATAAAAATATGGTTTTTATATATTGAACTTCGAAATAAAAATATGGTTTTTATATATTGAACTTCGAAATAAAAATATGGTTTTTATATGTTGAACTTCGAAATAAAAATATGATTTTTATATGTTGAACTTCGAAATAAAAATATGGTTTTTATATGTTGAACTTCGAAATAAAAATATGGTTTTTATATATTGAACTTCGAAATAAAAATATGGTTTTTATATATTGAACTTCGAAATAAAAATATGGTTTTTATATATTGAACTTCGAAATAAAAATATGATTTTTATATATTGAACTTCGAAATAAAAATTTGATTTTTATATATTGAACTTCGAAATAAAAATTTGATTTTTATATATTGAACTTCGAAATAAAAATATGATTTTTATATATTGAACTTCGAAATAAAAATATGATTTTTATATATTGGATAGCGAAGTAAAAATTCGATTTTTACATATGTAGAGAATACGGGCAACGAAGATGACAATGGGCGAGAATAGCGATGATTTCTATTAAAGAAGAGTCAAGATGATTGGATAGCTATCGGTGAGAACTTCTCACTCTTCAAAATTCTTTTTCTAGTTATATATATACTAGGATGTAGACGGTGTTTAGTAGCACCCGACACCCGTCATCCACAGACCATGGATGGCTTGTTTGTAAAATTGTTTGGTTGTGTAGTTGGTTAGATTATTTGGTTAGAATTGAATTGTTTGGTGAATTGAAATGGATTTGATTGATGTGTGAATAGCGTGGGCCTTCACTAGACCGGGGATAAGGCTAGGCCTCGTCCCGTTTCTAGTATCGTGCCGTTATGCCGCCGAAATTTTCTAAAATATGTTAGAAAAATAAAAATATCATTTATTGAGTAAATGAACTGAATAGAAATTCAAGTGTTAAGATAAAATGTTTATCGTTAAAAATATAATTTTTAACGTGAAAGTGAATAAATGAATATTTATAAACAAATCGGCCGATTTGTTTGTATACACTGATTTGACTGATATCGATTGGGTCGATAAATTTTACACATCGCCCAACTGCACAAATAAAATCTGTGTTTGATTGTTTGAAACCCCACACGGGTGTTGGGATGAAATTTGAAGTTCACTCATCCTGATTTATCAAATATGTCGATCGATTGATTGACAGGCTGTTATGAGCGTTAGATATCTATATTTGATGCTTATACAGTGTAGTGCACTTTGGTTGATGGTTGATTGTTTATTATTGCTATTATATACATGTGTTGTATGGAAATCCATATAATTAACGTTATATGGTGATTGATTGGGCCTCATTCCAATCGGCAAAATAATAAATATTATAAAAGAAAATTCATGTGTTGAATATAAAAATAGTCACGTGTTGACGATGTGCATGTGTTGAGTGAAATATTTTATACAATGAAATTTACATCTTTATCATATTTAAAATTAGAACTACTTCCCAGTAGAAGTCTAATTGAAAATCAAACGATAGATACCATAGTTTTATAAAATATTTTACATAACAAAAATAGTGATGTGTTGACAGTACTCATGTGTTGAGATTAGTCGTGTGTTGAAAGAAATATAGATTCATGTGTTGAATGGGATAAATATTCATTTGTTGAATAGAATAACGAATTATTGAAATATAAAGCCGTGTTGATTAGAGATGCGTTATTTTGACGCGAATGATGTTTATATCGATTTTATTCGTTTTATAAGGAATATTGAAAAAGGGATTTCAAAATTAAATATTTTGAAATGAAATTCAAATTGAATTAGATTAAAATTCGAATTGAATAGGAAGCGAATTTGAATTCGAATAAAATAGAAATGAATTCAAATTGAATTTAATAGAAATTGAAATTTAAAACGAAATGAAATTGAATTGAATCAATTTGAAATGAATTCGAATCGAATAGTAAATGAATTCGATTCGAATTGAATAGAAAGTGAATTTGAATTCGAATTGAATAAAAATGAATTCAAATTGAATTGAATTGAAACGAATTAGAATTTGAATTGAATTGAAATCAAATCGATTTGAAATTGAATGTAGTGTTGAAATGGTTTTGAAAACGAATTTAAAACGATTTATAAAATACGTTTTAAAAGGAAATCAACGAAATATATATAATATATATATTATATATATAATGGCCTGAATAGAACGCGCCGCGCCGCGGCAGTTCGTGAATTTCGACCATTTATTTCAAACGGACATTGCGGGAGATCCGACCGTCGGATTCTCCTAAAACCGGAACCGTTGGGTTCGTATCGAAAAGAGCTTTCCAATGAATATTAGAAATTTGAAATCAAACGGTTGGATTTGGAATTATGTCCAAATCAAATTCAGAAAAGGTCGCTGTAAGTGCAGTTCGATGGCCGTTGGTGGAAATCGACTGTACGGGCCTTGATAAAATTATTAAAAATATTGATAATTTGTGTAAAATCATAATATGTGAATTGGAAAGAACTGGGCTGAAGAATTCCACATTTGAAAGGATAAAAATAGATTTTTATCGAAATGAACTAGTTTTGAACTAGAATTAAAATCAATTTATTTTTGAAATAAATAAATTGAATTTGAATGTGATTTTAAAAATAATCAATATTCCCAATACGTGAATTGGACTGGAGTTGAATCGAAATTATCTTCGGAATATTTCGATGTTGGATTTCGTGACTATACAGATATTGTTATGGGAATTTGAAAGATATATTTTATATCGTTATTTCCAATACGATATATGTTGGTTTCAGAATTTGATATTGAATATAAGCCGATATATTTTCTATTTAGAGCCTTGTATTTAATATCAAATGTGATTTGGGTTTATCGTGAATCGTGTTTTAGATGACATTGGTTCTTTAACCTAGTTAAAGGCAAGATATCGATTTTTTGAAAAGATTAAAACTCAGTGGAGTTTTAATGAATCTTTAATTAGATTAAAAATGTGAATTGATAATTTAAATTATCAAATCTGAAAAGTGATCGAGAGTGGAGTATCACCAGTTTTGCTCCAAAGCGATAGTTAAATCTTTAATTAGATTTGAACGTGAAATGGTAATTAATTTTACCGATAACACCGTGGTGTTAGGAATGGAGTATCACCAGTTTTGCTCCATGGGATATATAGGTTGGGATTGGGAAATAAAATAAATAATTACTTCGGTGTGGTTCGTTAATCCCGACTAGTTTGAAATGATATCCAAAGGAAGATTATAGGATAAATTTAAAAGAATTTATCTTGGATAAAATTTATGGGAACATTTCCCTAAGAATGTGATTTTGTGAATAAAAGAATATTCTGAATTGGAATGAGGCGTTTGTTGTGTTTGTGTAACATTCGTTTATTATATACGTGGGTTATTCAGAAAGGCCGGGTTTATACCCATTCTGAATAACCGATTCGACGAGATGTCGAAGATGAAGACGGTGGTTGAAGACCGGAAGTCTTCACATCGTTTGGGTGATTACTGATGATCTTGATTGGGCTGTACACCCAGGATGAGGGAAACAGTTGGTGATCGTCCAGACGTACTTGGAGATGGATGGATATGCGAGGAAAGTGCCTCCGGTTTCGTTCAGACCCAGAGCGAACTTGTAAATGGATTGTGTGTCTGACATTGGATTTTATTCTGTGTTGATTGATCTCTATTAAATATACATCTGTTTGGCGGCGGAGAATTTATTCTCTTGCTTAACGCCCTTCTCTGAGACGTACGAGCTCAGAGGTTGTGTATCGATGGACATCAGTCGCATGGAATGAATTGCCAATGTGGCATGCGTAAGTGGCAATTGATCAAGGCTTCTGTTGAAAATCAAAGTCTTGTGGTTGATGATCAAAGCACGGCCTGTGTGGCATAGCTTTGTGTATAACGTGAATTCGCGAGCCTCACACCTCGGTATGAGTCAAAAACGGGATACGGACCCAAGGAGTGCACGACGTTTCTTTCTAGCTAGGGTGGTGTCAGTGACCTACCAGCCCTGACATTTATATACTTTTCACCTGTGTGGTTGTTGGATACGAGGCGCCTCGGATATAGGTCTGTAAGGACCGGGAAACGTGTGTTCAGGAATTGCCAATCCTCAAAAGTAAGAGAGGACCGGCCTTGGAGGATCCAGGGGATTGCTGTGTGCGGTCCCGAGGCATTTGCTAGAGTGTCTCGAATCGGAGAGGAGCTTGCCCCTTGCCTCGGCTCATGTCGGAAATCCAATTTCCAATACGTGATAGTGCGGTTTTATTTGTAGAACCTAGTATGGCGACATAGTGGTATGGGTCATTCATGCCGCCTATGATTGATATTTATGATTGAAATTGTTTTGACACTATACACCTATAATAGTATCAAATAATGTGTTTTAAACGTATCAAGCATGCTTTGGCTGTTATAAGGTAAAAACCCTATCCTCCGGCTTGCGTTGCATTGTGTGATGGGACCTGGGTCTTATAACAGCTTCATTTTTCTTTATTTAGCATTGCGCTGTTTGTTTTATGCACTGGTATTCTTGGGAGGAAACCCGTTCCGTGTCATACGGCGTGGTCCCTTGATTTACCGAACTTTAAAATAAAGAATAATAACTGTTTTAGTTCTCACACCAGTCACATGACTGACCTGGAGTTTATTGTTTTAACCTAAACTCTGGGTGCCCCTATTTTCCGCACGGGCAGCTAGTAGTTTTGGTTTTTCAGATTTATATTCACAGGATCCTGATTTACAGCTGGAACGATGCTCGGAAAGCTCTGTATCCGTGTATCTCTTCTAGTTGTATATTGTATTATTTTCCGCTGCGATGTATTTAAATGTAATTTAAATCTCTGATATTTGTTGAATGTAATTTATTCATTTATACTCTGTATATTCTTGTATCTGATGGAATTGTTGTAATAGCAATGAAATGTTCTTCCGTCTGCGTCCTTTTGTGTATTGTCCTCAACGCTATCCGTGCTTTCCTTCACGGGGAAGTTCGGGTCGTCTCAGTTTGGTATCAGAGCTTTGGTTTACAGAGCTCGAGAACAAGACACATTAGAACCATACGAAAGAATTCATCAGATATTGGATTAGCAATATCCAATTAGAATGACTCGTTAGAGATAGGATCAGTAGTATCCTAGAACGAGTGTGAAGAGTATATTTTTCCAATGAAAACAATTTGTTTTTAAAATTTAAATCGTTTTATACGTATTTGATTATTTATTCTATTTTGAATATGGACAATCCAATATATAAAGATTTTGCATATACGCGTCATGAACGTATATTCGAAGTTTTAATATATTAGATAGATATAGTTACACATTCTAGACGCTCGGAGATGATTTTGTTGATGGAGCTCCATCACCAAAATTTATGTTCGTGTTTCGAAGGTGTGATTTCTATATATTTCCATTAGACTGGTGTGAGAACCAAAACTTATATAGTTAGAACACATTGTTGTGGATTTGCATCAAAAACAAGATTTTCCGTATATATATCAAAAATTATGAATTTGAAACTCTAATTCACTAATTGATTGATGTTTGTGTTGTTTGTTTAGTTGTTTGCTAATTTTGAACCATTATGCCTAATTGAACCAAATATTGAATTGTACTGAAAATTGGTCGCATTTGCTTGCATATACATATACTTATATTGAACAGGTCATAGCAAGGAGGCTAGAGCCGAAGGATAAAATTTGTTTGCCCGACAAATAGGTACATGTTTACTACATAATTTACTGTTTTGTTTGGGTGATGATGATTTTATGAGCCTATTGGCTAGCCGCTTGGCTTTTTCTTTTTCTTTTTGAGATCTGAAGGACCGGGGAAGCTATTTGAAATTCCCCGATGCTCCCGGTGCAGGGGAGGTTATGGCGAAATTTTTCGAAAATTTAGGGTGTTAGCCAAATTTTTGAAAATTTGAAAATTCTCAGAAAATGAAAAGTTGGAGAATGCAAGCCGGATCGAATGTAGAGCTTATTAATCAAACCACTTTCGACTTTGTTCCTTTTCGGGGACGAAAAGTTTTAAGTGGGGGAGATTGTAATAACCCGAAAATCTGGGCCAGTTTAAAATTTTTATTTTGGCAATTTTAGCGAATTTTGAATATTTAAAATGGATTATTTTAAATAATATCGACGAGAAATTTATTTTGAGTAGAATTCGACGTATATATTATATACGTCGTCGTTTGAATATAAATAATTATATATAATTATAAATAGAATTGAAAATGGCGCGGTAGTTCGATACTTCGATTTCAAACTTCAATTGAATGTACCGGGTGCAAAACAATCCGGATTTTAGTGAAACCAAAAATGATAGGATCTATTTGATTATACCTTTCCAACGAATCCGAAAAATCAAGATTTCATAGCGGGAATCAAAAGATATGTCCAGTTGAAAATTCTGAATAGTCGCTATGGAATTCAGGCCCTTAAAAATGGACATTTTGCAAATGACCTCGGATTTCGACGAAACCACTTTTGTTGGGTCCGTGATGTCGAATTATTGCTAGGTTTCAAATTTCATAATTTTTCGAATTAATATGTGAGCGTGGCAAAGGAAAACGTGTTTTGACCATTTCAGTTGATTTTAATCGACTGGAAATTGGCCATTTTTCAAACGGTCTCAGAATTCGACGAAACTAGTTTTGATAGGACCGTATCGTCAATACGAAGCTAGAAAATATTTTTCTGGAATTTTTCTAGTTAGTATGTGACCCCAGTAATTGGAAATGTACGGTTAAAATTCAATATAATGATTTAAATGAAAGTTCAACGGGAACTGATTCAAATGATCGAATCAATCTACGATACATATCCCATTGTGTTCGGAATGGGGGTGAAACGCTATGGACGACAGGCGGTGGGCCTCGTTTCGAGGTCGTATGTAAAAGTCAACCTTTTCAAATTAAATGATTAAATAAATTAAAAAAAAAAACTTTCTTATCCTCTCTGCCCCCCCCCCCCCCCCCCCCCGCCCCGTTCACTTTTTCAAAATCGAATCAATAAAAAAAAAAAAAAATCGGCCTGAAGCCCTAACCACCAGTCAACGCCCTCGCATCGCGACCCCCACCGTCGTTCGATCCCCCTCCGTCCATACACCTCGACAGCGCCCTCCCCTCCTCTATCAAAAACCGCTCCAGCCTCAAAGACCCCGCCGCCAACATAGCATGGCCACCGCGATTACCCCCTAACCTCGAGCGCACCTCCTCCCACCGCCGCCGCGTCCCAGCCGACCGCCACCCTCCGTCTCCGTTCGAAGCAGCGACCCCCTTCTGACCTAGAAAAAAAGGTGAGTTTTTAATATTTTGTTTTAATTTAAAAACTGATTTTTTGTTTTAATTTAAAAACTGATTTTTGTTTTAATTTAAAAACTGATTTTTGTTTTAATTTAAAAACTGATTTTTGTCATAACTTAAAAACTGATTTTTGTTAATTTAAAAACTGATTTTATTTTATGTTATAAAGCAATGATTTTATTTAGAAATCTTTGAATTAGAAAAGGTAAAATCTTTAAATTTGAAAGGGGGAAATCTATGTTTTATAAAGGCGAAATCTTTATTTTAGAAAAGGCGAAATCTTTATATGGAAAATAGCGTGATAAAAATATAATTTCTATCTATATAACATAGTAGTAAAAAATATGGTTTTTATATGTTGAACTTCGAAATAAAAATATGATTTTTATATGTTGAACTTCGAAATAAAAATATGGTTTTTATATATTGAACTTCGAAATAAAAATATGGTTTTTATATATTGAACTTCGAAATAAAAATATGGTTTTTATATGTTGAACTTCGAAATAAAAATATGGTTTTTATATATTGAACTTCGAAATAAAAATATGGTTTTTATATATTGAACTTCGAAATAAAAATATGGTTTTTATATATTGAACTTCGAAATAAAAATATGGTTTTTATATATTGAACTTCGAAATAAAAATATGGTTTTTATATATTGAACTTCGAAATAAAAATATGATTTTTATATGTTGAACTTCGAAATAAAAATATGGTTTTTATATGTTGAACTTCGAAATAAAAATATGGTTTTTATATGTTGAACTTCGAAATAAAAATATGGTTTTTATATATTGAACTTCGAAATAAAAATATGGTTTTTATATATTGAACTTCGAAATAAAAATATGGTTTTTATATATTGAACTTCGAAATAAAAATATGATTTTTATATATTGAACTTCGAAATAAAAATTTGATTTTTATATATTGAACTTCGAAATAAAATTTTGATTTTTATATATTGAACTTCGAAATAAAAATATGATTTTTATATATTGAACTTCGAAATAAAAATATGATTTTTATATATTGGATAGCGAAGTAAAAATTCGATTTTTACATATGTAGAGAATACGGGCAACGAAGATGACAATGGGCGAGAATAGCGATGATTTCTATTAAAGAAGAGTCAAGATGATTGGATAGCTATCGGTGAGAACTTCTCACTCTTCAAAATTCTTTTTCTAGTTATATATATACTAGGATGTAGACGGTGTTTAGTAGCACCCGACACCCGTCATCCACAGACCATGGATGGCTTGTTTGTAAAATTGTTTGGTTGTGTAGTTGGTTAGATTATTTGGTTAGAATTGAATTGTTTGGTGAATTGAAATGGATTTGATTGATGTGTGAATAGCGTGGGCCTTCACTAGACCGGGGATAAGGCTAGGCCTCGTCCCGTTTCTAGTATCGTGCCGTTATGCCGCCGAAATTTTCTAAAATATGTTAGAAAAATAAAAATATCATTTATTGAGTAAATGAACTGAATAGAAATTCAAGTGTTAAGATAAAATGTTTATCGTTAAAAATATAATTTTTAACGTGAAAGTGAATAAATGAATATTTATAAACAAATCGGTCGATTTGTTTGTATACACTGATTTGACTGATATCGATTGGGTCGATAAATTTTACACATCGCCCAACTGCACAAATAAAATCTGTGTTTGATTGTTTGAAACCCCACACGGGTGTTGGGATGAAATTTGAAGTTCACTCATCCTGATTTATCAAATATGTCGATCGATTGATTGACAGGCTGTTATGAGCGTTAGATATCTATATTTGATGCTTATACAGTGTAGTGCACTTTGGTTGATGGTTGATTGTTTATTATTGCTATTATATACATGTGTTGTATGGAAATCCATATAATTAACGTTATATGGTGATTGATTGGGCCTCATTCCAATCGGCAAAATAATAAATATTATAAAAGAAAATTCATGTGTTGAATATAAAAATAGTCACGTGTTGACGATGTGCATGTGTTGAGTGAAATATTTTATACAATGAAATTTACATCTTTATCATATTTAAAATTAGAACTACTTCCCAGTAGAAGTCTAATTGAAAATCAAACGATAGATACCATAGTTTTATAAAATATTTTACATAACAAAAATAGTGATGTGTTGACAGTACTCATGTGTTAAGATTAGTCGTGTGTTGAAAGAAATATAGATTCATGTGTTGAATGGGATAAATATTCATTTGTTGAATAGAATAACGAATTATTGAAATATAAAGCCGTGTTGATTAGAGATGCGTTATTTTGACGCGAACGATGTTTATATCGATTTTATTCGTTTTATAAGGAATATTGAAAAAGGGATTTCAAAATTAAATATTTTGAAATGAAATTCAAATTGAATTAGATTAAAATTCGAATTGAATAGGAAGCGAATTTGAATTCGAATAAAATAGAAATGAATTCAAATTGAATTTAATAGAAATTGAAATTTAAAACGAAATGAAATTGAATTGAATCAATTTGAAATGAATTCGAATCGAATAGTAAATGAATTCGATTCGAATTGAATAGAAAGTGAATTTGAATTCGAATTGAATAAAAATGAATTCAAATTGAATTGAATTGAAACGAATTAGAATTTGAATTGAATTGAAATCAAATCGATTTGAAATTGAATGTAGTGTTGAAATGGTTTTGAAAACGAATTTAAAACGATTTATAAAATACGTTTTAAAAGGAAATCGACGAAATATATATAATATATATATATTATATATATAATGGCCTGAATAGAACGCGCCGCGCCGCGGCAGTTCGTGAATTTCGACCATTTATTTCAAACGGACATTGCGGGAGATCCGACCGTCGGATTCTCCTAAAACCGGAACCGTTGGGTTCGTATCGAAAAGAGCTTTCCAATGAATATTAGAAATTTGAAATCTAACGGTTGGATTTGGAATTATGTCCAAATCAAATTCAGAAAAGGTCGTTGTAAGTGCAGTTCGATGGCCGTTGGTGGAAATCAACTGTACGGGCCTTGATAAAATTATTAAAAATATTGATAATTTGTGTAAAGTCATAATATGTGAATTGGAAAGAACTGGGCTGAAGAATTCCACATTTGAAAGGATAAAAATAGATTTTTATCGAAATGAACTAGTTTTGAACTAGAATTAAAATCAATTTATTTTTGAAATAAATAAATTGAATTTGAATGTGATTTTAAAAATAATCAATATTCCCAATACGTGAATTGGACTGGAGTTGAATCGAAATTATCTTCGGAATATTTCGATGTTGGATTTCGTGACTATACAAATATTGTTATGGGAATTTGAAAGATATATTTTATATCGTTATTTCCAATACGATATATGTTGGTTTCAGAATTTGATATTGAATATAAGCCGATATATTTTCTATTCAGAGCCTTGTATTTAATATCAAATGTGATTTGGGTTTATCGTGAATCGTGTTTTAGATGACATTGGTTCTTTAACCTAGTTAAAGGCAAGATATCGATTTTTTGAAAAGATTAAAACTCAGTGGAGTTTTAATGAATCTTTAATTAGATTAAAAATGTGAATTGATAATTTAAATTATCAAATCTGAAAAGTGATCGAGAGTGGAGTATCACCAGTTTTGCTCCAAAGCGATAGTTAAATCTTTAATTAGATTTGAACGTGAAATGGTAATTAATTTTACCGATAACACCGTGGTGTTAGGAATGGAGTATCACCAGTTTTGCTCCATGGGATATATAGGTTGGGATTGGGAAATAAAATAAATAATTACTTCGGTGTGGTTCGTTAATCCCGACTAGTTTGAAATGATATCCAAAGGAAGATTATAGGATAAATTTAGAAGAATATATCTTGGATAAAATTTATGGGAACATTTCCCTAAGAATGTGATTTTGTGAATAAAAGAATATTCTGAATTGGAATGAGGCGTTTGTTGTGTTTGTGTAACATTCGTTTATTATATACGTGGGTTATTCAGAAAGGCCGGGTTTATACCCATTCTGAATAACCAATTCGACGAGATGTCGAAGATGAAGACGGTGGTTGAAGACCGGAAGTCTTCACATCGTTTGGGTGATTACTGATGATCTTGATTGGGCTGTACACCCAGGATGAGGGAAACAGTTGGTGATCGTCCAGACGTACTTGGAGATGGATGGATATGCGAGGAAAGTGCCTCCGGTTTCGTTCAGACCCAGAGCGAACTTGTAAATGGATTGTGTGTCTGACATTGGATTTTATTCTGTGTTGATTGATCTCTATTAAATATACATCTGTTTGGCGGCGGAGAATTTATTCTCTTGCTTAACGCCCTTCTCTGAGACGTACGAGCTCAGAGGTTGTGTATCGATGGACATCAGTCGCATGGAATGAATTGCCAATGTGGCATGCGTAAGTGGCAATTGATCAAGGCTTCTGTTGAAAAGCAAAGTCTTGTGGTTGATGATCAAAGCACGGCCTGTGTGGCATAGCTTTGTGTATAACATGAATTCGCGAGCCTCACACCTCGGTATGAGTCAAAAACGGGATACGGACCCAAGGAGTGCACGACGTTTCTTTCTAGCTAGGGTGGTGTCAGTGACCTACCAGCCCTGACATTTATATACTTTCACCTGTGTGGTTGTTGGATACGAGGCGCCTCGGATATAGGTCTGTAAGGACCGGGAAACGTGTGTTCAGGAATTGCCAATCCTCAAAAGTAAGAGAGGACCGGCCTTGGAGGATCCAGGGGATTGCTGTGTGCGGTCCCGAGGTATTTGCTAGAGTGTCTCGAATCGGAGAGGAGCTTGCCCCTTGCCTCGGCTCATGTCGGAAATCCAATTTCCAATACGTGATAGTGCGGTTTTATTTGTAGAACCTAGTATGGCGACATAGTGGTATGGGTCATTCATGCCGCCTATGATTGATATTTATGATTGAAATTGTTTTGACACTATACACCTATAATAGTATCAAATAATGTGTTTTAAACGTATCAAGCATGCTTTGGCTGTTATAAGGTAAAAACCCTATCCTCCGGCTTGCGTTGCATTGTGTGATGGGACCTGGGTCTTATAACAGCTTCATTTTTCTTTATTTAGCATTGCGCTGTTTGTTTTATGCACTGGTATTCTTGGGAGGAAACCCGTTCCGTGTCATACGGCGTGGTCCCTTGATTTACCGAACTTTAAAATAAAGAATAATAACTGTTTTAGTTCTCACACCAGTCACATGACTGACCTGGAGTTTATTGTTTTAACCTAAACTCTGGGTGCCCCTATTTTCCGCACGGGCAGCTAGTAGTTTTGGTTTTGCAGATTTATATTCACAGGATCCTGATTTACAGCTGGAACGATGCTCGGAAAGCTCTGTATCCGTGTATCTCTTCTAGTTGTATATTGTATTATTTTCCGCTGCGATGTATTTAAATGTAATTTAAATCTCTGATATTTGTTGAATGTAATTTATTCATTTATACTCTGTATATTCTTGTATCTGATGGAATTGTTGTAATAGCAATGAAATGTTCTTCCGTCTGCGTCCTTTTGTGTATTGTCCTCAACGCTATCCGTGCTTTCCTTCACGGGGAAGTTCGGGTCGTCTCAATACCCTTCTCTGAGACGTACGAGCTGGGAGGTTATTTATTAGCAGAAATCAGTGGTACGGTATAGATTGTCGATGTGACATGATTGTGTTTCCAAAGTTAAATAATCATTTATAATGATTTTTGGGAAGATTAAAACAAAGCGGAGTTTTAATGAATCTTTAATTAGATTGAAACGTGAATGTGATAATTTAAATTATCAAATTTGGGAAATGATCGAGAATGGTTTATCACTAGTTTTGCTCCAAGCGATAGTTAAATCTTTAATTAGATTTGAACATGAAATGTTAATTAATTTTTATCGATAACACCGTGGTGTTAGATATGGAGTATTACTAGTTTTTCTCCATGGAATGAATAGATTGGGATTGGGAAATAAAAAAATGATTACTTCGGTAAGGTGCGTTAATCCTGACTAGTTTGGAAAACCTTAATTGGGTTTTAACTGTAAAATGAATATTTGAATAAAAGAATATTCTTGATTGGAATGAGGCGTATGATGTGTTGTTATAGCACTTGATTACAAGATACGCGAGTTATTCGGAAAGACCGGGTTTAACCCATTCTGAATAATTGATACGATGAAAACTCGAAGAGATTGAAGATGGTGCAAGACCGACGATCTTCACATCGAATGGATGGGTTGCTACTGATGCCCATGATTGGAGTAGCTACCTTGAAGGGGCTACAGTGGTAGCCGTCCGGACGTATTTGTTGATTGTTCGGGTATGCAAGGGCCTCTCTCCTGTATTGGACATACGGGACGAGGAATAAGGTGCCTCCGGTTTCGTTCAGACCTAGAACAGACTTGTATGTGGATGATGTGTCTGACATCGTATTCCTTTATGTTGTATTCATTGATCTTTGCTAAATATATTTCTGTTTGGTGGCGAAGAATTTATTCTCTTGCTTAAGACCCTTCTCTGAGACGTATGAGCTTAGAGGTTATATATCGACAGAAATCAATGGTACGACATGGATTGATAGTGTGGCATGCTGAGTTGTAGTGATCCAAGCTGTTATTGAAAAGCAGAGCTTGGTGGATGATGATCAAAGCACAGCTTTAAATGGCATATCTTTGTATAGCGTTATTTCGCGAGCCTCACACACCGGTATGGTGGTAAACTGATGGTTAGATCAGTATACTTTAGAGATGAGGACAGACATTCTATGGGTTGTCATGGATTCGGTCGACCGAAGTGATACTAAGTGTGGTTGCCCCACACCAGTAGGGATAGGGCACACCCTCTGATTCCCAGATGGATAGAGTTAGCGGTGTTTTCCAATGCTTGGAAGTAAGTCGCGGTAACTTGTTTCCTGGATATAGTGCGGATGTGCAATATGGCGTTTTCTCATGCACGGGACGTAATCCGTTGGATATAGTGTGGATCTAGATATGACACTTTTCACATCGAGAGGGAGGAAGAATAGTCCATCTTATTTCCCGATATAAACCTAGCCAACTCCTTATCTTATCTTCTTGTTCTTTGCTTTCCTATCGAACCGACTGCTAAGAATTTTTGAGAGACTCCTCTTTCCTAGAAACCAATCGATCGAACCATAGCTCTAATCAAACCACCGTCGCCCATTATCTATTCTGGTCTTCTCCAATCTAGGCGGGTTTTGAAATGTCGATCTAAGTTTCTTTATTGTATTGTTTATGGCCAAGTAGTGGCTAATTATAATAGGGGTGGAGGACAATTCTGAGGAGATTGAGACAATGATGGATATTGCTGAAATCGAGGTGTCGTGGTTAAGATAAAATGGTGTGGCGTAGTGTCTTTCGGGTGGAGCCGCTGGAGTGAAGTGGTCAAAAGGAGAAGGCCACAATTTGGTTCGTAAATGGAGAGAGATGAAATGATGGGTGAATTAGGAAAATTACGTTTTGGTTTGGTGAACTGAGTGATGAAGAAGAGAAAACGCAAGGTGGAGGGTAGAAGTCTTCGGTTCAGTATTGTGCGGGTTGGAAAGGCGATCCGAATCTGGCCGAAATGGATCTGGCCGACCCGAACTTGATTTGGCCGACCGAGATACACATCGAACCATAGTCGGTCTTATCAATGCATTCAATTATAAACAGTTTTCGACCTGACTATTCATGGAGACGACGACGGTGCAATCCTATGCAAAAATTAAAGTAACATGTGAAGCTTGGGACATTTACAATTAGAGATTATCTTGGCATTCAGATAGTTAGGACTATAACATATGGACATGAACTGCCTAAACAATCGAGCATTGTCTTCCGTGAAAATTTTGTCCACAATTGCTCATGAGCCAAAGCTTGATTAGATAGTCAGGACCGACGGTTGATCCAGACGTCAATTACAGAACACGTTGAATATTTGATTTCTGTTGATGTATGTAACACCCCACGTCCATTAATGCCACTCACAAAGGCAATGCATTAAGTTTTGTGGAGCATTATAAGTATACAGAACGGAATATTACAAGATAGAAAAAGTAGTACTTGAAAATTTTGTAATTTTATTGCAGAGAAAACAAAAATAAGTTTGATTACATTTCCAAATACCAAAATCAAGTACATAATATCAGTCTTGTACAAAACCATCAGAGTACATAATTTTAAAGCCATAATCCCCAACAGAAAAATGCCATACGCTGAATCAAACCAAGAAATACACCTTTCAACTTCAAGCTGGAAGAAAGAGATATCTGAACTAAGCTTGAGTATTTCCTCCCTAAGAACCTTGGGGGGGAATAGAAGAAAAGAGGCAAAACATACTAGGTCAGACATAAGTCTAGTAAGTCCAGTGACTTTAACAATATAATCATTAAAGTAACAGGATAAGAACAAAAACTAGAAAGCAAGAAATGACTGTAGAATAAACAGGCATGACAAAGCAGACAAGATGAACGAGATATAACATTGATTGCGCTTCTAATCACTACAGGATAATTACTATACTGCACCAATGCTAGTAACACCATATCATTACTAGTTACACCGCACCCTTACTAGTCCCATACAAAAAGTTGATCCCTCTTACTGATAATGATAATGATAGTTTCGTGTACTCCTAGTAGCTATCGTATGTGCCCCTTTTTGCTCCTACCCCTATGATTTGTACCCACTACCTTCCTCGTTCGATTGGCTCCCTAACTCGCAGTATTTATTGCTTATGTCATTCGACATCGCTTGTATGTATTCATTACTTGTGTCATTCGACCTCGCTTGTATATATTCATTATTTGTGTCATTCGGCCCTGCTTGTATGTAGATACCTGTGCTGGCCCCATCATGGGGTGTATCAATTCCCATGATGATAACCCGACACGATTCAAGATGCACAGTGTATACTACTGATGCCTAGTGCCTGCTTTTTCCACTCTAGAGCACGTGCATGCCCATACTCCGTCGGAACCTACACTGCTGCACCACCCGCCGCTATTTTGACCGCTTATAATCAGCCCAGTAATCGTGCCCCACCCTGCCTAGCTCAAGGTACCATGATACATCTATGTGGGTTACTACTGAAATGGGTCCCCGTTACTAGGGTTTCCTAATCAACATGTTATAATGGTTAAGTGTTTTCAATTTAACTTAACCCCACCCATTTGCTTAATTAACATGTTGTACTGGTTAAGTGTTGCCTATTCATATGTTACTTAACCTTCTCACTGATTCATGCATGTTTATTTAACGGTTAATTTTGTGGGCCTATATATACTAATATTACCCACTTACCCAAAATTTATTTAACCCTTCCCCTTATCAAGTCCATATGTATTATTGGTTAAGCTTGCCTTAACCCAATCCACTTTGTTCATGTAATATTGGTTAAGTTGTCTTCTTGTCCATGTTAACTTAACCCACCCACCTAACATGTTGTATTGGTTAAGTGTCGCCTATTCATATGTTACTTAACCTTTCCATTTTTAGCATGTCTGTTCCTTAGCTTTAATTTATTCATTAAAGCACTAAACTCTCACATTAGAACTGTTGTTTGCGGTTGCTAGATGTGTCGGGCGGTTTCGGACAGACTTCTACCGCAAACTCATTCTATCCTCGGGTTTTTGGGCTTAATGTGCTAACCTCTCACATTAGATCTATGTTGTTGTGGTCGCTGGATGTGCCGGGCAGTTCCAGGCAGTCTTACACCGCAACTTAATCTAACCTCGGGTTAGGCACATTCATCTTTCAGCCAATTTACATATTTACCATTCATGCCCAAGTTTATATGTAAATTATCCATAAGTGTGGTCAATTCAAGTTATGCCACATTTTCTAGTTATGCCCAAAATTAATTATATGGTTACAACCCTTTTTATGCTAATTACATAATATTCAGCTTTTATCCAAACTTTTCCCCAACGTTCCCACGTCGTTCGTACGTATAGTTCATGTGATACGTTAGGCTCGCAATTAGCCCAAATCATAAAAAAAGGAAAAAGGGAAGAAACACATGACATCATAACTGACATTTAGAATATAGATCTAAGACGACATAAATCTAGTAAACATATAAAAATAGATCCAATCAACATATGGAATGCAAACTAGCATAGATCTAAACATAAACTTGCACGGATTTAAACATATGAACTTGTATGGATCCAAACATATAAGTATGTAAATCTAAACATATGAACA
The DNA here is from genome assembly GCA_030737875.1 of Allium sativum. NCBI lineage: Eukaryota > Viridiplantae > Streptophyta > Magnoliopsida > Asparagales > Amaryllidaceae > Allium > Allium sativum. Next base: position 396,251,100 of record CM060920.1, on the reverse strand, counting down.
TATAGTTGTAAACATATGGACTGATATGGATCTAATCATATAAACATGTAGATCTAAACATATGAACATATAGTTCTAAACATATGGACTGATATGGATCTAATCATATAGACATGTAGATCTAAACATATGAACATATATAATATGATCTTACATGTATGAACATGACTTGCATATAATCATTCATAACTTGCATAGATCGAGCAAACTTGCGTACATAATTTGCATACGTAATTAGGCATATAAATTAACATAGAACATAACTTGCATATAATGAATCAAGTCAAGCATAAATCAAAACATAGTTTGCAAAGACATAAACTTTATATGATTTACAAACATTTTCATACAGTCAATTCATAACCCATCACAATTACGTTTAAATAATTATCTTGTGAAAGTAACTGCATTCACAGAAAATGGATCTTGAATTCTGGGATTTAATTTCTGAAATAGCTAAGATAATCTGTCGACGTATGCGTTGATTCGTTCGTTGTTGTTCTAGAATTCCTTTTCGCAATTCCTAGGCTTTGAATCTTTATCTCTTATCTTTTTATCTTTAATCTAGAATTTGATTTGTTATGGTGGCGGCCAGGTTAGTTTGTAGATGAACAGCATGACGGCATCATAGTCTAGGGTTGTGAGGTTAGGTTTAGGTTTAGCTATGTATATATTGATGTTTAGGATTAATATGGGCCTTTAGATCAACCTAGGAGTCATCAAAGCCATCCAAACCAAAGAGAGCCAACCAGAACATGACACATATGCCCTAACACCTTAGAAAATCGTCACTGTCCAGATCAGCTCGTTGGAGTCGACCCCTATAGGGGTTCGACACCCTACGGTAGGACTTTTCCTGCCCAGCCTTCTCTGCAAATTTGAATTTCGAACTCGATTTATTTAATTATTAATTTAATTTAATTTTTGCTTAAACTTGAAAACTTCTAACCTCCATAACTTCTTCATACGGAGTCGATTTATGCAAACTCGGACTCTATCTCAAGCAGAATTCTGAGATGAACGCAATGGCATAACCCGTTTCACTCAAATCTTCTTTTAAAGATTAATTATTCTTTAATTATCTCTTATGTTCCATTTTAAAATTACGGGGTGTTATAGTGTACACGTCTACACAATACACTACGTACACTGCACAAGTTCATGCACAAGGGTACATGTTAATCACTCTAATTAGAGATGTATCTTAAGTAGTAAAACAGTCTGAGTCGAAGATATTCCACTAAAGCATCCAAGGCTGGAGCTAGGAAGGATGTAACTTATAAGCATCTAGACAAAGGGTCTAGCTCTACCACTAAGTCAAGAAGCGACGACTCTCCATACAAGATTCAAATTCTTGATGAGTCATCACCCTGTGCCACCAATAGAAGGGCATGCCATAGTCGGAGGTGGAGCTGGAGTTGCAGAAGTCGCTCGTGCTCCAGAAGCGATCATTCTCAATGATCCTATCGACTCTTGGCCTTCGGCAATGGATGAACCCAAATTAAAGAGACTACACGCCAAACACAGAATCCCATTCAATTAGGTTTGGGTGCCCTCCATGCTTTAATTATCGCATAATCCTCCAGTAGGACATGACTTGTTCTCGCTACATGTGCACAGTCGGTTGCATCACTCTGTTCCATCCATTCATCAGGACCATTCTTTCTCATCTGGGCCTGGCGTCGATGCAGCTAATCCCGACAGCTTACACTTACCTTCATGCTCTAAATATTATATACTTTACGCATTTCCATCGGGAGCCTACCATCGATGATGTGCGATTTTTCTTTAACTTCAAGCACCGCAAAGAGATCTCATCGTTCACATATTTTGAAGTGACAATTAATAGATGAATTATAACGGGTGGAATAAGTTGAGTGGCATGAAGTTAGATTGGTTTTACGTTCCGCATCAAGAGGGCTTTGCTTGACGGTGGCTTGAAGGTGATAGTGATGAGGATCAAGGATCTTACGGCAAAACAAACACTAGAGGGGGGTGAAAGGTGTTTTAAAGAATTTATAGAAATCTTAACCAATTACCGGTTAATCGAACTACTGTATGAATCATAAAATGAATATTGTAACAGAAATGATCACAGATGCAAATATAAACAAAAGTAAAGTGCAGAAAAGGAAAGAACACACCGGATTTTATACTTGTTCGGATTTCTACCTACGTCCGGTCCAGCACAACATTGGATTGTGCAGAGTTTTATTAATATCAATATCCAATTACAACACCCTTGATTTCACGGGCTACAAGGTTAACACCCTTCCCTTTCCTTGATTTACGGGCTAAGGAACACACCCCCGCCTTTCCTTGATTTCAGGGCTACAAGAAACACACCCACCCATTTCCACACTTTTTCTGATTGCAGTTGTCCTAGAACTCTTGAGTAGCACTTCCAAACGGAGTGTATTTGATAGAGAATGAAAATGGAAGAAGAATGAAGAAATCGGTGGAGTACAAGTATATAAACTTGGAATTTTAAGAATTATAATCGTGGTATGTTAAGGGAGGAAGAAGATGATGATATTTATTAAAAAATTCGATTTTGAGGCCTTTTTATAGTGTTCCAAAGGGTGCAACTATTTCTGAAGCATTTTAAAATGAAAAGACACAACTTTTAAATTTAAATAAAACGTTACTGTTATATGTCAATATGTATATATGTATGTCGACATATACTATATAAATTTAAATCTAGATCATATTTAAAGTATTTAAACTAATATATGTATTTTGAAATTCCTAAAATAAAACTAATTGCTAAAATACATTTTTCAAGTATAAAAACATAATAAAATATTATTTAAACATATGATTAAAAACAATATATATAAGTGATATAAAAACAATATAATATGATTATAAACATATATATACATAGGTTTTTAAATATATATATATATATACACAAACTATATAAACATAAAGTGTTTTACCAAAACTTTAGAGTTAAATAAGAATATTTGAAACTATAATCAAGTATAAACTTAGTATATAAAATGTTTATATAAATGATTTAATATATATGTATATATATAAATAAGAAACTTATAAATTAGGAAATATATATTTGAAACCATAAGTTTGAAATTATTAGATGATTTAAAATCATTTTGAGAGGAGTCTGAAATCAATTTGAAAAGAGATAATTTGAAAATAAAGTTTGAGTGCTATTTAGAGTTTTACATAATATCTAGACTCTATCATCGTGATAGTCTTGGACACTTTAACTCTTGATATCTTGATACTCATGAGTCTTGATTCTCCTTTGAAATCTTGAATTTCTTTATTGTACAGTCATCAATATTTATTACCTACATATAATTCCTATGTATACATATATATATATATATTCTGGATAAAAATGTTAGTATATATTTTATAATCAATAATGATAATGATTGAAACAAGGTTGTTGTCATCAAAACATCATCTACATTCCATTCTCCAACAGAAGGTAGTAAGTGCCTTTAGAATCTATTAGTTTCTCAATTAGATTTGACTTCATCTAAAATTTAAAGTATTCATTTGGCTGGAACAATAGATAGACCTACCGACAAAATGTACTCGTCAAGGTTACCTACTTATGAACGGTTTCTGAAAACTAGAGGTGATTACGAACTTGTATAAATGATGAGCAGCTGCTTCGATTCAATCTTCAAAGGGCCAATAGAAGCACAAGCTTGGTTAGGAGCCTAGTCAATGGTGGAGGCATAGTTGTTCAAGGACTCATACCCCAGTCGGGGGAATACGACCGATGAAACCCATGGCAAAGTCGGCATCGGGGGTGCCACCGAGGAAAAATATGATGGAGAAAGTCATGCGGTTGTACACGAAAAAGAGAAAGACAAGGTGAGATCGCCTCCTACCATCGAAAAAGATGTAGCCAAGAAATCTTGTTAGATATACTCCCCAACCTAAGTCTACGGCTCAAGATACCGGATCTTCCAGCACTAATGACCCTTTCAAGGGTTTAAGTGATTTACCGCTGATGTTTATCATTTTAAAGTCTGGGATCCTCAGAGCTACTTCTCGACGTCTAAAGTGGAAAATGTCTCTGCCAATGTCGGGGGGATTACACCGTCGAGCAAGATGCTGACACTGGGTCCTTCGAGGGGATCACTAGGACACACACAGCATGTGCATTGCATGTCATAGCACTTGTCCGCTATGTGATTTCTTAGTACTAACACAAGTTCATTCTAGTTCACCAGTGCAAATGTCTTACGATTACAGGAAACTTGGTCGCAAATTGTCGAAGAGTGGGTCTCATCGAAGTGTCCTTCTGATTATGAGCAGGATTGCAAATAGGATCGAGATAGAGAGGAAAGGGATAGGGAAAGACTCATCAATACTATAAGCACCACTCCCTCTCTCATTCTCCAGATCGCCATGACTCTGACATGCCTAAAATTCAAATGGATACCTACGACAACAAGTTCTCAGTCATCATGGTAGAGTCCCTCAAAAAGGTTCCTCTAATGAGCCTCGTCCGAAGAAGTATTCAAAGTTAAAAGATAATGGAAAAGAGAAGGGAAAACCGATAGTAGTCTCCAACAAACATAACTCAAGAGCTACCACTATCACGAAATGCAACAACCCACTTTTTTTTGTACAATTTTAGCCGACATTAGATTACATATGTCAACTCAAATTCCAAAAAAATGCAGATGATTAATAGAAAGAAGTTAGAGGATGAGAGATAGAAAGAAAAGATGAATTAGAATAGAAGAATAAGAAGAACGTAACATAACAGGATCAGAGTAAACACGAATCTCATAGCGGAATGGATAAAATAAAATATATAAATGCTCTTTACACAAAGAGAAAACTAGTGTACATACATTAATACAACATTAGAGTACATTACCCAATCAGCCTATTCAATGTTGATGAATACAACAAAAACAACGGAAATAAATTAATATAATAAAATACGAGAATATGTATCGACTCCAGCTCCTCTTCTGAAGATCCAAGCAAACCCAGTACTACCTGGAAAAGATACTCGATCTGACCCGAGTATTACATACATGGATCAATCTGGGATACTTTTAGTGATAAAATCACTACAAACATCTTGCTTAACTTTTGAAATCTCTTTAAAAGAAAGGAACTCTCGTATGACATGATCACACATAAACATGACACATGTTTTTATCTTATGATAACCAAATTACTTTTATTATAAATTTTATGATATTATGATAATCTTTAGTCCAAATATAATATAAAGAAATAGCCAAAAAGCTTGCATCTCACTTTCTGATAATACTTGGTTTGAAATCTAAAACCATACGGGCTCGTATTGGATATTAGATTTCCAACTATGACTAGGTATGGGACCACCTTCCGATCAGTGTCCTCTAGAGATGGAACACTGGGGTTTAACAAGAACATCTTACAACCCGACCACACATGACCGACCACTCATTCAACTTGAGTGTATCGAATATATCATCACCACAGATGTTGGCCTTCCAACTGTACTCATTTTGAAGCATATAAAAAGAAAGGGGAATTTATTTCTTTAGATCAGTGATGATATACCCTAATGGGTATGACCCACTTAGCCATACTATCTGCGCGATTTCAGTCATTTCCCGGTTAATGAGGCTTGAGGTTACGATTACATTTCTAGAATAACACCTTCATATTTTGAACGCCAGATTGGCAGATCCATCCAATCACTAATTGATTTGCACAAATATAATCTGGGTGCTAAGCTGAGAGAATAAATTATCTACTACCAAACTTGGTATATTTGTATAAATCAATATGTGTAATCTTACAGAATACTCTGTCAGATATTCATACAGGTTCGTTTTGGGACTGAACGAAATTTAAAATACTTCAGAATAAGAGGTTTACTACCACGAGTTTAATCCCAGTAATTAACCAAAGACATTAGCGAGTAACCGTCTCGTTCTAAAGATCTATATCTTCAAATCATACCTGCAAGTTAGTTTTGAACAAAAGTTGGTCCGAAGTGATTATGGGTCCAGTTCTCATCCCGGCCTCTTCGAACTAACTTGTGATAATCAAAAGTGAACATTTATTTGATAGTCGGTTCTTTAACTATCAAATCAAACAATACAGTTAAGTACATTGGTAGCATTAGTCCTTCTAATTCAAACCATTCATTAAAAACCAATTCATTGATTCTTAAAGACCAATTTCATTTTTCTTATTTCCTATGGATAACTATATTCTCAAATCTTTCTTGTTTTCGTTACTTTAAAAACATATCTGATACATATCCTTTCCTTAATAATGTATTTACAAAACATGTTTCTTTAATTTCTTTTCCTTCGACGACATCATTATATTTCATCAAAATTATTTTTTATTTCCTTTACTTTGGAAATATCATTTTATAATCATAAGCCTCCTTTTTATTTTCTTTCTATGTTCACATTAAATTCCATAAGTTGAATTCCGATTACAAGATCATCATCTTGATTATTATTAATTAAATAATAATCAAGTTCAATATCCTTTAAATCAAAATGGTTTAGTTCATCATTAACTATCAATTGAATAGATAAATTTGGCTTAAGAAATTATTAAAATAATTTTTTTTAAATTGATAAACAATATTTCACTAATCGTCTTTATTCATAGTAAATTAAAAGATTATTTAATCTCTTTAAGAAACTGTGTTTTTAATTTGACACAACTATTTGTCATAATTACCTTTATTAAATTATTTGACTACAAATTTATTTAATAATCAATTTCAAATAAAACAGTTGATTTAGTCAACTCGTAACTAGGGTTAACTTGTTAACCAATTTCAATTAATCACTTCTTCTTGATAAATTAATAATATAATTAATTTAAACAATCCCATCTAACTGTTTTTTACAAACAATTATTTCTAATTTATTAACCTTCCAGTTAATCTCGGACTCACTTACTTATAAACTTATTTAAGTAAGAATTTATCATAATAAAGAAATAATAATATTGATTTCTTAAATAAACTTTTATTAAAAACAATTCATGTAAGATAAATGAATTTAATAAACTCAAATAACAAATAATACTTCTTAGACATATAAAATACAAAAGGAATGGCGACCTCTCCAACCGATTTACACTTTATTCTCCGTACTCTCTCACCGTCGCTTCGACCTATCACCGCCTAATCGTCCACCATTGTTTCTGTAACACCGCGTAATTCTGTTAATATTAATATTCGCAAATTAAAGAATAACTAATCGCAGACGTGAGAAATGTGGGAAACGGGTTGCGCCATTGTGTTCGTCTCAGAATTCTGGTTGAAATAGAGTCCGAGTTTGCGTGAATTGGACTTCGTATGAAGAAGTTATGGCCATCGGAAGTTTCAGAAAATTCAAAACAGATTTCAGAAAATTTAAAATTCAAAATTCGAAGTCAAACAGGCTAGACGGGAAAATTCCCGCCCAGCACCCCAGGTCGACTGGGCAGTCGACACCCCCCCCAGGTCGACTGGGCAGTCGACCTGGGTGTCGACCTGTCCAGGCGGCTATGGTTTGACTGAGCCCAATCATGAGCTGCTGATGTGTCTTTAGGGCTGAGTTGGCTAATTTAACGGTTCAGGTTAGTTCTGAGTTGATCTGACGGTCTAAATAAATCCTAAACTCTATATATACCTAGGTAGTCTCTCACTCTAAATTCACAAGAAAAATAGAATAGCCACCGTCATACCGTCGCCATGGAATTCAGTGTAGCCGCCGCCAAATAAGAAGAAAGAAGCTAATCAAAACCGTAATTATACTCAACTCTAAAGCAAATCAAGACTCTCTTTCTTCTCTAAATTGTGAGTATGATGATCTTAACAAGATTATTATTAAACTAATTAGATTAAGTTATGAATGGATTATAAGTGAATGATGTGGATTGTCATATATGTTGTTGTAAACCCTATGCTATCATGTATGTTGTAAATCCTATGTTATGTGATGATGATATCCTATATGTTGTAAACCATGCTATGATGATGTTATATATGTTGAAAGTTTCTATGCTAAGTTGTGATAAATCATACATGTTATAAAGTCATGATGTTATTATCTATGCTAATTAGTTCATGTTAATCAAGTCATAACGTTGATATTATTTGGGCTATGTTGATGACAAATCATGTATGCAAGTTTAGATTGATTAGTAAAGATATTGAACATATGCCATGACATCTATTTAGATCTAGAATTATGACATCTAGAATCATGCTATGACATATGTGAATTCTATGTATTAGATGCTAGTTCACACCATCATTATGTTGCATAAAACCCCATATGCAAGTTTATACACGAATTTGGATTATGATCATATCATGTAAATTGTGACATTTAACAAGTTGACACCTTTAGATCCTTAACATGTGTAGTTTTATGCAAGTTTCACCCTTATTATGATTAGATTCATTTTAATTGTCTAAATGTTGTGATAATTTATCTTTGTGCTATGAGTTAGACTATTTGAGTCTAACGTATATTTTGCGTTGAATAAGCGAACGTATAACGTGGGGTAGGGGTAATATTAAGAAGTTGGGGTGCAATTGATATGATTTTGCATGCCATGAATGGATGGCCATAACTGAGTCAATTATGGACATCATTAAAAATGGAATTAATTAATAATTTGAATAGGGATATATTCAAAACTGGGGTAAAAGATTATAAGTGATAATCAATGCTTAGGACACGAGGTTGGACTCGTTTGTGACGTAAACCTGCCCGGACCCGCCCGGCAAATCCAGTGGTCACAAATGTCAGCCCAATGTGAGAGGTCCTAGGCCCGAACTAAAGCATAACAGTTGTAAAGACACGAGGTTAGACTCTTTTATGGTGTAAGACTGCCCGGACCCGCCTAGCAAATCCAGCTGCCATAAATGCCAGTCTAATGTGAGAGGTCTTTATGAGGTTATGGCCTGAATGAATTAAGAAATACTTAACCAGATAAACATGTAAGGGGGACATGGGGGTTAAGTAGGTGCCTTGGGTGGCATGAGGAATCTAGTGGGTGCCCTTAGTGGCATGTGAAATACGATTAGTAAGACTTAACCAAACACACATGTAAATGAACATGATTAAGAGGGTTAAGTGGGATATACTAGTGGTGACAAGCTTAGGTGGGTAGCTTGTGGGGGGCCATTTTAACCAGTAAACCAAACGTATCTTTGTGGGCTCGACCCAAGTCGAGGACGGGACACGCATACTGGGATTGACTATAAGAGGCCAAAACGGGGTAGCGGTGGCAACGCAAGTCCAACGGGTTTCATATGCGTGTGTGGACCCGGCTGGTAGGTAAGACGTTGTTGCATCGTGTAGGTATAAGCCGTGCATTCTCAAGTTGTATCGGGTAGCCACTTTAGGGGAGTGATACACCCCACTGTGGGGCCAACACGGGTATCTACGAGTAGGGAGCCGATCGAAAGTGGGTAGTGGGGTACACCTAGCGGAGATAGGGGCAGACGGCACCTATGTAGTCAGCTAGGGGTACGCAAGGCTATTTATATAGTTTCTGTGTGAAGCAAGCGGGATCAACCTTTAGGGTGACTGGTGCGGTGCAGTGTAGTAATGTGCGGTGCAGTGTAGTAATTATTCGTTAGTAATTAGGTGTGCCTTTAACATTATCTTTATCTGCTCTTCCATACCCAAAAGTCCATAGACATTTCCTTGTTTTCCAGTTTATGCCTTAGTCTAGTTATTTTTGGTAATAGTATTGTTAGAATTATCATACTCGCCAAACTTTATGTCTGACCCCCTCTATTTCTATCCTTTTTCCCCTCCAGGTCCTCAGGTTGGACCCAGCTCTAGTGGAGTTTGATTGGATTGCTCTATCTCTCTTTTGGAAAGCTTGGACTGTTGAAGTAAAGTCCAGCTTGTTATCTTCTTTAATGGCTATTTGTGTAATGGGGTTATGTATTTTGTTTTATCAAGATGGATATTGTACTTGATTCTGGTTTATGGTTTTATGATGTAAGAAACATGTTTAATTTCCACTGCAATAAAATGAAGTATTAGATTTCCAAGTACTACTTATTATCTGTCTTGTTGTAATTTTTCTGTTCTATATTCACTTAAAACCTCCATGGAAGTTAATGCATTCCCTTTGTGAGTGACATTAATGGATGTGGGGTGTTACACATGGTATTAGAGCTTAAGGTTACCAGAACATATCAATTTTTTAGAAAAACTATTTTTCTAAAGTATTTTTGAAAAAAGTGTTTTCAAAAACATGTCTTAATGAGTAATTTAAAGAGGAAAGTTTTTAATAAAAACATAATCCCCACTAGCCATATCTTTATCTTTCGAATTCTCCATTTTGAATCTTTCCTTTTTCGTTTCAGCATGGCTGAAGATCTTAACCTACCTGACGGTGTAACGATACCAGGATGGTATAGGAGGTTATTAGAGGCTAGGGCCACCGTAGGTCCAGCCAATGTTCCTCCACCACCAGTTGCACCTGCTCCTCCTCCTTCTTGCGCTGATACTTTTGCAAAGACGTGCAAGGAATTTAAGGCTATGGGTGGAAAACCTTTTCAAGGGTCAGAAACGTTTTTGGAAGCTAGAGATTGGCTTAAGGAGGTGGAAGAATTGCTAGAAATCTTTGAAGTAGAAGAGGGGAGGAAAGTCAAATTAGCAGCTTGGTTAATGAAGGGAGAGGCCTCGTTTTGGTGGGAAGTCACTAATGGGGAGCGTCCTGTTGATTCTTGGGCGGATTTCAGACGTAGGTTTGAGGCGAAGTTTCTCTCGAGGGCAGAAGAGAATCTATATATGGAAAGGTTCTTGACATTAAAGCAAGGAATCTCATCAGTGAAAGAATATGTCAACAAATTTAATCAGTTAGCAAGGTTTTGGCTTGGACTTAGTGAACACGCCTGAGAAGAAGGCTCTGAGGTTCGTTAATGGATTGAATGAACCGTTACAAGGGTTGGCTATGACCCACATCCCTATGGGGGGCACATTTGAGAAGCTAGTAGACATGGCACTCATGCGCGAGGAGAAAGGCACTAAAGCTGATAAGGCACCCGTGAAGAAAGGGGATCATAAGAAACCACAACAACAAAACAAGAAGGGTGGTAAAGACAATAATGGCAAGGGAAAGAAGATGCTTTAACTGTGGGACACCAGGCCATCTCAGCAAGGATTGCCGAAAGAAAAAGAAGACTGGTTGTTTTCACTGTGGTGAAGCGGGACATCTAGTGAAGGACTGCCCAAAGAAGGGGTAGAGGGCAGGGTCTACCTTGGGAGGACAGGTGCAGGCTCTTATGGCACCAGGGCAGGCAAGGGGACAAGTTCAGGCTCTCGCGGTCCCACCGCTGCAAGAACGAGGTAGAACCATTTCTGTTGAAAGCTTAGTTTTTCTATTTGATCATCCTGTCTCTACTTTATTCGATTCGGGCGCATCGCTTTCGTTTATCTCTACATCATTAGTTGAATCACTGCACTTAAACACCAGTTTAGTAGAGGATCCCTTAGTTGTTTCGAATCCAATTGGGGGCTCAGCTTATTTGTCCATGATGTGTTTGGATTTGAAAATTTCTATACTTAGCGTTGAGTTTAGATGTGATGCTTATGTGTTGGGCTTCACGGGCTATGGGCTAATTTTAGGAATGGATTGGTTATCCAGAAATGGGGTCGTTCTTGATTGTGAAAGGAGAGTAGTTAGGCTCATGACTCGCCTTGGTAACGCTCTAGAAATCTTTTGTAATCCCATAAATTCCGTTATGCTAAGTTATCTAGAATCGCTTGACAGGTCGGTGGAAAATCTATGATCTGTTAGAGTGGTCCGAGAATATTCGGATGTTTTTGAGGAGGTGAAGGGCTTGCCTCCGAAGCGGGAGATAGATTTTCGAATATATCTTGTGGATAATGCGAAACCAGTATCTTTGCCAGTACGCCACATGGCTCCACGTGAAAGGAGGGAACTCAATAAGCAAGTGAAGGAGTTGCTTGAGAAGGGGTTCACAAGACGAAGTATATCGGAGTGGGGTGCTCTAGTAGTATTTGCCACGAAGGCGGATGGGTCCCTTAGACTTTGTGTGGACTATAGAGAACTTAATAAACTTACTAAGAAAAACAGACACCCACTGCCGAGGATTGACGATCTCTTCGATCAGTTAGTTGGCGCCTCAGTGTTTTCGCAGTTGGACTTAGCCACTGGTTTCCATCAGTTGAGAGTGGCTGAGGATTGCATAGACAAGACTGCCTTTAGGACTCCGGACGGTTTCTATGAATGGCTAGTGATGCGCTTCGGTTTGACAAACGCCCCCGCATACTTTGTTGATTTGATGAGTAGGGTGTTTAGGGAGTACCTTAACAAATTTGTGGTAGTCTTTGTAGACGACATCTTGATCTTTTCTAAGGATGAAGAAGAGCATGCCCTACATCTTAGGGAAGTGTTGGAGACCCTACGCGCGCATAATCTTAAAGCTAAATTTTCTAAGTGTCACTTCTGGAGGAAGGAAGTACGATTCTTGGGGCACGTGGTTTCCAAAGAAGGGATAGCTGTGGATCCCGCGAAGGTGGTGGCCATCCAAGATTGGAAGGTCCCTAAAAATGCTACCAAAGTGAGAATTTTCTTGGGGTTGGCTGGCTACTATAGGAAGTTTATCAAAGACTTCGCGAAGATATCAGCTCCATTAACACGCTTGATGAAGAAGAACCTAGTTTTCACATGGGACGTAGATTGTGATGATGCGTTCCAACGTTTAAAGAGAGCTTTGAACTCAGCCCCAGTCTTAGTGCTGCCAGACGGGAGTAAGCCGTTTACTGTTTATACTGATGCTTGTGGGACAGGACTAGGCGTGGTCTTAATGCAAGAGGGAAGGGTAATAGCCTATGGTGGAAGGCAGTTAAGGGCGCATGAGAAAAATTACCCTACACATGACCTAGAGTTGGCCGCTATTGTTTTCGCACTTAAGTCTTGGCGTCATTATCTTCTTGGCGAGAAATTCGAATTATTCACTGACCACAAATCTTTAAAATACTTATTCTCTCAGAAGGACTTGAACTTAAGGCAGCAAAGGTGGATGGAATTCTTAGCGTCCTACGATTTCGAAATAGCATATACCCCTGGCAAGGGTAACGTGGTGGCAGATGCCTTAAGTAGAAAAAGGTTGTCCTTAAGTCCTTTGTTTGTTGAGCGGCGAAGCTTAGAATTCATTTCGATGTTTGACTTTAGACCTTCCGTTGACTTTGTACCCGGTTTGCTAGCATCCTTGGAGGTCAGGCCTACGCTTTTGGGACGGATTGGCGAGGCACAGCGAGACGACCCACAGTTGGTTGAGTTAGTAGAAAAGCTCAAAAGAGGAGAGTCATCAAGCCATCTCCGTAGGTATACCCTAGATGATAAGGGTTGGTTACGTAGGGACGGTAGACTTTGTGTACCAAAATACGATGACCTAAGGAAGACCATTCTTGATGATGCACATCGTTCGAAGATGACCATCCATCCCGGCGGGGACAAGATGTACATGGATATGAGACGAGTTTACTTTTGGGCCGGCATGAAGAAAGACGTGGCCGAGTATGTCGCTAGATGCTTGGTGTGCCAACAAGTAAATGCGGAGCAAAAGAAACCCGGTGGGTTGCTTCATCCATTGGAGGTCCCACAATGGAAGTGGGAAAGCGTCTCGATGGACTTTATTGACGCATTACCGCGATCAAGGAAGGGTAATACGGGGATTTGGGTTATAGTAGATAGACTTACTAAGAGCGCCCATTTCATTCCCGTGAAGAGTAAGAGAACTGCTCCATGGTTAGCTTCTGTATACGTCCGAGAGATAGTTCGTTTGCACGGTGTTCCTTCTAGCATAGTGAGCGACCGCGATCCTATTTTCACTAGCGAATTTTGGAAGAGCTTACAAGAAGCGGTAGGGACTCAGTTATGTTTGAGCACCGCGTATCATCCTCAGACGGACGGCCAGACCGAGAGGGTGAATCGTATTCTAGAGGACCTTTTGAGGCTATGTATCCTAGACTTTGGGGGTACATGGGAGGAGCATCTTCCGTTGGTAGAGTTCGCATATAATAATAGCTTTCAGTCTAGCATTGGCATGGCACCTTTCGAAGCTCTTTATGGATGACCTTGTCGTTCACCTACATGTTGGTGGGAATCTACGGATAAGATCTTATTTGGGCCCGATATGATTAGAGAGACTTCGGAAAAGATCGACTTGATTCGAAGGAGGATGAAGACGGCGCAAGATGGGCAGAAATCTTATGCGGATAAGAGGAGGTCAGATCTTGAGTTTGATGTTGGAGACATGGTCTTTATCAAAGTGTCTCCATTACGGAACGTTGTTCGCTTTGGGTCCGTTGGGAAGTTAGCACCAAGGTTTGTAGGGTTGTTTCCTGTTAAGGAAAGGATTGGACAGATGGAGTATAGAGTGGAGTTGCCTGAGAGACTTAGTGGTGTACACGACGTATTCCATGTGTCGCATTTGAGGAAGTGCTTGCACGAGACGGCGGAAGTGGTAGAGCCGAGCTTGCTTAGAGAGGTAGAGATAGAGCATGATGCGACGATTCGACGAGCTCCTACGCGCATTCTTGGGTCAGAGATTAAGAAGCTGAGAAATCGAGAGGTTAGACTAGTCAAAGTACAATGGGGAGATGATGAGAGCAACGCTACTTGGGAGACAGGAGAGAAGATGCGTTCACGATACCCTTTTCTTTTCGAGGGTATGTCCTTTAATTTCTCCTTTATCGCTTATCTTGTACTTATCTTACCTTTAGTGTATCCTCTCGCTAGTATCTTTGACCTTTAGTTAGGATAACCCTATGGTTGAAACATGTATTTGAGACATGTTATGTATGATGGATGCAAAGTGGACGCAAGTGTTTGCTAGTGGTTGCTCGTAGACGCATATACACACACTGTTAGGCACTAGATCGGCTCAGTCACTTCATATTGCATATTGCATATATATGGATGTATTTAGTAAAATGGATGTATGAGGATTTGTTTTTATCATATGGATACTGCATTCGGATGATGATTGTGCACGCATATAGAGATAATATGTAGCATTAAGGAACTTTTGCATACATAATGGACGCATGGCACTATCATGATTTACATTAAGGAGGTCAACTGAATCAGTGGACCGCCTGATTTTGCATTAGATATGGACATATACACACACTGTGCATTTAAACATGAAAGCATTAGAAGTCTATAAGGACAATGGATGCCTGTGTTTGATGGATGAGTAGATGGACAATTGGATGTTAGGATATACATTCTTCTTAACTTGAAGATTTCGGGGTCGAAATCCTTTAAGGAGGGGAGAATGTAACACCCCGTAATTATGTTAATATTAATATTCGCAAATTAAAGAATACTAATCTCAGATGTGAGAATTGTGGGAAACGGGTTGCGCCATTGTGTTTGTCTCGGAATTCTGGTTGAAATAGAGTCCGAGTTTGCGTGAATTGGACTTCGTATGAAGAAGTTATGGCCATCGGAAGTTTCAGAAAATTCAAAACAGATTTCAGAAAATTTAAAATTCAAAATTCGAAGTCAAACAGGCTAGGCAGGATAATTCCCGCCCAGCACCCCAGGTCGACTGGGCAGTCGACACCCCCCCCAGGTCGACTGGGCAGTCGACCTGGGTGTCGACCTGTCCAGGCGGCTAGGGTTTGACTGAGCCCAATCTTGAGCTGCTGATGTGTCTTTAGGGCTGAGTTGGCTAATTTAACGGTTCAGGTTAGTTCTGAGTTGATCTGACGGTCTAAATAAATCCTAAACTCTATATATACCTAGGTAGTCTCTCACTCTAAATTCACAAGAAAAATAGAATAGCCACCGTCATACCGTCGCCATGGAATTCAGTGTAGCCGCCGCCATCTAAGAAGGAAGAAGCCAATCAAAACCCTAATTCTACTCAACTCTAAAGCAAATCAAGACTCTCTTTCTTCTCTAAATTGTGAGTATGATGATCTTAACAAGATTATTATTAAACTAATTAGATTAAGTTATGAATGGATTATAAGTGAATGATGTGGATTGTCATATATGTTGTTGTAAACCCTATGCTATCATGTATATTGTAAATCCTATGTTATGTGATGATGATATCCTATATGTTTTAAACCATGCTATGATGATGTTATATATGTTGAAAGTTTCTATGCTAAGTTGTGATAAATCATACATGTTATAAAGTCATGATGTTATTATCTATGCTAATTAGTTCATGTTAATCAAGTCATAATGTTGATATTATTTGGGCTATGTTGATGACAAATCATGTATGCAAGTTTAGATTGATTAGTAAAGATATTGAACATATGCCATGACATCTATTTAGATCTAGAATTATGACATCTAGAATCATGCTATGACATATGTGAATTCTATATATTAGATGCTAGTTCACACCATCATTATGTTGCATAAAACCCCATATGCAAGTTTATACACGAATTTGGATTATGATCATATCATGTAAATTGTGACATTTAACAAGTTGACACCTTTAGATCCTTAACATGTGTAGTTTTATGCAAGTTTCACCCCTATTATGATTAGATTCATTTTAATTGTCTAAATGTTGTGATAATTTATCTTTGTGCTATGAGCTAGACTATTCGAGTCTAACGTATATTTTGCATTGAATAAGCGAACGTATAACGTGGGGTAGGGGTAATATTAAGAAGTTGGGGTGCAATTGATATGATTTTGCATGCCATGAATGGATGGCCATAACTGAGTCAATTATGGACATCATTAAAAATGGAATTAATTAATAATTTGAATAGGGATATATTCAAAACTGGGGTAAAAGATTATAAGTGATAATCAATGCTTAGGACACGAGGTTGGACTCGTTTGTGACGTAAACCTGCCCGGACCCACCCGGCAAATCCAGTGGTCACAAATGTCAGCCCAATGTGAGAGGTCCTAGGCCCGAACTAAAGCATAACAGTTGTAAAGACACGAGGTTAGACTCTTTTATGGTGTAAGACTGCCCGGACCCGCCCGGCAAATCCAGCTGCCATAAATGCCAGTCTAATGTGAGAGGTCTTTATGAGGTTATGGCCTGAATGAATTAAGAAATACTTAACCAGATAAACATGTAAGGGGGACATGGGGGTTAAGTAGGTGCCTTGGGTGGCATGAGGAATCTAGTGGGTGCCCTTAGTGGCATGTGAAATACGATTAGTAAGACTTAACCAAACACACATGTAAATGAACATGATTAAGAGGGTTAAGTGGGATATACTAGTGGTGACAAGCTTAGGTGGGTAGCTTGTGGGGGCCCATTTCAACCAGTAACCCAAACGTATCTTTGTGGGCTCGACCCAAGTCGAGGACGGGACACGCATACTGGGATTGACTATAAAAGGCCAAAACAGGGTAATGGTGGCAACGCAAGTCCAACGGGTTTCATATGCGTGTGTGGACCCGGGCTGGTAGGTAAGACGTTGTTGCATCGTGTAGGTATAAGCCGTGCATTCTCAAGTTGTATCGGGTTGCCACTTTAGGGGAGTGATACACCCCACTATGGGGCCAGCACGGGTATCTACGAGTAGGGAGCCGATCGAAAGTGGGTAGTGGGGTACACCTAGCAGAGATAGGGGCAGACGGCACCTATGTAGTCAGCTAGGGGTACGCAAGGCTATTTATATAGTTTCTGTGTAAAGCAAGCGGGATCAACCTTTAGGGTGACTGGTGCGGTGCAGTGTAGTAATGTGCGGTGCAGTGTAGTAATTATTCGTTAGTAATTAGGTGTGCCTTTAACGTTATCTTTATCTGCTCTTCCATACCCAAAAGTCCATAGACATTTCCTTGTTTTCCAGTTTATGCCTTAGTCTAGTTATTTTGGTAATAGTATTGTTAGAATTATCATACTCGCCAGACTTTATGTCTGACCCCCTCTATTTCTATCCTTTTTCCCCTCCAGGTCCTCAGGTTGGACCCAGCTCTAGTGGAGTTTGATTGGATTGCTCTATCTCTCTTTTGGAAAGCTTGGACTGTTGAAGTAAAGTCCAGCTTGTTATCTTCTTTAATGGCTATTTGTGTAATGGGGTTATGTATTTTGTTTTATCAAGATGGATATTGTACTTGATTCTGATTTATGGTTTTATGATGTAACAAACATGTTTAATTTCCGCTGCAATAAAATGAAGTATTAGATTTCCAAGTACTACTTATTATCTGTCTTGTTGTAATTTTTCTGTTCTATATTCACTTAAAACCTCCATGGAAGTTAATGCATTCCCTTTGTGAGTGACATTAATGGACGTGGGGTGTTACAGTTTCTTCTTGTCACCCCTTTCCTTCTCCCATATCTCATCTATGCCTAAGAACAAGAAGATAAAGCCTCTCTTTGGCAGGAGCATCTTCAGATCTGGCTGTGCTTCAGATCCGAAAACTTCGTCTGTTGGCCATAATCTGGATTTTTCTTCTGAACTTGCCTCATTGCCAATGCTTCCTTTATCTGGCCTTAGTGCAATTGTTTCAACTTCAGTTAGCCCTTTACTTGCAGATCTGGATGCTGATTTGCGATGGAAAGATGATAATGCCTTCGGTAACTCTGTAATTCCGGGCAGTCAGGTCACCAAAGGTAACGTTAAAAAAATCAGTATTAGTAGTGAAAATCTAGGTTTGGGTAATATGAATAATAAAGACGTTGAGACAAATGAGGTTATTGATTTGGGCAAGAGCCGTGTTGTTGTGCGTACCAGTGCTGTTACAGTACCCAGCGATGCCGCTGAAAAGATTTGCACCAATAATGTATGAGATAATGCCTCGATCACACCTCACTATGCAACTCAAGTTACAGATCTTGGCATTAATTCTACTGCCACTGAGCCACAAATACACAATCAAGACCCGAATGCTTCTCTTCCAGTTCTGAACAATACTGGTTTGAATCAGCCTCAGATTGCTATGATTCTGCCAGTTTCTATGCTTTAGGTCAAGCCGACGTACTCGTCCTTGTTCACTTCACTTCCTCGCTGTGTTGGTAATTATTCCCCGCAGGAATTCACCTATGATCCTATTAACCTATGCATGCCAGTGGATATTGTACAAGAAGGTACCGACTTATGGAAGAATCATCTAGTTGGCTTCTTTCTGAAATCGAATGAGCCATATGACGAAGTCTAGGAGCAATGCCGCAAGACCTGGAACCTTAGGGGTGGACTTCGTTTCAACTTTGTGAATGATACATACTTTTTCAAATTTTCTGTTGCGGAGGAGAGAAGGAAAGTGCTTAAATCTAATCCACCTATTATTGGAGGGCAACCTTTAATCGTTACTCTGTGGAATTGTGAGTGTTAGAGAAAGAGTTCGATCATTTCCGGTATGGACTATCTTCACACGAATTCCATCAGTATTGCAAACGGTTCCTGGTTTGAATTGGTTGGCTAGTAGAATTGGAAATTTCAAATGTTTTAATGCTGAAACGGAGGCCACATCGAATCTTGTTTTTTCTAAGGTTCTAATAAAAATTTCTCCAAACCATGTGCTTCCTACCAAGCTAAATGTCTCAATTGATCGGTATGATTCTACTGTAGATGTACAGTACACTTGGCAACCACATATTTGCACTATCTGTTATTCCTTTGGTCACATTAGGGAATCATGCAAACACCCTACCAATTGCACCTCCAAGCCTAGAACCCCATTAGTGAAACCGCATGCCCATAAATGGGTTCGCAAACCTAATATAGTTGATGTTCCACCTTGTACTGATGTTGAAGCTAACGTTGAAGACGTAAATGCAGAGGTTGAGAAGAGTGCACTTGAGGAAGATGTGGTCTAGGTCACTTTGGAGAAATCTTGGGTCCACTTTGGCACTAGTGTTCAGTACGATCCATATTATAAGGTATATTACAAGTTTATTTCTTACGGCGAAGAAGATGAAAGAAATGAAATCAGATGTCTTCATTATTATGACGATGGGACAGATTTGAAACTATACATTGATGGTATTTATGGCGAGAACAATGCTACTATCCTGGAGGATGAGTCATGGGATAAAAAAATTATACACGACACGAACAATGTTGGGTACTTGCCTAATCATACTAGTCTCTTTGCCACATTGCTGAATGACACAGGCCCTGAATCTTCCTCTTCATCCTATGCCTCCTCATCTTCTACTTCTTCTCCTTAGTCAGTTATTAGAGACTAATAGTTAGGTTTTATAGTAGCTGAAGTATCTTTGCTTCACTCTTGTTTTCTTTGTTTAGCGAGCTGGACACTTCAATCCAGCATATGTGATGGACGGTCCACTTCAAACACCGTAGCTGGTTTTCAACTACCAATCACTTATACTCCATTGTATTTTATAATTTATTCATAATAAAGGTGTTTGCGGTCACCTAAAAAACTTGTTGGCTTTGCCAAAAATAAATAAAAACTAACTTTGGTTGTAACATAAATTTTATAATCTCAATTCAGTCGATTCACCTAATGGTAAATCAACATTTATAAACCAATGGATTTTTAGGTCATCTGCTACCAATCACTTAATCAATTCTGTATATTGATTAATAAACATAAACGTTGAATTTAAAATTCAACAATCAACATACTAGCAGGTTTCAATGTCAGACAATTTATATATATATATATACATATATATATACAATATGAAAGTAAATAATATTTAAAATAATTGAGGAATCCGTTTGATTCCTCCAACCTGTTCTTCCCTGCATTACTGTTAATATAGTAGTATATATATACACATAAACAGACAATTCAAATGATTCATTCAAAATTAAATTTCTACTTAATAACAGTTAATGTCAAAGTTTGATTCGTTAATAAATAGAAATTGTATAACCAAAATAAACTAATCAACAATAATTCAATCAATCAATTCATTTCAAAACAAGCATTTTAATTGTCGAAACAAACAAACAATTATATCACATAATTAAATATCGAAAGAACAACAGATATTTATAACGTGATATAATTTAAATTAGTATTCTAGAAAGTGTGAGTTGATAACTCACCAGTCGTTTAATTGACGATTCAGCATTATTTTATTTAATTTTAAACAGACATTTAAAATTAAATAAAATTTGACAAGCTCCAATCCATTCCAAATTTCATGGAATTGTAGTGCTCGTCCATCCGATCCCGATGGATCTTGTTTTGTCAGATTGTGTTCATATACGAGACAATTGTGATTTATACAAGTTTTAACACATTAAATGAAATTAACTAATTAATAATCCCTTAATTACCCTTCCTTAATTAGAAATCAGCCGCTAATCACCTTTTAAACACATCTTCTTCTTCTCCAATGCGCAGCGAAACAGTTCTGCACCATTACCACATACATGCATCCATCAAACTCCTCATTTCACCATGCTTTTCAAAACTAATCTCCCAATCTTCCTCTCTTTGCACGTGCTCCAATCCCATCACCAAATTATTGAACTTGCAGTCCCTTCATGTCCATGGCTACAGGCTGACATCACGTGAATACACAGTAAAACCAGGAATTATATTATCGCCAATTTGCCCTAAATTCACACACAAGCCATAAAATCATATCATGATCCCAATACAAGCTTTATTTTCAGCAATTAGAGTTCCCGTTTCTTTCGAACTCCTCAATCTTAGTCGCGGCGCTCATGTTTTGAGCTTCAGGAAATTAGGTCGAACCAAATAAAAGTGGGGCTAGCGTGAAGTAGCTCAGTGTACAAGCTCAACAAATCCACCCTCACGCGATTCTAATAGAATTTCAATTTTAAAAATAATTTTTGAAGAAATCGATTTATTTACATTGTTTTTAGAAGGAGCTGAGATTTCGGAAAGGAAGAAGTGGCTAGAATACTATATTGGAATAAATTAAACACAGAGGATAGAATACTATGTTGGAATAATATAGTTGACCCTTATTGCTTTATTTGCGAACAACATTAGGAAGACAAATATCATATATTCTCTCATTGTTCATTTTCATCTCAAGCATTGAACTCTATTAGAATTCAGTAAAGCTACAAAACTATAGCAACAATATACGTGATATTCTCTATTCAGCTGTTGATAATGGCCTTGCTTAGAAAACCAAAACTACAATATATTGTGTTGCAACAGGTGCAATTTGGCATATGTGGAATGAAAAAATAATGAAATATTTTAAGGAATTAAAACAACTCATCAGATCTTTCATTATTTTAATTATTCCAACATATTATGTCTATGTTTTTTTTCTATCTTTTTTCTTCAATTAGAATATTATTATTCAATAGATCCGGACAACTATTGTTTCAACGAATACTAAATTATATTGGATCCTATACAATCATTTAAAATTCGAAACGTAAAACTATGAACTACCACAATGTTACGAGCTCGTTTCTAATTTAATTATAAATTATGCATTCCAAGTTCGTTTTATTAATAAATTCATTATTATAATTCAAATCTGGACTAGATTAAATCTTTTAAACTACCCAATTCACAGAATAACTCAAATTCAACTTATTTCCGACCATTTTGGATTTAAATTTATTATTCCATTATTTATTATTTCACTATTTATATTAATTTAATATCCAAAATTATAAAATTCCATTTGTTTAAAATTGGCAAATCAATATCTAAATAATTAAATAAATTAATTATTTGACGACTAAAAATCTGGGATGTTACACGAAACCTGTCGCGCTAGAACCATTAGCATAGGAACGAAAAAATGAACTTTATGCTTAATTTCCAGAATATTACTTTGGTATAATACACTTTATTCTTTCTCTTCATCCCATTCCTAGAGATGCCGAAGAGCGGCTTAAGAAAAAGATTGAAGATATATGCGGGTAGTACAAGGAGACATGTAAATACGCACGAAAGCTGGATGAAATTATCTGAAACTTGGAGCTTGACCTCGCTAATATGAAACAAGAATGGGATTGGGGTAAAATGTAACAACCCGAAAATCTGGGCCAGTTTAAAATTTTTATTTTGGCAATTTTAGCGAATTTTGAACATTTAAAATGAAATATTTTAAATAATATCGACGAGAAATTTATTTTGAATTGAATTCGACGTATATATTATATACATCATCGTTAGAATATAAATAATTATATATAATTATAAATAGAATTGAAAATGGCGCGGTAGTTCGATAATTCGATTTCAAACTTCAATTGAATGTACCGGGTGCAAAACAACCCGGATTTTAGCGAAACTAGAAATAATAGGATCTAATTGAGAATATCTTTCCAACGAATCCGAAAAATCGAGATTTCATTGCGGAAATCAAAAAATATGTCCAGTTGAAAATTCTGAATAGTCGCTATGGAATTCAGGCCCTTAAAAATGGAAATTTTGCAAATGACCTCGGATTTCGACGAAACCACTTTTGTTGGATCCGTGACGTCAAATTATTGCTAGGTTTCAAATTTCATAATTTTTCGAATCAATATGTGAGCGTGGCAAAGGAAAACGCGTTTGACCAGTTTCAGTTGATTTTAATCGACTGGAAAATGGCCATTTTTCCAACGGTCTCAGAATTCGACGAAACTAGTTTTGTTAGGACCGTATCGTCAATACCAAGCTAGAAAATATTTTTCTGCAATTTTTCGAGTTAGTATGTGACCCCGATAAATTGAAATGCGCGTTCAAATTCAATATATAAAGTTATATGTTGATTTTGACGAAAGCTTATCGAAACGATCAAATTGGTTTTCAATACATATCCAATTGTGTTCGAAATGGGGGTAAAACGCTATGGACGACAGGCGGTGGGCCTCGTTTAGAGGTCGTATGTAAAAGTCAACTTTTCTTGAAATTAAATAATATAAAATAATTAACTTCCTCTCTCCTCCCCTTCAAAATCGTTGCCCCCCTTTTTTTCTTCAAAATCGATTCAACAGAGGGAAAGTATAAAAAAAAGAAGAAGAAGAAAGGAACGACGGAGGGAGGGGGAGCCACCGCCGCTCCAGGCGCTGGCCGCCGGCCATCTCCACCGCCCTCCGATCGAACCGCGCCACCGCCCGATTCCCCCCCCCCCCCCCCCTCTAAAAAGATCGGCGTGCCCTAGCCCCAGGCCACCGCGACATCGACGAACCCCCACCGCCTCAAACCCCTAGCCTCTACTGCCTCTTCCTCCATCCGCCCTCCTGAAACCCTACGCCGCGCCCAGCCTCGCACCGACCGCCGCTGCCTCTTCTTCTGCCACCACCACCAGCGAACAAGAAAACCCCCCTCCACTCCTCCTTAAAGCAATGTAAGCCCTTTCATTTATTTTGTTTTGTTTAATTAATTTTAGCAATTAAAAATCTGAAATTTTATATTGTAGGAGGATAAAAGTATAATCTTTTATATTGTAGAGAGTTCAAAATATAATTTTTATCGTATGTAAAGGTAGAAAATATAATTTTCATATTATATAAATGATAAAAATGTGATCTTTATATGGTAGGATATAAAAAGACGATATTTTTATGTAGTGAAAGACGACATTTTTAAAGTAGGAAAAGGAGAAATATTTATTTTTGAAAAGAAGAAATATTTGTATAGAGAATAGCGTGGTAAAAATAGATTTTTTATCCGTATAGCGTGATTATAAAAACAGGATTTTTATATACATAGCAACGAAGTAAAATTTTGATTTTTATATATTGAATAGCAAAGAAAAAATTCGATTTTTATATATTGAATAGCAAAGAAAAAAATTTCGATTTTTATATATTGAATAGCAAAGAAAAAATTCGATTTTTATATATTGAATAGCGAAGTAAAAATATGATTTTTCTATATTGAATAACAAGGTAAAAATTAGATTTTTATATATTGAATAGTGAAGAAAAAATGAGATTTTTATAGAGATGAAATAAAAAGGCGAAATCTTTATATTTGAAAAGGCGAGATCTTTATGTAGAGAATAGCGATGTAAAAATAGAATTTTTATCCATATGGAGTAATTATAAAAATATGATTTTTATATACATAGCAATAATATAAAAATGTGATTTTTATATATGTAGTGAATACGGGCAACGAAAGTGACAAAAGTCGAGAACGATGAAGATTTTTATAAATGAAGTGTCGTGAAGATGGGATAGCTATCGGTGAGAACTTCTCACTCTTCAATTTCTTTTTCTAGTTATATATATATACTAGGATGCAGACGGTGCTTAGCAGCACCCGACACCCGTCATCCACAGACCATGGATGGCTTGTTTGTTCGATTGATATGTTGTGAAAATTTGTTTGTGATGTTGATGTGAAATCGATAATAAAATATTCTTGTGTTGAAAGGGAATAAAATATTTATATAGTTAAAAATATTTTATCGTTAAAAATATAATTTTTAACGTGAAAGTGAATAAATAAATATTTATAAACAAATCGGCCGATTTGTTTATATACACTGATTTGACTGATATTGATTGGGTCGATAAATTTTACACATCACCCAACTGCACAAATAAAAATATGTGTTTGTTGATTTGAAACCCCACACGGGTGTTGGGATGAAATTTGGCGTACACTAATCCCAATTATTTAATTGTATGTCGATCGATGGGTCGATAGATTGTGTAAGCGTTGATTATTATATTTGATGCTTATGCAGTTGTGTGGTGCACCTTGGATGATGGTTGATTGTTTATCATTGCTTTTATATACATGTGTTGTATGGAATCCATATAATTAACGTTATATGGTGATTGGTTGGGCCTCATTCCAATCGGGAAAATAATGAATATTATAAAAGAAAATTCATGTGTTGAATATAAAAATAGTCATGTGTTGACGATATTTATGTGTTGAAACTATTCATGTGTTGAGTAAAATATTTTAACAATAAAATTTACATCTTTATCATATTTAAAATTAGAACTACTTCACGGTGGAGTCTAATTGAAAATCAAACGATAGATACCATAATTTTATAAAATATTTTACATAACAAAAATAGAGATGTGTTGACAGTACTCATGTGTTGAGATTAGTCGTGTGTTGAAAGAAATATAGATTCATGTGTTGAATAGAATAAATATTCATTTGTTGAATAGAATAAAGAAGTTTTTGAAAAATATAAAGCCGTGTGGATTAGAGATGCGTGATTTTGACGCGAACGATATTTATATCGATTTTATTCGTTTTATAATGAATATTGAAAAGTGATTTCAAAATTTAATATTTTGAAATGAAATTCAAATTAAATTAGATTAAAATTCAAATTGAAATTTTATTGAATCAATTTGAAATGAATTCGAATCGAATAGAAAGTGAATTTGAATTCAAATTGAATAGAAAGTGAATTTGAATTCGAACTGAATAGAAATGAATTCAAATTGAATTAAATTGAAATTGAATTGAAACGAATTTGAATTTGAATTGAATTGAAATGAATTTGAATTCGAATTAAATAAAATTGAAATGAAATCGAATTGAATTGAAATCAAATCGATTTGAAATTGAATATAGAGTTGAAATGGTTTTGAAAACGAATTTAAAACGATTTATAAAATACGTTTTAAAAGGAAATCGATGAAATATATATAATATATATGTATTATATATATATATATATATATATATATATATATATATAATGGCCTGAATAGAACGCGCCGCGCCGCGGCAGTTCGTGAATTTCGACCATTGACTTCGAATTGACATTGCGGGAGATCCGACCGTCGGATTCTCCTAAAACCAGATCCGTTGGGTTCGTATCGAAAAGAGCTTTCCAATGAATATTAGAAATTTGAAATCTAACGGTTGGATTTGGAATTATGTCCAAATCAAATTTGAAAAAGGTCGCTGTAAGTGCAGTTCGATGGCCGTTGATGGAAATCGACTGTATGGGCCTTGATAAAGTTATTAAAAATATCTATAATTTGTGTAAAATCATAAGAAATGATTTGGGAAAAATTGGGCTGAAGAATTCAACATTTGAAAGGATAAAAATAGATTTTTATCGAAATGAACTAGTTTTGAACTAGAACTAAAATCAATTTATTTTTGAAATAAATAAATTGAATTTGAAAGTGATTTTAAAAATAATCAATATTCCCAATACGTGAATTGGACTGGAGTTTAATCGAAATTATCTTCGGAATATTTCGATGTTGGATTTCGTGACTATACATATATTGTTATGGTAATTTGAAAGATATATTTATATCGTTATTTCCAGTACGATATTTATTGGTTTCAGAATTTGATATTGAATATAAGCCGGTATATTTTCTATTCAGAGCCTTGTATTTAATATCGAATGTGATTTGAGTTTATCGTGAATCGTGTTTTATATGACATTGGTTCTTTAACCCAGTTAAAGACAAGATGTTGATTTTTGAAAAGATTAAAATTAAGTGGAGTTTTAATGAATCTTTAATTAGATTAAAATGTGAATTGATAATTTAAATTATCAAATCTGAAAGGTGATCGAGAATGGAGTATCACCAGTTTTGCTCCAAAGCGATAGTTAAATCTTTAATTAGATTTGAACGTGAAATGGTAATTAATTTTACCGATAACACCGTGGTGTTAGATATGGAATATTACCAGTTTTGCTCCATGGGATGAATAGGTTGGGATTGGGAAATAAAATAAATAATTACTTCGGTGTGGTTCGCTAATCCCGACTAGTTTGAAAGGATATCCAAAGGAAGATTAAAGAATAAATTTAGAAGAATTTATCTTTGATAAAATTAATGGGAACCTATTCCCTAAAAATGTGATTTTGTGAATAAAAGAATATTCTGAATTGGAAAGAGGCGTTTGTTGTGTTTGTGTAACATTTGTTTATCATATACGTGGGTTATTCAGAAAGGCCGGGTTTATACCCATTCTGAATAACCGATTCGACGAGATGTCGAAGAGGAAGACGGTGGTTGAAGACCGGAAGTCTTCACATCGTTTGGGTGATTATTGATGATCTCGATTGGGCTGTACACCCAAGATGAGGGAAACAATTGGTGATCGTCCAGACGTACTTGGAGATCGATGGATATGCGAGGAAAGTGCCCCCGGTTTCGTTCAGACCCAGAACAAACTTGTAAATGGATTGTGTGTCTGACATTGGATTTTATTATGTGTTGATTGATCTCTATTAAATATACATATGTTTGGCGGCAGAGAATTTATTCTCTTGCTTAACGCCCTTCTCTGAGACGTACGAGCTCAGAGGTTATATATCGATGGAAATCAATCGCATGGAGTGAATTGCCAGTGTGGCACACGTAAGTGGAAATTGATCAGGGCTTCTGTTGAAAAGCAAAGTCTTGTGGTTGATGATCAAAGCACGGCCTGTGTGGCGCAGCTTTGTGTATAGCGTGAATTCGCGAGCCTCACACCTCGGTATGAGTCAAAAACGGGATAGTGACTGCAGGGAGAGCACGACGTTTCTTTCTAGCTAGGGTGGTGTCAGTGACCTACCAGCCCTGACATTTATATACTTTTCACCTGTGTGGTTGTTGGATACGAGGCGCCTCGGATATAGGTCTGTAAGGACCGGGAAACGTGTGCTCAGGAATAACTAATCCTCAAAAGTAAGAGAGGACCGGCCCTGAAGATCCATGGATCAGAGTGGGGTCCTGGGACATTTGCTAGAGTGTCTCGAATCGGAGAGGAGCTTGCCCCTTGCCTCGGCTCATGACGGAAATCCAATTTCCAATACGTGATTGCAGTTTTAATTGTAGAACTAGTACGATGACATGATAGATGGTACCCATGCCGCCTATGATTGATATTTATGATTTGAATTGTTTTGACACTATACACTTATTATAGTATCAAGTGATTTGTTTTAAACGTACCAAGCATGTTTTGCTATTATAAGGGAAAACCCTATCCTCCGGCTTGCGTTGCATTGTGTGATGGGACCTGGGTCTTATAATAGCTTCAATTTTCCAAAAAGCATTGCGTTGTTTTGTTATATGCACTAGTATTCTTGGGAGGAAACCCGTTCCGTGTTATACAGCATGGTCCCTTGAATTACTATCTTTAAAGTAAAGTTTTAAATAACTGTTTCAGTTCTCACATCAGTCACATGACTGACCTGGAGTTTATTGTTTTAACCTAAACTCTGGGTGCCCCTATTTTCCACACGGGCAGCTAGTAGTTTTGGTTTTGCAGATTTATATTCACAGGGTCCTGATTTACAGCTGGAACGATGCTCGGAAAGCTCTGTATCCGTGTATCACTTTCAGTTGTGTTTTGTATATTTTTCCGCTGCTATGTAATTTATTGTAATCTCTGATATTTATCAAATGTAATTTATTCATTTATACTCTGTATATTCTTCTATCTGATGGAATTGTTGTAATAACAATGAAATGTTCTTCCGTTTGCGTTCGATTTTGTCTTGTCCTCAATTCTATCCGTGCTTTCCTTACCGGGGAAGTTCGGGTCGTCTCATTTTGGTATCAGAGATTTGGTTTACAGAGCTCGAGAGCAAGACACATTAGAACCATATGAAAGAATTCATCAGATATTGGATTAGTAATATCCAATTAGAATGACTCGTTAGAGATAGGATCAGTAGTATCCTAGAACGAGTGTGAAGAGTATATTTTTCAAATGAAAACAATTTTGTTTTTAAAATTCAATTCGTTTTATACGTATTTGAATATTTATTTATTTTGAATTTGGACAATCGAGTATATAAAGATTTCGCGTATACGCGTCATGAATGTATAGTCGAAGTTTTAATATACTGGATAGATATAAAATCACATCCTAGACACCCGGAGATGGTTCTGATGATTGATATATCATCATCAGAATTTGTGTTCGCGTTTCGAAGGTGTGATATCTATATATTTCCATTAGGCTGGTGTGAGAACCAAAACTAATATAGCTAGATTTATTGTTGTGATTTGGCATCAAAACATGATTTTTTGTATATATATCAAAATTATGAATTTGAAACTTTAATTCACTAATTGATTGATGTTTGTGTTGTTTGTTTATTAGTTTAATAATTTTGAACCATTTAGCCTAATTGAATCAAATATTGAATTGTATTGAAAATTAGTCGCATTCGCTTGCATATACATGTACTTACATTGAACAGGTCATAGCAAGGAGGCTAGAGCAGAGAATAAAATTTGTTTGCCCGACAAATAGGTACATGTTTACTATATAATTTACTGATTTGTTTGGGTGATGATGATTTGAGCCGATTGGCTAGCCGCTTGGATTTTTCTTTTTCTTTTTGAGATCAGAAGGCCTATATGGCAATTTCGGGATTTTCCCGTGGCTCCCGGTGCAGGGGAGGTTATGGCGAATTTTTTCGAAAATTTAGGGTGTTAGCCAAATTTTTGAAGAATTTGAAAATTCTCAGGATCTGAAAAGTTGGAGAATGGAAGCCAGATCGAACGTAGAGTTGATTGATCAAACCACTTTCGACTTCGTTCCTTTTCGGGGACGAAAAGTTTTAAGTGGGGGAGATTGTAACAACCCGAAAATCTGGGCCAGTTTAAAAATTTTATTTTGGCAATTTCAGCGAATTTTGAACATTTAAAATGAAATATTTTAAATAATATCAACGAGAAATTTATTTTGAATTGAATTCGACGTATATATTATATACGTCGTCGTTAGAATATAAATAATTATATATAATTATAAATAGAATTGAAAACGGCGCGGTAGTTCGATAATTCGATTTCAAACTTCAATTGAATGTACCGGGTGCAAAACAAACCGGATTTAAGCGAAACCAGAAATAATAGGATATAATTGAGAATATCTTTCCAACGAATCCAAAAAATCGAGATTTCATAGCGGGAATCAAAAGATATGTCCAGTTGAAAATTCTGAATAGTCGCTATGGAATTCAGGCCCTTAAAAATGGAAATTTTGCAAATGACCTCGGATTTCGACGAAACCACTTTTGTTGGATCCGTTACATCAAATTATTGCTAGGTTTCTAATTTCATAATTTTTCGAATCAATATGTGAGCGTGGAAAAGGAAAACGCGTTTGACCAGTTTTAGTTGATTTTAATCGACTGGAAAATGGCCATTTTTCCAACGGTCTCAGAATTCGACGAAACTATTTTTGTTAGGACCGTATCATCAATACGAAGCTAGAAAATATTTTTCTGCAATTTTTCGAGTTAGTATGTGACCCCGGTAAATTGAAATGCGCGTTCAAATTCAATATATAGAGTTATATGTTGATTTTGACGAAAGCTAATCGAAACGATCAAATTGGCTTTCAATACATATCCCATTGTGCTCGGAATGGGGGTAAAACGCTATGGACGACAGGCGGTGGGCCTCGTTTAGAGGTCGTATGTAAAAGTCAACTTTTCTTGAAATTAAATAATATAAAATAATTAACTTCCTCTCTCCTCCCCTTCAAAACCGTTGGCCCCCCCTTTTTTCTTCAAAATTGATTCAGCAGAGGGAAAATATATATAAAAAAAGAAGAAGAAAGGAACGATGGAGGGAGGGGGAGCCACCGCCGCTCCAGGCGCTGGCCGCCGGCAATCTCCACCGCCCTCCGATCGAACCGCGCCACCGCCTGATTCCCCCCCCCTTCCTCTAAAAAGATCGGCGCGCCCTAGCCCCAGGCCACCGCGACATCGACGAACCCCCACCACCTCAAACCCCTAGCCTCCACCGCCTCTTCCTCCATCCGCCCTCCTGAAACCCTACGCCGCGCCCAGCCTCGCACCGACCGTCGCTGCCTCTTCTTCTGCCACCACCAGCGAACAAGAAAACCCCCCTCCGCTCCTCCTTAGAGCAATGTAAGCCCTTTCATTTATTTTGTTTTGTTTAATTAATTTTAGCAATTAAAAATCTGAAATTTTATATTGTAGGAGGATAAAAATATAATCTTTTATATTGTAGAGAGTTCAAAATATAATTTTTATCGTATGTAAAGGTAGAAAATATAATTTTCATATTATATAGATGATAAAAATGTGATCTTTATATAGTAGGATATAAAAAGACGATATTTTTATGTAGTGAAAGACGACATTTTTAAAGTAGGAAAAGGAGAAATATTTATTTTTGAAAAGAAGAAATATTTGTATAGAGAATAGCGTGGTAAAAATAGAATTTTTATCCATATAGCGTGATTATAAAAACAGGATTTTTATATACATAGCAACGAAGTAAAAATTCGATTTTCATATATTGAATAGCAAAGAAAAAATTCGATTTTTATATATTGAATAGCAAAGAAAAAATTCGATTTTTGTATATTGAATAGCAAAGAAAAAAATTCGATTTTTATATATTGAATAGCAAAGAAAAAATTCGATTTTTATATATTGAATAGCGAAGTAAAAATATGATTTTTCTATATTGAATAACAAGGTAAAAATTAGATTTTTATATATTGAATAGTGAAGAAAAAATGAGATTTTTATAGACATGAAATAAAAAGGAGAAATCTTTATATTTGAAAAGGCGAGATCTTTATGTAGAGAATAGCGATGTAAAAATAGAATTTTTATCCATATGGAGTAATTATAAAAATATGATTTTTATATACATAGCAATAATATAAAAATGTGATTTTTATATATGTAGTGAATACGGGCAACGAAAGTGACAAAAGGCGAGAACGATGAAGATTTTTATAAATGAAGTGTCGTGAAGATGGGATAGTTATCGGTGAGAACTTCTCACTCTTCAATTTCTTTTTCTAGTTATATATATACTAGGATGCAGACGGTGCTTAGCAGCACCCGACATCCGTCATCCACAGACCATGGATGGCTTGTTTGTTCGATTGATATGTTGTGAAAATTAGTTTGTGATGTTGATGTGAAATCGATAATAAAATATTCTTGTGTTGAAAGGAAATAAAATATTTATATAGTTAAAAATATTTTATCGTTAAAAATATAATTTTTAACGTGAAAGTGAATAAATAAATATTTATAAACAAATCGGCCGATTTGTTTATATACACTGATTTGACTGATATTGATTGGGTCGATAAATTTTACACATCACCCAACTGCACAAATAAAAATATGTGTTTGTTGATTTGAAACCCCACACGGGTGTTGGGATGAAATTTGGCGTACACTAATCCCAATTATTTAATTGTATGTCGATCGATGGGTCGACAGATTGTGTAAGCGTTGATTATTTATATTTGATGCTTATGCAGTTGTGTGGTGCACCTTGGATGATGGTTGATTGTTTATCATTGCTTTTATATACATGTGTTGTATGGAATCCATATAATTAACGTTATATGGTGATTGATTGGGCCTCATTCCAATCGGGAAAATAATGAATATTATAAAAGAAAATTCATGTGTTGAATATAAAAATAGTCATGTGTTGACGATATTTATGTGTTGAAACTATTCATGTGTTGAGTAAAATATTTTAACAATAAAATTTACATCTTTATCATATTTAAAATTAGAACTACTTCACGGTGGAGTCTAATTGAAAATCAAACGATAGATACCATAATTTTATAAAATATTTTACATAACAAAAATAGAGATGTGTTGACAGTACTCATGTGTTGAGATTAGTCGTGTGTTGAAAGAAATATAGATTCATGTGTTGAATAGAATAAATATTCATTTGTTGAATAGAATAAAGAAGTTTTTGAAAAATATAAAGCCGTGTGGATTAGAGATGCGTGATTTTGACGCGAACGATATTTATATCGATTTTATTCGTTTTATAATGAATATTGAAAAGTGATTTCAAAATTTAATATTTTGAAATGAAATTCAAATTAAATTAGATTAAAATTCAAATTGAAATTTTATTGAATCAATTTGAAATGAATTCGAATCGAATAGAAAGTGAATTTGAATTCAAATTGAATAGAAAGTGAATTTGAATTCGAACTGAATAGAAATGAATTCAAATTGAATTAAATTGAAATTGAATTGAAACGAATTTGAATTTGAATTGAAATGAATTTGAATTCGAATTAAATAAAATTGAAATGAATTCGAATTGAATTGAAATCAAATCGATTTGAAATTGAATATAGAGTTGAAATGGTTTTGAAAACGAATTTAAAACGATTTATAAAATACGTTTTAAAAGGAAATCGACGATATATATATATATATATATATTATATATATAATGGCCTGAATAGAACGCGCCGCGCCACGGCAGTTCGTGAATTTCGACCATTGACTTCGAATTGACATTGCGGGAGATCCGACCGTCGGATTCTCCTAAAACCGGAACCGTTGGATTCGTATCGAAAAGAGATTTCCAATGAATATTAGAAATTTGAAATCTAACGGTTGGATTTGGAATTATGTCCAAATCAAATTTGAAAAAGGTCGTTGTAAGTGCAGTTCGATGGCCGTTGATGGAAATCGACTGTATGGGCCTTGATAAAATTATTAAAAATATCTATAATTTGTGTAAAATCATAAGAAATGATTTGGGAAAATTTGGGCTGAAGAATTCCACATTTGAAAGGATAAAAATAGATTTTTGTCAAAATGAACTAGTTTTGAACTAGAACTAAAATCAATTTATTTTTGAAATAAATAAATTGAAATGAAAGTGATTTTAAAAATAATCAATATTCCCAATACGTGAATTGGACTGGAGTTGAATCGAAATTATCTTCGGAATATTTCGAGGTTGGATTTCATGACTATACAGATAGTTATGGGAATTTGAAAGATATATTTTATATCGTTATTTCCAGTACGATATTTGTTGGTTTCAGAACTTGATATTGAATATAAGCCGGTATATTTTCTATTCAGAGCCTTGTATTTAATATCGAATGTGATTTGGGTTTATCGTGAATCGTGTTTTATATGACATTGGTTCTTTAACCCAGTTAAAGACAAGATGTTGATTTTTGAAAAGATTAAAACTAAGTGGAGTTTTAATGAATCTTTAATTAGATTAAAATGTGAATTGATAATTTAAATTATCAAATCTGAAAGGTGATCGAGAATGGAGTATCACCAGTTTTGCTCCAAAGCGATAGTTAAATCTTTAATTAGATTTGAACGTGAAATGGTAATTAATTTTACCGATAACACCGTGGTGTTAGATATGGAGTATTACCAGTTTTGCTCTGAATAGGTTGGGATTGGGAAATAAAATAAATAATTACTTCGGTGTGGTTCGCTAATCCCGACTAGTTTGAAAGGATATCCAAAGGAAGATTAAAGAATAAATTTAGAAGAATTTATCTTTGATAAAATTAATGGGAACATATTCCCTAAAAATGTGATTTTGTGAATAAAAGAATATTCTGAATTGGAAAGAGGCGTTTGTTGTGTTTGTGTAACATTTGTTTATCATATACGTGGGTTATTCAGAAAGGCCGGGTTTATACCCATTCTGAATAACCGATTAGATGAGATGTCAAAGAGGAAGACGGTGGTTGAAGACCGGAAGTCTTCACATCGTTTGGGTGATTACTGATGATCTCGATTGGGCTGTACACCCAAGATGAGGGAAACAGTTGGTGATCGTCCAGACGTACTTGGAGATCGATGGATATGCGAGGAAAGTGCCTCCGGTTTCGTTCAGACCCAGAACGAACTTGTAAATGGATTATGTGGATGATATTGGATTTTATTCTGTGTTGATTGATCTCTATTAAATATACATCTGTTTGGCGGCAGAGAATTTATTCTCTTGCTTAACGCCCTTCTCTGAGACGTACGAGCTCAGAGGTTGTATATCGATGGAAATCAATCGCATGGAGTGAATTGCCAGTGTGGCACACGTAAGTGGCAATTGATCAGGGCTTCTGTTGAAAAGCAAAGTCTTATGGTTGATGATCAAAGCACGGCCTGTGTGGCGCAGCTTTGTGTATAGCGTGAATTCGCGAGCCTCACACCTCGGTATGAGTCAAAAATGGGATAGTGACTGCAGGGAGAGCACGACGTTTCTTTCTAGCTAGGGTGGTGTCAGTGACCTACCAGCCCTAATATTTATATATTTTCACCTGTGTGGTTGTTGGATACGAGGCGCCTCGGATATAGGTCTGTAAGGACCGGGAAACGTGTGCTCAGGAATAACTAATCCTCAAAAGTAAGAGAGGACCGACCCTGAAGATCCAAGGATCAGAGTGGGGTCCTGGAACATTTGCTAGAGTGTCTCGAATCGGAGAGGAGCTTGCCCCTTGCCTCGGCTCATGACGGAAATCCAATTTCCAATACGTGATTGCGGTTTTAATTGTAGAACTAGTACGGCGACATGATAGATGGTACCCATGCCGCCTATGATTGATATTTATGATTTGAATTGTTTTGACACTATACGTACACTTATTATAGTATCAAGTGATTTGTTTTAAACGTACCAAGCATGTTTGGCTATTATAAGGGAAAACCCTATCCTCCGGCTTGCGTTGCATTGTGTGATGGGACCTGGGTCTTATAATAGCTTCATTTTTCCAAAAAGCATTGCGTTGTTTTGTTATATGCACTAGTATTCTTGGGAGGAAACCCGTTCCGTGTTATACGGCGTGGTCCCTTGAATTACTATCTTTAAAGTAAAGTTTTAAATAACTGTTTTAGTTCTCACACCAGTCACATGACTGACCTGGAGTTTATTGTTTTAACCTAAACTCTGGGTGCCCCTATTTTCCACACGGGCAGCTAGTAGTTTTGGTTTTGCAGATTTATATTCACAGGGTCCTGATTTACAGCTGGAACGATGCTCGGAAAGCTCTGTATCCGTGTATCACTTTCAGTTGTGTTTTGTATATTTTTCCGCTGCTATGTAATTTATTGTAATCTCTGATATTTATCAAATGTAATTTATTCATTTATACTCTGTATATTCTTGTATCTGATGGAATTGTTGTAATAACAATGAAATGTTCTTCCATTTGCGTTCTATTTTGTCTTGTCCTCAATTCTATTCGTGCTTTCCTTACCGGGGAAGTTCGGGTCGTCTCATAAAAATTCCTTGGTTTTCATGGATAAATTTCTTGTGGAGAATCAGGCTAATTTAAATGTTGTTGGTTCCGATGTTGAAAAATATAAGAAGTGTTATAATGATTTCAAAGATCGCTTCCACAAAGAACCTGACATAGCTATCTTGAGAGAGAAATCCATTGAGGATGAGTTAAAGGTCGTGGCTCAAGAAAGCTTGGATTTGAAGCTCAGTAACAATAGTGTGAATGAAGAAAAGATCGCTCTCGGGAAGGAAAATGCAGAATTAAAGGAAAAACTGGATGATGTCAAGCCATGGGCTAAAAAAGCGGAGAAAACCATCGTTGAGTCGGCTTCTAACTCCAAAATTCAATATGACATAGATTTTAAGGAGTCGAGGGATCACCTACGTGAGACCAAGAAGGCAAAGGAGGACTTCATTCCTTTAATTAAGGGTTTCTTTACTCAAGTCTTAAGATATTGCGACTTATCTTGGGTTGAGTACTATCTCCAAACTTTGGCCCGCCCTTGGAGCAAATATGTTGAGGAGGGGAGGCGTTCCCCCGAAGATGGTCTATGGATGAGAAGGAACTTACAAAGCATTTTATAAAGGGTAATAATCCCGAAATTCTGGAGGAAGGGAGGAGGTTGATAAAAGAGATGGAAGTTTTCTCTATGCTCCATGCAAAAGGGAAGTCTATAATTGAAGGAAGCTCTAGGTCTTCTTCGTCGGTCTTGATTCTGACATTTTTTAGGGATACGATCTTGACTTTCCTACTCTAAAGAGTTTCAAGCCATTGACTCCTATAAATAAAGTTCCAAACACTCTCGGACTAATTAGTGGCGAATCCGCGGAAGGTAAATCTCTACCTTTTCCACAGTTTGAGAGATTCTTTACCACGTGTCAGCGAGTTATAGAAGTTGCAGTCGAGATGCCCATAGTTCTAAAAGGACTAACTATTATCACTCCTCCAACTACAGGTACCAAAAAAGTCAAGACACCTCTTGGCATGCAGTCAAAACTTTTTTATGAGCCCTAGATGCCCCCTGCTGAAGATTCAAAGAAGAAAGAGGAGATGATCGATGCTCTAAAAGGTCTGGATGGCCAGGGTCCCGATTAGAGGGTGAGAAAGATGTTATTTATACAGGAGATTATAGGAAGAAAGGTCAAATTAGTATGAAGCAGTTGCCAGAGCTGCATCAAGGTAAGATTCTTGCTATAAAACTAGAGTCAGCGGTTATCGCTTCAAATCCCTTATGGGTGATTTCTCCTTCCCCAATTGGTATACCTAAGTCAGAGAAATCCAAGCCAGGTGTGACCGTTGAGGAAGTGAAGTCAACCCATGGAAGAGAATCATGGTCCAAAAGGAATTTGGACAAATACAAACCCGGGAAAGGCGGTGAGGGGTTTAGGAGTAATAAGCCCTCTAAGCTCGAACTCATGAAGGAGTCCGACTTGGAAAAAAGCAAGAAGAAAAAGACCGATGATTGTGAACTTCTTTTCTTTTGTTGGCTGAAATTTGTGCTATAGCGGCCTTTGCCATTTTATCTCGATGGTTGTATGGACTTGCACTTGTGAATAAAATAGTCTTTCTGCTTGTAAATTTTTAAGTGTTTTCGCTTTCCGTTTAATGCATGTGTGACTCTATTAAGCTACACTTAACTTATAAGAAGTCTCACTAAGGGTATACGCACCACAAATAGCTTCGAGTCACGTGCTGCTTCGGGGGCGCGTTTGAAATTAATTTCTAGGTCTGCACTTATGCCCCGAGTCTCGGCAAGGATAAATGTGAGTAATCGAATGTCCAATAATTGGTTTTTACACCCTCCTTTCGTTAATTAGGTTAGAGTTATAGGTTAAGTAGTTTTAAGTCTTGGCATTACATTCACTCTAATTTAGTATTTTATACTCTTTCCCAAGTGCTAAGAGTTAGAGTTGACAGTTTGTGCGTGTACGTGCTAAGTATAATACACACACAGATCGTGTAATATGACAAACAATATTCAAGTATGAAGTAATAGATAATCACAGAACTGTATAATAGTAAATGCAGTAAAAATAGAAAAATCACACCAGGGATTTTATACTGGTTCGGAGCACCATCCTACGTCCAGCCCCAGACCTCTCTCTGGATTTTCACTAATCAACAACCTCACTTCACCCGGAGGAAACAGGTATACAACACCCGAGCAACCGAACGGGATTTCACGCCTCTATCAACACAAGGACTTCACAACTTGCCTGATCACACATAGGACTTCAACTAATATAATGGTCTTGATTTCTGCTTTGTGTTCTTGATTCAACACGGAGAGTCAACAGTTTGAGTACAATCTTCCTATAATCTGATCCTCGAGTATATACTTT
This sequence comes from Allium sativum, assembly GCA_030737875.1. Taxonomy (NCBI): domain Eukaryota; kingdom Viridiplantae; phylum Streptophyta; class Magnoliopsida; order Asparagales; family Amaryllidaceae; genus Allium; species Allium sativum. The sequence goes on along the minus strand of CM060920.1, from coordinate 396,211,921 downwards.
GAATGCATAGATCTAAGGAAGTAGAATGCTTGTTGAATCAAATGATATTAAATTGATTCAAGGATTCAACAAGTATTTAAATTTGGAGAGCTTTTGTTTTGCAAAGAGTATGAAAATGCAATTCAGAAACTAGAGAGAATATATAATGATTTCGTGATTGTAAAACAAGTTTGAAGTTGTTTATATAATAGTAGAAAGGTAGTAATTCTTCATGAAGAGTTTCTATAAAAAGTTATGTCCATTTCCTTTGATTAATGAATATAAATCTCTTCACAAATAGAAGCAACCTTTCAGAAAAAGCTTGATGTTTGAAAATGAACGAATGGTTGAAAATCACCGGTCGACTGGTTGGATTTAAAAAAACAAGAAAAATAGCCGTTATGTGCAAAAATACACAAACCGGTCGACTGGTCCGTATTCACCGGTCGACCGTTTTCTTCCAGAGACCAAAATGGTCGATTGGTGGTATGTGACCGGTCGACTGGTTATGTGAAAAAAATTAAAAAAAAACCCAGAAGGGATCATCACCGGTCGACTGGTCCTTTTTGGGCGGTCAACCTTTTTGTGGTTGTGGACTGGAGGACCTTGGTCCACAATCTAGATCACTCTGCACTCTTTCCCAGTCGGATCCTGGACTGTTTGTGCTCTTTCTATGACTTTTCAAATCCTCAAATATACAGGTTTCAGCAATGAAGATATGATATAACTTTGTGCATTCGTGTTATGCTTTGAGGATAGATTTTAACAAATTTCTAACAGGAGTCAATGTAAAAACCTTATCTCTATGAAATGATCTTCATTGCACCTTTATTGTAACAACCCGTATTTTGATAACGTGTTATAACCATAAATCTAGGCAGAATTAAATTTTAAAATAAGAACCAAGGGAAACGGGTTGCGCCATTGCGTTCGTCTCGGAATTCTGCTTGGAAACGAGTCCGAGTTTGCAAGAATCGGAGTCCGTATGAAGAAGATATGACCCTCAAAAGTTTCAGGAATTTTCAGAATAAAAAACAGCTCGAATTCGAATTCAAAATTCGAATTTCAAACGCAGAACAGACTGGGCGGGAAATTTCCCGCCCAGACCCAGGTCGACTGGGGAGTCGACCCCCCCCCCCAGACTAGGTCGACTGGGCAGTCGACCTGGGTGTCGACCTGGTCCCCGAGCCCATTTTTGGGCCGGTGTTCGTTCTGATGTTTCTAGTCCGATTTCTGTCCAGATTCATCTACCTAAACCTATTTGAACAGCCCCAAACCTAGCCTTCTCTACACACAATTCTATTCTACTACTACTCTGCCTCTGTTCTAAATAAAAATAAAAATGGCGTCGCTACTCTGCTGGAATCAAAACTAGAAGCTAATCAACATCAATCTAAGAAACTCAATTCAAACTAGAGATTAAAGCTTCTGCAACGATCCTACGACAATTTCTGTTCTTAGTTCTCAAAAACCACGATCTGTAAGCCCCAGTTACTCTTAGATCTAAACTCTATACTTAATATGGACATGTGTAAATTGAAGTTGAACATAAACATGATAACTACTTGAGACCTACTCTTGTATATCTTTGATCTATGACTATCCTTTTTGATCCATTATTTTAGATCTACTCTTGTTCACCCTAGATCTATTCACCTTGAACCTAGTACCGTTCATATTGAACCTTGATTTGTGGCATACTGATAAGAACTTGATTTAGGGGCCTGTTCATGTCATAACCTAAACCCTATCATTATTTTAACATGCCTGTGATGTTGTGATGTTGAAACTATTGCTAGTCACAAGTTTAGGATTATCATCTTATGTCATTTATTGCTATGTTTATTACCCTATTTCATATGCCAATGATGTTATGATCATATCTCAAGTTACACCATGCTTGTCTTGAAATCACCTTTGCCACTTTATACCCATCCTTGTTATGTTATTCCCTAATTACATCTATTGCCTTGATTCGAATTCACGAGCGTTGGGGATGCGATTTGGGTAGTTTAGGAAAACCTGAATTTAGTATGAACTTAAAAACATGAATATCGTTATAACTTGAGCTTGGATAGGAACATGAACTTGACATGAAATTATACTTGAAAATATGAATTTGGGACATGACACTTAGATAACTTGAACGTGGCCAACTCGAGGTTGGGTTGAGTTTGCAGTATAAATCTGCCCGGAACCGCCCGGCGGATCCAGTAACTGCAAATAATAGGACCCAATGTGAGTAGTTGGTCATATCGCACTCGAAACCCGAGGTTAGACTATGTTATGGTGTAAAACTGCCCGGACCCGCCCGGCACATCCAGTAACCATAACCGAGTCTAATGTGAGAGGTTAGGGGTGCATTAAGTAAATTAATGCTACTGGATAGGGTTAAGTCATGGACCACTTGAATATACTTAACCAATTTGACACGTTGATTTGATAGGGTTAAGTCATGAACCGCTTGAACACACTTAACCAACCTGACACATGATTCGTAGGACTAAGTCTTGAACTAGAACGACACACTTAGTCAATTTGACATGACACGTAGATGGGGTTAAGTCTCGATTTTAAATGACAACTTAACCTGCTGAACGAAACCCTAGTTACGCGGTCCTTTTCAGCAGTAACCCACTAGATGTATCACGGTACCCTGGGACTAGGCAGGGTGGGGCACGATTGCTGGGCTGATTGTAAGCGACCAGAACGACGGCTGAATTGGTGCGCCATTGTAGGTTCAAGTGGACTAGGGTCGTGCATTTAGTCCGGAGTTGAAAAAGCAGGCATTGGGCATCACTAGGATTATCTGTGCATTCTTGATTCGTGTCGGTGGTTGGCACCCTAGGGCTTGATACACCCTATGGTGGACCTAGCACAGGTGACTGCATTCGTGATAGGGCTGTATGACACAGACACATGACGAGCTAGACTTGTAGGGAGCCGATTGATTAGATCATACCGTTGGACCCCGAATTGGGTCACTTCACGAAATTGGGCCAAGGGATTATTTCTTGATTTATAGTTGACAAGGGATTAGTATACCAGTTTAGTTGGTATGGCGAACCTTGAATATGCAATGTTAGACTTGAGTTATCTTGTTAGCTTAGTTATCATGTCAGACTTATCATCATTCCTATGTTTAATTCCAGTTTATTCATGTCTTGTTAACTTTACTAGTTTCTATGCTGATAGTCACTAGGGCTTACCAGTCTTTTTGACTGACCCGTTTTCTTTTGCCTCTTTGTCTTTCGTTCCCCCCCCCCCCCAGGTTCTCAGGGAGGAAACTCTAGCTCTTAGCTTGGACTTTGCTTGCTTTCTGACAGCTCATGTACGGTTTGGTCTTGAGCTATGCTATGGCAGCACTCATGCACTTTTTGGGGAATAATATTTTACTTATGTTGTTTTAAGTACTTTGCTTCTTTAGAACTTGATGTAATGAAATAATGATTTGGCATTTTGATGTAAGAGGTTTTGACTCTATTTTTCAGTAATGAGATTTGGTTTTAAAGTTTATATCCGCTGCTTTATATACTCTATTTTACCTATGTTCTGTCTTGTGTTATCTCTGTACCTGTTTACTAGATAATACCCCTCCAAAACTAGGGCATTCCCTTTGTGAGTGACCCTAGCGGAGGTGGGGTGTTACATTTGGTATCAGAACAGAAGGTTACCAGACTGGGCAAAAGTTTTAAAAACCTTCTGAAACTATTTTCAAAACCGTTTATAAAGAAGCATTTTTCAAGAAAAGTTTTATTTTTAAGAAAAGGCTATTCCCCAAAAGCCATTAGCACTTTCCTTTGTTTCCTCGTTTGAATCTTTTTCCTTTTCGCTTTTCAGCATGTCTGATCTTAACCTTCCTGAGGGAGTTCCCATACCTGGTTGGTTCCGAAGATACTTGGAAGCTAGGGCCAACGGCGCAGGCCCGGCAGATATCCCTCCTCCTCTTCCCCCGGTGGCCACGGTTCCTCCTCCTCCTCCGGGTACCGCCTTCGCCAAAATATGCAAGGACTTTATAGGAATGGGTGGCAAGAACTTCATTGGGACTGAAACCTTCGTTGAGGCGCGAAACTGGCTAAAAGAGACTGAAGACTTGTTTGTTATTTTCGATATGGAGGATCATAGGAAAGTTCAGTTGGCAGCATGGTTGTTGAAAGAGGAAGCTGCATTTTGGTGGGAAGTCACCAACGCTACCAGGCCAATTGAGACTTGGGCAGACTTTAGAGAGAGGGTTGGGCTTAAGTTTTTATCATCTGCAGAAGCGAGTCTTCAGATGGAGAGGTTCCTGGCACTCAAGAAAGGGGACATGTCAGTTAGGGAATACATGAATAAGTTTAATCAGCTTGCTCGGTTTGGTTTGGACTTAGTCAACACGGCTGAGAAGAAGGCTCTACGCTTTGCTCGAGGATTGAGCGAGCCACTCCACACTATGGTCATGACTCATGTACCCATGGGGGCGACCTTTGAAAGCTTGGTGAATATGGCCCTACTTCATGAAGAAGACGAGAATGGCAAGAAGAAGGTCAAGGCGAATGAGTCTCAAGACAAGAAGGTAGACTCCGAGAAAGGAGGAAAGAACAGCAACAACAAGAATGACAAGTCACGTGAGAAAAGAAAATACAACTTCTGTGGTATTGACGGGCATATAGTCCAGGACTGTAGGAAAAAGAAGATGAAGATAGAAGCATGTTTTCAATGCGGTGAAACCGGACACATCAGCAAGAACTGCCCTAAGAAGCCAGGGCAAGCCCCGCAAGAAGGACCTTCTAGGGGTACATCTTTAACTTCTTTTCCCTAGATACTCTGTTTTATCTTGTATATCCTTTCGATCCTGTCTTGAGAACCTTAGGTAGAATCCTATGAATGTAAACATGTATTTGAAACATGTTATGCTTGATGTTTGCGAATGGTTGCAAGTGATTGCTCGTGGTTGCATAACACACATTAGGCACTAGATCGGCTCAGACACATTTTCATATTGCATATGCATGAGTGTTTATACTTATTTATGGATGAAATTGAATGTGTTATCATATGAATGTTGCATATTGATGAATGGTTGTGCACACATATAGTGCTTACGTGACTAGGATTATTTGCATACATGTTGGATTCATGACACTAAACATATTTTGCATTAGAAAGATCAATCAGGCCTGATCATTTGCATTAGATAAGGAACATATACACACACTTTTTGCACATGTTCATATGGCATTATAAATCTCTTAAGGAAAATGTTTTCTTGTGGATGATGTTTGGAGTAGATGGATGATGGATGGTAGGATACGTTCTTCCTAACTTAGAGATTTCGGGGACGAAATCCTTTAAGGAGGGGAGAATGTAACAACCCGTATTTTGATAACGTGTTATAACCATAAATCTAGGCAGAATTAAATTTTAAAATAAGAACCAAGGGAAACGGTTTGCGCCATTGCGTTCGTCTCGGAATTCTGCTTGGAAACGAGTCCGAGTTTGCAAGAATCGGAGTCCGTATGAGGGAGATATGACCCTCCGAAGTTTCAGGAATTTTCAGAATAAAAAACAGCTCGAATTCGAATTCAAAATTCGAATTTCAAACGTAGAATAGACTGGGCGGGAAATTTCCCGCCCAGACCCAGGTCGACTGGGCAGTCGACCCCCCCCCCCCCCAGACCAGGTCGACTGGGCAGTCGGCCTGGGTGTCGACCTGGTCCCCGAGCCCATTTTTGGGCCAGTGTTCGTTCTGATGTTTCTAGTCCGATTTTTGTCCAGATTCATCTGCCTAAACCTATTTAAACAGCCCCAAACCTAGCCTTCTCTACACACAATTCTATTCTGCTTCTATTCTGCCTCTGTTCTAAATATAAATAAAAATGGCGTCGCTACTCTGTTGGAATCAAAACTAGAAGCTAATCAAAATCAACCTAAGCAACTCAATTCAAACTAGAGATTAAAGATTCTGCAACGATCCTACGACAATTTCTGTTCTTAGTTCTCAAAAACCACGATCTGTAAGCCCCAATTACTCTTAGATCTAAACTCTAAACTTAATATGGACATGTGTAAATTGAAGTTGAACATAAACATGATAACTACTTGAGACCTACTCTTGTATATCTTTGATCTATGACTATTCCTTTTTGATATATTATTTTAGATCTACTCTTGTTCACCCTAGATCTATTCACCTTGAACCTAGTACCGTTCATATTGAACCTTGATTTGTGGAATACTGATAAGAACTTGATTTAGGGGCATGTTCATGTCATAACCTAAACCCTATCATTATTTTAACATGCCTGTGATGTTGTGATGTTGAAACTATTGCTAGTCACAAGTTTAGGATTATCATCTTATGTCATTTATTGCTATGTTTATCACCCTATTTCATATGCCAGTGATGTTATGATCATATCTCAAGTTACACCATGCTTGTCTTGAAATCACCTTTGCCACTTTATACCCATCCTTGTTATGTTATTCCCTAGTTACATCTATTGCCTTGATTCGAATTCACGAGCATTGGGGATGCGATTTGGGTAGTTTAGGAAAACCTGAATTTAGTATGAACTTAAGAACATGAATATCGTTATAACTTGAGCTTGGATAGGAACATGAACTTGACATGAAATTATACTTGAAAATATGAATTTGGGACATGACACTTAGATAACTTGAACGTGGCCAACTCGAGGTTGGGTTGAGTTTGCAGTATAAATCTGCCTGGAACCGCCCGGCGAATCCAGTAACTGCAAACAATAGGACCCAATGTGAGTAGTTGGTCATATCGCACTCGAAACCCGAGGTTAGACTAGGTTATGGTGTAAAACTGCCCGGACCCGCCCGACACATCCAGTAACCATAACCAAGTCTAATGTGAGAGGTTAAGGGTGCATTAAGTAAATTAATACTATTGGATAGGGTTAAGTCATGGACCACTTGAATATACTTAACAAATTTGACAAGTTGATTTGATAAGGTTTAGTCATGAACCGCTTGAACACACTTAACCAACCTGACACATGATTCGTAGGACTAAGTCTTGAACTAGAACGACACACTTAGTCAATTTGACATGACACGTAGATGGGGTTAAGTCTCGATTTTAAATGACAACTTAACCTGCTGAACGAAACCCTAGTTACGCGGTCCTTTTCAGCAGTAACCCACTAGATGTATCACGGTACCCTGGGACTAGGCAGGGTGGGGCACGATTGCTGGGCTGATTGTAAGCGACCAAAACGACGGCTGAGTTAGTGCGCCATTGTAGGTTCAGGCGGACTAGGGTCGTGCACTTAGTCCGGAGTTGAAAAAGCAGGCATTGGGCATCAGTAGGATTATCTGTGCATTCTTGATTCGTGTCGGTGGTTGGCACCCTAGGGCTTGATACACCCTATGGTGGACCTAGCACAGGTGACTACATTCGTGATAGGGCCTATGACACAGACACACGACGAGCTAGACTTGTAGGGAGCCGATCGATTAGATCATACCGTTGGACCCCCAATTGGGTCACTTCACGAAATTGGGCCAAGGGATTAATTCTTGATTTATAGTTGACACGGGATTAGTATACCAGTATAGTTGGTATGGCGAACCTTGAATACGCAATGTTAGACTTGAGTTATCTTGTTAGCTTAGTTATCATGTCAGACTTATCATCATTCCTATGTTTAATTCCAGTTTATTCATGTCTTGTTAGCTTTACTAGTTATTATGCTGATAGTCACTAGGGCTTACCAGTCTTTTTGACTGACCCGTTTTCTTTCGCCTCTTTGTCTTTCGTCCCCCCCCCCAGGTTCTCAGGGAGGAAACTCTAGCTCTTAGCTTGGACTTTGCTTGCTTTCTGACAGCTCATGTACGGTTTGGTCTTGAGCTATGCTATGGCTGCACTCATGCACTTTTTGGGGAATAATATTTTACTTATGTTGTTTTAAGTACTTTGCTTCTTTAGAACTTGATGTAATGAAATAATGACTTGGCATTTTGATGTAAGAGGTTTTGACTCTATTTTTCAGTAATGAGATTTGGTTTTAAAGTTTATATCCGCTGCTTTATATACTCTATTTTATCTATGTTCTGTCTTGTGTTATCTCTGTGCCTGTTTACTAGATAATACCCCTCCAAAACGAGGGCATTCCCTTTGTGAGTGACCCTAGCAGAGGTGGGGTGTTACATTGGCCAATCACATTTGCTTTGGCGACGTTCCTCCACTCTGGTCTTAAGGTGAGGATCGCCAATCATGCATTTGACATGTGCTTGGATTTGGTTAACTCTTGTCCGACAAATCGTGGAATTGAGTACGTTGTTGAATCATGAGAAATCGAATAACGTTAGGTGACTGCCACATCATTCATTTTAGTGTTGGCGTAAGATGGTCAAATCTCAGCACTTGACCACATAATTTCAAATAGTCCTAAAGCATATAAGGTGTTTTATTTTATGATGCAGTGGCAGTCGGTGAGTCGCGCCTTATTATATTGTTTGAAAGAAAAGTGAAACTTAGAAAAACAACTGGATATAAAAGCTTAAGTGAAATAATGTCATTGATTCTCGGCATTCCATACTCTTGGGAGTAGGTCGCCACCAACAATAGTTAGTAAGAAAACTTTGTTTCCAAGTTTTAAGGTTGTTCCCATTTCAGGTCCAGGTAGATGAGGCCAGGAAAGACGCGCCTTAAGACGAGGTCGCCAAGTTCAAAGGTTTTGGATCAAACTTTAATGTTATAATATCGGACGACCCAATGTCTATGTGCAACCTCTCACAAGTCGACCTCCTCTCTCTTCTCATCAATTAGGTCAAGTGACTTTAGGGGGAACTCCTTATTAGTTAGAGGATCGGAGTAGTGGTTCGATGAGAGGTGGTGTAACACCCCACATCCGTTAAGGTCACTCACAAAGGGAATGCCTTAACTTCAATGGAGCATTATGGGTACTGGAACATAATATTACAAGGCAGACATATATAAAACAGGGGAAAGTAAAGTAGAAGTACTTCAAATCATTTATTAAATAGAAAACAATAAAAGCCCATCAACTTCCAATACCCAAATACATCGCTAAAATATCTGTATTGCTCAAAAACAAAGAAGCATAAAAATAAATTATAGTATTTCCCACTAAAGCAAAGCAAGCCGTAGCCAAGAGCAATCCAAGCCTTCATGAAAGAGCCTTGGAGCTTGGTAAGATCCGAACTAAGCTGTATTCCCAACCTGTGAACTTGGGGGGGAAACGAAAGAAAAAGGGGCGAAACAAAACGGGTCAGTCATAAAGACTGAGTAAGTCCTAGTGACTTTCAGCATAAAAACAGGTAAAGATAACATGGCATGAATAAACTGAAAATAAACATAAGCATGATGACAAAATAAGCTACAGGCATGATAACTAAGAATAACATCATAGGATTTCTGTCATGTATAACATTGCAAGGTTCTCATTCAAGATGAACTAAGTATAGTTTTGCAAGATTTCTATCAAGCATCGCAAGATTTCTCTGCTTCACCATTAAAATGATATCTATTTGCTCTGCACCACCTAACTAGTGTCCCAACTAGTAATCTATATAAAATAATAAAATCATAACGTGATCCCAATCCCCGAAATTAAGGTTGCTTTCACGTGTACATTTATTATTTATTACCTAGATCTAATCTAGGGTTTTCTATCGAGTGCTTCCTAGATTCAACCAGGATTTATGCCACCTAGGTCCAACCTAGGGATTATGCTACCTATTGAACACTTCTCGGATTTAGGGTTTATGCCACCTATGTCCAACCTAGGGATTATGCTACCTATGTGTGTCATAAGGCCCCCAAGGATTGTAGATACCTATGCTGGTCCCACCATGGGGTGTATCAAGACCTATGGTGGCGGCCCGACGCAATTCTAGAAGGCAAACGTTATACTACTGGTGCCCCCAGTGCCCTGTTTGTCTGCTCCGAAGTGTGTGCACGCCCGCACTCCGTTAGAACCTACATTGATGCACCCACCGCCGTCGCTTTGACCGCTTACAATCATCCCAGTAATCGTGCCCCACCCTGCCTAGTTTCAGGGTACCATGATACATCTAGTGGGTTATTGCTGAAATGGGTCCCCGTTAATAGGGTTTCCTACTGGTTAAGTTTGTGGGCCTATATTTACTAATATTACCCACCAACCCGATATGTACTTAACCCTCTCCGTCCATCACGTTAAGTTGGTTAAGTGTTTTCTCTTGTTTTACTTAACCCTACCACACATCATGTTATATCGGTTAAGTGTTGTCTACCACAAGCCTTGTTATACTGGCTAAGTGTTCTCCCTTGTGTTAACTAAACCCCACCCCATGTCATGTCATATTGGCTAAGTGTACATTGACTTAGCCCACCTACTTATCATGTTGTGACGGTTAAGTGTTACCCTCTATTGTTACTTAAACTTACCACGCATCACGTTATATTGGTTAAGTGCATGTTAACTTAACCCCATCCACCAGTCATATTATAATGGTTAAGTGTTACCCTCGTGTGTTTACTTAACCCTACCACGCATCAGGTTATATCGATTGGGTGTTATCAACCTATTCAAGTTAGCCCAACCCATCCGCTAGTCATGTTATAACGGTCAAGTGTCATTAGCCTAGCTATGTTACTTAACCCACCCATTGGTCTGATTAACAGTTATGGTTGTTAAGCCCACATTTATAAGTTTTACATGTTCTTAACTCATACCGGTTAGGTCCATATTCACATGTCAAATTTCCATGTCATCCCACCTGACCCTCTAACCATACCCACGTCTTATTATGGTTAGTATTCCTTAATTCATTCATTATGACGAACGAATCATGACCTCTCACATTAGACCGTGCATTTTGTGGCCACTGGATTTGCCGGGCGGTTCCGGGCAGATTTACACCACAAACTGGGTCTAACCTCGTGTCATAAATCGTTACGCCTACAATTTGACCTTCGACCTCTCACATTAGACTGACACTTTGTGGCTACTGGATTTGTCGGGCGGTTCCGGGCAGATTTACACCACAAACCGAGTCTAACCTCGTGTCAAAGGTTCATTAATGGTCGTATTCCACCCAAAACCCCAATATCAGTTCATGTGTTTAACATATATAAATGTTCATGGTTCACGTTTTTGCCCCCAAAACGTATTCCCAAATTATTACCACAATTCACTATAAGGTTATGCCAAGTTATTGCCTTATATTCACAATACATGCCAATTACCCAAAACCCAACTTAGGCGCGTTCATATTAAACCTCTACTAAGTCATAAATTATCATATATGTTTCAACTCTAAATTTTACGTAATTAACATATGCCCAAGTTCTAGATTACATGTAAATTTTACATATGCCCAATTCGTACCAAATTTACATAAGTTCAATTTATGTCATTTTACATGTATGCCAATTTTCATGCCAATTTACACATAACAAGTTCTAGCCAAACTACATATATCAAGATCTATATCAAATTACATATGCCAATCCCCATTCTTGCAATTACCATTTTAATGACAATACCCAAATATCCAATTTCATGTTAATGGTAATAATACCCAAATATCCAATTTTTATGTTATGCCATCAATTCCACCAAACACATATATTCCACTAGGCAATATTCCAATATTCCCCCGTATACCATCGCACGTATATCGTAGTTTAGGCCTATGTCCGAAATTGACCAAGGTTCATCAAAAGAAAATAAATAGGGGAAGATAGAATTTTGCATAAAAATAAGATCAGAGAGAAAAACATCATCATAGGCATGAAGATTACAACTTGATAATAATATCAACATGAATTGAGAAAACTGATTTACAACAGGCTGAATAGATCATGAACTTGACATGAGAATAAAGATAGACAAGTCTCAAAAACTCAAGATTCAAGAAGCAACAGAAATAGGTCTGAATCGATAAACATACTTAGATCCAATTCCACTTTATTTCATGTCCATATTATAATTAAATGTTTGAATCTAAAAGTAACTAGCACTTACAGAGCATGGTAGTGAATTAGGAACTGAATTTGTTGTACAAATGTTGCGGCGTTGTTGATTTATTGTCTTGAATCATTGTTGAAGCTTTGTTCTTTGAATTGATTTGAGTTTGAATGTTTGTACTTCAATTTAGGGGCGGCGGCCATGGTTCAAGAGGGAGTTCAGCAGCATAATGGTGTAATAATGATTTAATATGAATTAGGTTATGTCTAAGGGTGTTTTTATAGGTGTAGCAACTAGTTTAGGCCCTTAGATTAACCCTATAATCAATCCGGACCGTCAAAACACGTCTCAGGCTTCAAAAATGAGTTCTGGGTCTAAACAGGCCGACCAGGTCGACCTGTAAGGGGGGAGGTCGACCATATAGTCGACCTGGGGGATAGGTCGACCCTATGGTCGATCTGGGGGGTAGGTCGACCCTATGGTCGACCCCCTAGTCCAGTGCTGCCTGAAAACTGCTGAAACTTGTACAGGCCATAACTTCTTCATCCGGACTCCGATTTTCGAAAACTCAGACTCTATTTCATGTAAAATTTCGAGACGAACGCAATGGCGTAACCCGTTTCCCCGGATTCTGATTTTAAAATTTAATTCTGCCTTGATTTTTTGTTTTAACATGTTATAAAAATTCGGGTTGTTACATTCTCCCCTCTTTGAAGGATTTCGTCCCCGAAGTCTTTAAGTTAAGAAGAATGTGTCCTACCATCCAATCATCCATCTACTCAATAATCAATCACAGGCATTCTTTGTCCTTAAGAGATTTCTAATGCGGTATGAACATATGCAGAAAGTGTGTGTATATGTTCCTTATCTAATGCAAATGATCAGGCCTGATTGATCTTCTTAATGCAAAATATGTTCAGTGCCATGAGTCCAACATGTATGCAAATAGTCCTAGTCACATAAACACTACATGTGTGCACAAACATCCATCCATATGCAACATCCACATGATATCACATTCAAATTCGTCCATAAACAAATATAAACACTCATGCATATGCAATATGAAAGGTGACTGAGTCGATCTAGTGTCTAATGTACGTGTATATGCAATCACGAGCAACCACTAGCAGCCACTAGCAGCCACTTGCAACCATCAATCATAACATGTCTCAAACACATGTTTACACCCAATTGTTCCTACCTAAAGGTATAGTCGAACGATGGAAGCAAGTAAAGAAAAACTTTATACCCTAAACACCAGCCCAAAACCAATATATATGATTCTAGGAAACTAAGCATGATGGACTCCTTTTAGATCACAAGTAATCCCTTCCTAAGACCAACCCATATCCTATAAAACCCAAAAAGTTTAGTCAACCCAATGGACACCCTCAAACCCCAACATATATCACAACCAGATGTGTCATACTCCTTATGGGGTTTGCAACAGAAATAGAATGGAGAATAGGACCGAGAGGTTATACTTAAAAGATAGCATGCAAATAAGCTCTGCAGGAAAAGAGGGATCAAGGATATACTCTTAAAAAGGGATACGATGCGTGTGTCTAGTCTTCAATCTTCTAAGTTGCATTTCCTTGAGCTTAAATCCATTGTGCTTTGACCGTGTTTAGCTTCACAATTTCGTACCTTCTTAATTCCTATTTCCAAAATATGAGTTGGAACTCATTTCACTGTCGCCTCTCGTTCCACTTTCACTTATTCTTTTTCTAGTATACTCGGCTTAAACATAACTGCGTACTCATGGTTTCGTGCAAGCTCTCCAAAATTCACTAGTGAATCCTGGATCTCGTTTACTCACTATAAGGTATTCCACGCAGAAGAACTATCTCTTGAAAACAAAAAAAATGCCAACCATGTTGCCAAATGTACTTACTAAGGTGATTTTCTATGACTCATGCATAAGCAAAATGAACCGTTCACCTTAGTAGCGAACACTACTCGAGCGGATTAATAAATGTATCAAGAGATTCTAGGTAACTAAGCATGGCAGAACCCTAAGGGTTACACTAGACTTCGAGGGCATTACCACGGCAAGTCAAGAGTCTAACTACCCTCTTTTCATACTCGAGAATGGTACCATTTCTGGACAACCACTCCATCTCTAGAATCAACCCATAGCCCAAAAACATAAGCTTTACTTCTAAACTCAACACTTAGCATAGACATTCTCAAATCCAAACAAGTCATGAATAAATGAGCCGATTCCCTAACAGGATTTGAGAATAAAATGGGATCCTCTACTACGCTAGTACTAAGGTGCAGAGACTCAACTATTGAAGCAAAATTAAAAGGATGCGATGTACCAAAAACAAAGTTCCCACGGTATGATAGAAAAGAAAAGCTAAACTTTTAACAGAAATATTACCACCTCTCTTAGGTATGCTAGTAGTGAGAGCATACAATTGTCCTCTCGACGATCTTGTACTTTGCCCTTGTCCTTGTCCTATAATACTTAATTACATATCCCTTTTTACCATACTAAAGATATTCTCTCTTGTCATGGGTTTTTATTATTCTTTCACTTGGCCTCTTTCCTTTCACCTTTTTCCTCTTTGTGGATTAAGCCATATCAACAAGTTTCTCATCTTTAGACTTGTGTTCTTTATCCTCGTTCCTACTATCCTTGTATAGCTTGTTGAAAAGTTTCTCGAAAGTTACTTCCATCGCACGGCAACCCTACAAAGCTTGAGATAAGATTAGTCGCAAGTAAAACTACTACGGCTACAGATGGAGGTTGGACACTACTTTGCCCTCCGACATGTGTCGCATGCCTACAAACTATGGTGAAAAAGAAAGAGAGAAGACACTCAAGGAGAGAATCAAAAGATAGTGCATATGGCTTTGGGGAATATGCCTTTCGTAAAACAAAACTTTTCTTTAGAAAAATGCTTCTTTTTAAATGTTTTGAAAATAATTTAAGAAGGTTTTTAAAAGCTTTTGCCCAGTCTGGTAACCTTCTGCTCTGATACCAAATGTAACACCCCACATCCGTTAAGGTCACTCACAAAGGGAATGCCTTAACTTCAATGGAGCATTATGGGTACTGGAACAGAAATATTACAAGACAGACATATATAAAATAGCGGAAAGTAAAGTAGAAGTACTTCAAATCATTTATTAAATAGAATTGTTTACAATAAAAGCCTATCAACTTCCAATACCCAAATACATCGCTAAAATATCTGTCTTGCTCAGAAATAAAGAAGCATAAAAATAAATTATAGTATTCCCCACTAAAGCAAAGCAAGCCATAGCCAAGAGCAATCCAAGCCTTCATGGAAGATCCTTGGAGCTTGATAAGATCTGAACTAAGCTGTATTCCCACCCTGTGAACCTGCGGGGGGAAAACGGAAGAAAAAGGGGCAAAACAAAACGGGTCAGTCATAAATACTAAGTCCTAGTGACTTTTAGCATAAAAACAGGTAAAGATAACATGGCATGAATAAACTGAAAGTAAACATAAGCATGATGACAAGATAAGCTAAAGGCATGATAACTAAGAATAACATCATAGGATTTCTGTCATGTATAACATTGCAAGGTTCCCATTCAAGATGAACTAAGTATAGTTTGCAAGATTTCTATCAAGCATCGCAAGATTTCTCTGCTTCACCATTAAAATGATATCTATTTGCTCTGCACCGCCTAACTAGTGTCCCAACTAGTAATCTATATAAAATGATAAAATCATAACGTGATCCCAATCCCCGAAATTAAGGTTGCTTTCACGTGTACATTTATTATTTATTACCTAGATCTAATCTAGGGTTTTCTATCGAGCGTTTCCTAGATTCAACCAGGATTTATGCTACCTACTGAACACTTCTCGGATTTAGGGTTTATGCCACCTAGGTCCAACCTAGGGATTATGCTACCTATGTGTGTCATACGGCCCCCAATGATTGTAGATACATATGCCGGTCCCACCATGGGGTGTATCAAGACCCATGGTGGCGGCCCGACGCAATTCTAGAAGGCATAGGTTATACCACTAGTTCCCCCAGTGCCCTGTTTGTCTGCTCCGAAGTGTGTGCATGCCCGCACTCCGTTAGAAACTACAATGTTGCACCCACCGCCGTGGCTTTGGCCGCTTACAATCAGCCCAGTAATCGTGCCCCACCCTGCCTAGTTTCAGTGTACCATGATACATCTAGTGGGTTACTGCTGAAATGGGTCCCCGTTACTAGGGTTTCCTACTGGTTAAGTTTGTGGGCCTATATTTACTAATATTACCCACTAACCCAATATGTACTTAACCCTCTCCATCCATCACGTTAAGTTGGTTTAAGTGTTTTCTCTTGTTTTACTTAACCCTACCACACATCATGTTATATCGGTTAAGTGTTGTTCCTTGTGTTACTTAACCCTACCGCAAGCCTTGTTATACTGGCTAAGTGTTCTCCCTTGTGTTAACTTAACCCCACCGCATGTCATGTCATATTGGCTAAGTGTACATTGACTTAGCCCACCTACTTATCATGTTGTGATGGTTAAGTGTTACCCTCTGTTGTTACTTAACCTTACCACGCATCACGTTATATTGGTTAAGTGCATGTTAACTTAACCCCATCCACCAGTCATATTATAATGGTTAAGTGTTACCCTTGTGTGTTTACTTAACCCTACCACGCATCAGGTTATATCGATTGGGTGTTATCAACCTATTCAAGTTAGCCCAACCCATCCGCTAGTCATGTTATAACAGTCAAGTGTCATTATCCTAGCTATGTTACTTAACCCACCCGTTGGTCTGATTAACAGTTATGTTGGTTAAGCCCACATTTATAAGTTTTACATGTTCTTAACTCATACCGGTTAGGTCCATATTCACATGTCAAATTTCCATGTCATCCCACCTAACCCTCTAACCATACCCACGTCTTATTATGGTTAGTATTCCTTAATTCATTCATTATGACGAACGAATCATGACCTCTCACATTAGACCGTGCATTTTGTGGCCACTGGATTTGCCGGGCGGTTCCGGGCAGATTTACACCACAAACTGGCTCTAACCTCGTGTCATAAATCGTTACGCCTACAATTCGACCTTCGACCTCTCACATTAGACTGACACTTTGTAGCTACTGGATTTGCCGGGCGGTTCCAGGCAGATTTACACCACAAACTGAGTCTAACCTCGTGTCAAAGGTTCATTAATAGTCGTATTCCACCCAAAACTCTAATATCAGTTCATGTTTTTAACATATAGAAATGTTCATGGTTCACGTTTTTGCCCCAAAACGTATTCCCAAATTATTACCATAATTCACTATAAGGTTATGCCAAGTTATAGCCTTTTATTCACAATACATGTCAATTACCCAAAACCCAACTTAGGCGCGTTCATATTAAACCTCTAATAAGTCATAAATTATCATATATGTTTCAACTCTAAATTTTACATAATTAACATATGCCCAAGTTCTAGATTACATGTAAATTTTACATATGCCCAATTCGTACCAAATTTAAATAAGTTCAATTTATGCCGTTTTACATGTATGCCAATTTTCATGCCAATTTACACATAACAAGTTCTAGCCAAATTACATATATTAAGATCTATATTAAATTACATATGCCAATCCCCATTCTTGCAATTACCATTTTAATGACAATACCCAAATATCCAATTTCATGTTAATGGTAATAATATCCAAATATCCAATATTTATGTTATGCCATCAATTCCACCAAACACAAATATTACACTAGGCAATATTCCAATATTTCCCCCATATACCATCGCACGTATATCGTAGTTTAGGCCTAGTTCCGAAATTGACCATGGTTCATCAAAAGAAAATAAATAGGGGAAGATAGAATTTTGCATAAAAATAAGATCAGAGAGAAAAACATCATCATAGGCATGAAGATTACAACTTGATAATAATATCAACATGAATTGAGAAAACTGATTTACAACAGGCTGAATAGATCATGAACTTGACATGAGAATAAAGATAGACAAGTCTCAAAAACTCAAGATTCAAGAAGCAACAGAAATAGGTCTGAATCGATAAACATACTTAGATCCAATTCCACTTTATTTCATGTCCATATTATAATTAAATGTTTAAATCTAAAAGTAAATAGCACTTACAGAGCATGGCTAGTGAATTAGGAACTGAATTTGTTGTACAAATGTTGCGGCGTTGTTGATTTATTGTCTTAATCATTGTTGAAGCTTTGTTCTTTGAATTGATTTGAGTTTGAATGTTTGTACTTCAATTTGGGGGCGGCGGCCATGGTTCAAGAGGGAGTTCAGCAGCATAATGGTGTAAGGATGATTTGATATGAATTAGGTTAGGTCTAAGGGTGTTTTTATAGGTGTAGCAACTAGTTTAGGCCCTTAGATTAACCCTAGAATCAATCTGGACCGTCAAAACACGTCTCAGGCTTCAAAAATGAGTTCTGGGTCAAAACAGGCCGACCAGGTCAATCTGTAAGGGGGGAGGTCGACATATGGTCGACCTGGGGGGTAAGTCGACCCTATGGTCGACCTGGGGGTGTAGGTCGACCCTATGGTCAACCCCTGGTCCAGTGCTGCCTGTAAATTGCTGAAACTTGTACAGGCCATAACTTCTTCATCCAAACTCCGATTTTCGAAAACTCAGACTCTATTTCATGTAAAATTTCGAGACGAACACAATGGCGTAACCCGTTTCCCCTGATTCTGATTTTATAATTTAATTCTGCCTTGATTTCTTGTTAACATGTTATATAAATTCGGGTTGTTACAGGTGGCTTTGAGCTCAGGAGGTATAACTGCTTCATAGCCATAAGCCAATGCGAATGGAATATGGCCAATTGTAGACTTATGGGTCATTTGATATGCCTAAAGGATAATGGCAGCTCATTGACTCACTTGCCTTTAGCTTTCTTGCTTCTTCAGGGTTGACTTTATAATCTTGTGCATTGGTTTGACCTATCCATTTGATTCCGGGTGAGCGACTGCTGTATATCTTTTCTCAATGCAATATGATTGATAAAAGTCTTTGAATTCTAGGCTATCAAATTGACTCTCATTATAATTTATGATAGTCTTGGGAAGTCTGAATCGACGTATAATGTTTTTGCTGATGAAGTTGATCATCTGCTTTGTCGAGATTGTGGTTATGGCTCAGGTTCATCCCGCTTAGTCAAATAGTTTACAGTCACATACTTAACTCCGCCTTTAAACATCGGAAGGCTACCGATAATGTATATTCATCATGACGCAAGAGGCCATGGACTAAACATTCGCGATAAGCTGGGTGGGTGGAGCTCTTGGAATCATGGTAAACTTATGGCACTTCCCAACGTCGTGAGTAATCAGAAGTATCTCGGTTTAAGGTAGGCCAGAAATAGTCGTACCTAAGTATCTTCTTTGTCGAAGCTTGCCCATTGTTGGTCATCGCACTCGCGTTTGTGTACTTCTCGTAATATCCATTTGGAATCGTCGTGGGCTACACACCAGAGTAAGAGGATGGTGAACCCTTTTCTAGATAACATCCCTCTCAAAATGAGGTATCTCATGGCTTGGTGCAAGAGAGCATGCTTTTCACTTTTCTACTCATGTAAGGTTCTGTGCAGCAGTAACTTCTTTATGGGAGTCATTCAGAATTCCCTCTAAAGCTCAATAGTCAGCTCCCAGTCGAATTCTATTTGATATATGCATGGGATGCTCAATGCCTTGACCGAGACTAACCCAACTTGCTCCTGATTCTCTGAACTAGTTATCTTAGCTATTGAGTCTGTTTTCTCATTCTGATCGCATGGAATGTATGAGATGCAGTAATATTCAAAACCAACTAATAGCTCTTGAACCCGATTAAGGTATAGGGCAAGTCGTTCCGACTGGCTTCGAACTCCTTTTTAACCTAACATACGACGACCTATGAGTCGCAAAAAAATTGAATTGACTTCACCCCCTGCTCCTTTGCAAGTTTAAGCCTAGCAATAAGGACTTCGTACTCGACTGCATTGTTAGTTACAAGAAAATCCGGCTTAAAAGCTTAACAAATCCATTGTTCCTCAAGAGTTAACACGACAACTTTGACGCCAAAATGTTAATCGTTACGAGCTCTATCTATGAGTAGTTTCCATTCAGCAGTTCGCGGTCTCTCAAATACCTCACGTCACTAAAGGACCCGTCGTAGCGGCTGAACGATGTTCACCTTAATGGGATGATTCTGAAAAAATGATGCGGCTTCCTCAATGCTATCAAAAGGCTACAATCTATCTTTTCGATCTTTGGGTAGTTGCGCTTAGCCCTTGTCAGTCTTGTGCTCATATAGTATATCGAGTGTTGGATCTAATTGTCTTTAGGAACGAGTACTGAATTGATGGCATGCATGGACACTATCAGAAACACAAATAGGTCCTCATGATCAATTGACTTTGACAGTATGGGAGGTCTCTCTAGGTGATTCAACGGATTCTGAAAAGTTTGGATGTAGTTTAGAGTCCATGTAACGTCCCAGATTTTTTGGCCATTTAAACTAGGAATATTTAAATATGTTTATACATTATATTGGAAATACAATGAATTATATATCGAATTTATTATCAAAAAATGGAGTTCGATTTACATATTTATAAATTAATTAAAACGAGCTTGAAATGGCAAGGTAGTTCGTAAATTACGATTTGAACTTCAATTGAATATACAGGATCCGATATAAGCCGGATTTCTGTGAAACAAGAAACGCTTGAATCTAAGTGATTATATTTTTCTAATGAAAGAGAAAAATCGTGATTTCGTCATATAAATTGTAAGATATGTTCAATTTAAATTTCCAAATAGTTGCTATGGAATTGTAATGGACCATAACAGTTTATTTAATATAACCAAATATTGGCTTTGAATCTGGACAAGATTTCTAAGACGCAGTTATAATCTAATTTTTAGAATTTCGCTGTAATTTTTAACTCGTAAAATAAGCAACTTTTTATTTGGAGTATTTCACACCTTATATCAGCATTTTGGGGTTCCACGGAATAAATTAACTAGTCTATTTTATTATATGATTGTGATCGCTGCACACTACTGTGCATGACGGTATTTTTATTTTTGTCGATAGGGGTATGTAAACCAACGAAATATTATGTAATGAACGCCCTTAATAAATATCTAATATAAAGACAAACTATATAATTATAACACGCTTGTCGCATTACCTATTGCATACAATTGGAGAAATAGACCATACTCTAAGGTATGGACAGAAGAAAATATCTTTGATAAAAATCTCAAAACCATGTTCGCGTCCATGGTATTGGTTCCAGCTTTCTACCCTTATAAATATATACTAAAGCCACCCCATTCAAAAACAAATTAAGATGACAAACAAATAAAAAGGAAAAAAACAGAGAAACTTATATACACCGTCTCGCCTTCTGTGTTTCACCATGGGGGTTGTTCGAAGTTCAGAAGGGTACTGTAGGTGCTCGGGTTCGAGGGAAAGGTTGAGGCTTGGTACGGTGGAGGTAGCATCGGGTCTGGGGAAGCTCCGGTGGTCTAGGGGTCGATGGTTTAATGTTGTCTTGGTTGTGATGGGTTTGGACACTCTCTGTCGGAGGTATTTCACTGTTCTGGTGGTGACACATCTAACGTGAAGTCGTAGGTTTATTCATGGTGTTGTAGCCGTTAGGGTGCCTGGACGGTGGACATAATGTGATAGGAAGGGTCGAGGTGATGTCTGGGGCAGTCTCAAGTATGGCAGAAAGAAGAGGATGGCTCACAGGGATGTACGATGGTGTGATGGACGGTAACAGTAAGAACTTGGAGGTTGTTACACGCATTAGGTGCCTTTGTTTCCAACATGGAGTCATCATAATATCATGGGAGTGGATAATCTACTTTGCGTGGAGGAAGAACGTTGGTTGTGATCAGATACTAGCGGTTTGTGTTTGCATGGGAAAGGTTTGGGCGTGGGGAGTTGCATGTATTGTCATGGGGAGTCTTCACGCATGACAACAAGTTTGGTTGTGTAAATATGGAAGGAAGAGAAGCAGAGAGGACGGGTTCATGTTGAGATAGAGAAGATGACGGTGTAACTTGCCTGGAGTTATATGGAGTTCACTGAAGTTTTGGCAAATGTATGGTGGAAGGAACAGTGACCGGTGGCTACAGTCTTAACGCGGTTTATTGACTTAAGGGGGACTGGGATGATAATGGAGAAGGGAGCGTTGCTTTGTTCCAAGCCTGGAAGGAGATTCATTTCTTTAGACAGGAGTAACGAGGAGTATCATGAGGAAGGGAACAAAACCGTACGGATGCATGGGATGGATCGCTGCTAGCGATGGCAGCATGTATTTTAAATGGAAGAAGGAAAGTTTGACGGGAATGCACTGGTTTACTCGTAGGCTTGGCTATATATATATATATATATAAGTAGAGAGAACGAGAAGGTAACCGATAAAGTAGAAGATCAAATATGAAGATGGAATTGTGTTTTCTCTGGTGTGGAAAAGGAGAGCAATCAGAAAAATTAGGGTACTGCAGAATAAATGAGTAATTAATGCGGCGGTTAACGAATCAAGTGAAACTGGATCCAATGAGATCATATCGACGGAGGCTATATTACTAAGCTGATTCGGAGCACATTTGTCTCCGGTTAATTCCGATTGGATTTCTAGAGAAGGAGTTGAAGCCGAGACGTATTTCATATATATACTGGTACTAGTTTGTTTTCGTTGTGTGTTGATATGAATGTATACCCTGATGTTGTAATATATACAGTTCTTTGTAAAGTATGTTAATATACTATATTTTGCCCATTCTGTTGTGAGACTCTGATCTTCTTATTCTTCTATTCTAATAGTTCTATCTTTCCTATCTCATCCTCTAATTTCTTTCTATTAGCTTTCTGGGTTTTCGATACTTGGATTTCGACATGGGTTGTATTAGTGTCGAGATTCGAGCGTTGGAAATTTCCGGGACGCTACAGTCCAACAAGAAATGTTATGCTTTCATCACTTTATCAGGACAAAAAAGGAACGCACTTGTCAGTCACCCTGGATATGAATTAGCTTGGGGCAGCTACCTTACTATTCAGGCTCTATACATGTCCAATCTTTAGAGATTCCTGATTGATCCTCAAGGTTGACTCAATCCTGTAATACCCCGCATTTTACGTATCGAAGGATCGAAAAATATTTTTATTTTGTTACCTGAGGGTTGGATCATTATCATATTTTAATATGTTGTTTATGGGGATGTGAGACACGTCCATAATTTTTACCAATTTTGTTTGTGACCATTTTGCCCCTGTCCGTCTTGTACAAGGCCTAACTTTTGACCCGGATTGAATCAGGTGTTGAGTCCTGTGCTATTGGAAAGGAAATGATGTTTCCCTTTATGTAGAATGGTCACATTAAAGATGTGGTTTGGGAGGAATCACAGTTTTAAGGTTTCACAATTGACTGTTCAGGTTTGATAAGCCATAATGGGCTAATTTGGAGAGGCCCATTAGTGAGCTGGTGGAAGTTATAAATAAGGGGTAGGAGACATGGAGAATTGTTTAGTTTCTCCATTCTCTCAATTGGAAGAGCTAGAGTTCCCTCATTCCTCTATCTTCTTCACCTTTCCACCATTAATGTTTAGTGAATCGAAGATCTACAACATTTGGAGCTAGATCTACACCATTCCAAGTGGGAGTTCATCGAATTGAAGAGTTTGGACCAGTTTCTTCATTGTCCGGATCTAGATCTAAATGCTTTCATTTTCATGACGTTTTCCTTAGATCTACATCATGGTAAGTTTTATGTCATATGAATCGCAATAGGATCTAATTTAGCAACCTAAAACCGGTAATTTCTAGGCTATTTCATATGTTTATGCAAGTTAGATCCATAGGTGTTCATATGTTCATTTATCATGATTTTTGGTGTGAAGTTTGCATAATTTTGATGAAAATCGTCATATTCATGTTGTTAGTGATTTCATTACATGCTTATGGCTGTGTTAAATGAATTAAATGAGTATATTTCGTCGATCGTATCGATTGGTGGAGTTTTGGTCGAAATTGGACTTGGATTGGGTTGCACAGGCCATGGATCGACCGGTAAAAGTGATGTATCGGTCATGTAGTACGAGTGTAGTACAAGTGTAGTACAAGGCGTAGTACAGGCTATGGATCGGTCTGCATGTGTGGTGATGGATCAGTCGGCCTTGAAAGCATGGATCGGTCAGTTCGTATGTTGATGGATCGGTCGGCATGTATGGTGATGGATCGGTCGACATTGAAGACATGGATCGGTCAGTTTGTATGTTGATGGATCAGTCGGCATGTGTGGTGATGGATCGGTCGACATTGAAGACATGGATCGGTCAGTTCGTATTTTGATGGATCGATCGGCGAGTATGATGATGTATCAGTCGGCATTAAAGACATGGATCGGTCAGTTCGTATGTCAATGAATCGGTCGGCCTGGTTCAGAAGGGATGGGTCGGTCTAGATTTTTGCATGAATGGATCGGCCTGTGTATTGCTTGGATGGATCGATCAGCATGAGTATTGATGGATCGGTCGCACAAGGGGGTCTGTCGCACCAGCTATGCCCCCGAACCTATGTCGCACCACAGTGCGCTCTAAACGCTGTGGTTGATGGCATGAATGTTGGGGTTTATTTCATAGCAAATGGATGTAATGCTATGAATTATGTTGAACCATATATCGATGTTATTTGGTTCAGAGATGTTATGACTTCGAAGCGAATTCAAGTAGGAATATTCAAAGTGTTGAGATGTGTTTGTTGATCAGTATGGAACAACGAATGAGATGACAACTCAAAGGTCGTGAGTTGTTGAATAATGGTTGCTCGAGAAGGTTCGGGGGTTCCCTAGATATCGTTGAAAGGTCTAGGTACGTATCGTTGAAAAGCGTATGGAGATTCTATTAGAACCGGGGTTACCATTAGCCCTTGACAAATGGCAAGGTTAGCCATCATACGATTAACGATGGTTTCGAAGCTGGGTTGGTGGTGATAGCCAAAGTCTGTCATGGTTGATTAGTTGCCTTGTTTGTACCGTCTCACGTAAATTGTCCAACTTCGAAGGAGATGTTTCTTGGGTGCTTGCCTGATATTGGTTTAGGCCTTTACGACTTGTACTTAAGGGATGTTAAATCCGATTAGGATGGTTTACGTGAGATACATATAATATGGATGTTATGAGCGCTAGTGGTGTTTGCTCTGGTCTCCTTGAATGAATGGTTGAAGTGTTTGATGTAAGTGCTATCACTGCCCGATGTTGGGAAGATGGAAGTTGAGTTCTTCTCTGGCGTTGTGGGTAGATTAGTTCGTTTATTTACCCATTCTCATATTGTAACACCCCATATTTTTAACTTAAGATAATAAAATAAGAATAACTTGATTAAATATTCAGAATTAAGTAAAACATATTGTACCATTGTGTTCATCTCGGAATTCTGGTTCAGATAGACTCCGAGTTTGCATAAAACAGACATTGTATGAAGAAGTTATGGGCTGCAGAAGTGGTCAAAGAAAACAGAAAACAGCCTAGATCAATTTTCGGCCTCCGAACCGACAGGGGTCAACCCCCTCAAGAGAGGTCAACCCACATGAAGGGGAGTCGTCCTCTTTAGGGGGGTCGACCCCCCTATGGCAGATTTTGGCATATTAGGTTTTTCTGAGAATTGGACGTTTAAGATGGTTTTTGGTCAAATCTGTGGGTCCTGGTTTCTCTGTTACACCTATAAATAAGACCTTATACTTAACCCTAAACCTCATAATTCTGAAGCTACGCTGAAGCTCTGCCATTACTCTCTTTCTCTCCTCAAATTTATTCAAAAATTTAGATTATTAATAAGAAGATTTTAAAATTCAAGATCTGTAAGAGAGAATTGACATTAATAAAAAGATTGTTCAGAATCATGAAAAGCAAGGTAAAATTCTAGATCCAATCCATTCAAATTTTTACTCTTTCTTTCCCTTCTCTTTTAACGGAAATAAGCAATCCACGGTTATTAGGTTTCAAATCAAATTAAAGGGAAAAAACCATGGATGCTAAAACTAGATCAGATCCAGAATTGGGGAAAGCATAAAAGATGAGTGGATTTACGCTATACAGTTTAGATAAGAATACGTTATCGTTTACCATTCCCCTGTATGTATAACTGAAATGCAATATGTTGAAAAATGTAACATATGTTAATAATGCCTAAAGCGATGGGCACGAAGTAGGAATAATTAATAGGCTAAATATTAATTTGTTAGGATATGAACTTATCAAATCTTGTATAGTAACTACCGTTACTTAAATTTCAAGTCAATTTGCGTAAATTGTGTACCCAGGCCATTAACTGTAAGAATTGAGAATGGTACCTATTGGTTTATGTGATTTAAACAATTATCTGATTAAATGATTACATGTTAGGAAGGAATTGGTTATTTGTGAAAAATTATAATAGGCATGATACAATCACATGTGAATTATAAATTATAATGGAATTGGAAGAAATAAACATGCCTAGACTGTATAGAAGATTTACGATAAATAGGAAATTTAACTGCTCTTAGACATGAGGTTAGATTTCACTTGTGATAGAAGTCTACCCGGAACCGCTTGGCATATCCAGCATTCACAAGTGGTAAATCTAATGTGAGGGGTCTAAGTGCAAAAATTAAAAACATGTAATGGTGCTAAGACACGAGGTTGAGTCAACTTATGGTAGAAGTCTGCCCGGACCCGCCCGACAAATCCAGTGTCCACGAGTTTAGGCTTAATGTGTGAGGTCTAATGCTTATATATATAGGTAAATATATGTATATAACAAGTTATGAATAAACGGCAATAACTGTAATTAAATTTCTAACTCAAAAAATAAGAAAGGAAGAGATATAATGGACTGAGTTAGTGTGATGCAAAGGAAAGGTGATGTATTTCCCTAAATGACCTAGTTCTGAGAACGTTGTTGCAAGTAAGCCATCGTAAATAAAGAAAAGTAAAGAAATTACTTGCTACCACGGATTTAGATGGGAATACATCATGAAAATAAATTACTGATTCCTTCTATCAAACTGATAAGGTGCATGAGGTGGTTTCTTAATATAATAAGGAACATATATTATAGTGAATGGAGAATAATGGTTTACAATAGTAAATGGTTTAAAAGCGAAATGATAATCACCTATTATAAATAAATAACATTAATGAAAATGTTGTATAATAGGTAGACTTGTCTTAGGGACAAGTGAAGATTATAACTTAGGTTATAATTGGATAACTGGTAAAATGAGATAAGGGACATTTAATTGTAAATTAATTAATCAGTGAATGGGGAAAACCTAGAAACCAGTTGAGAAAAGAGGGAAAAAATATTAAATATAAGAAGTTGTACTTAATTATAAATTAAGTAATTTGTAAACTTAGAAATCTGGAACCCGCTGATAAGAATAACATGTTTGGACTTGTCCTAGGGACAAGAGGTATTATAACATAGATTATAGTAAATGAGTAGAGAAACATATTAATGGACCTTAGTTAAGAGAGTTAAGTTAATAAGTAAACAACGATAAGTTGTAGTGACAGTGTAAATTGAATTTATGATTAAATGAGAAAGGATAAGGAAAATTATAAAATGAAAAATGTTAGAATTAATTATAAATGGTAAATGGCATGTTAATTAGAAAACATGTGAATTGAGGTACACTTAATAACATAATAAGTAGAACATGTTATTGTAACCATGAAATCAAACAAGAATATAAAAGAGATTGTGGATTACAGACCTTGGGCCACAATCTAGAAAATAACATGTTGTGGGCTTATTAATGAACTTAAATGGGTTAAGTTATATGACTAAAATTAATAAGCAAAAGGAACTTGGTAACTTGATTAAGAATTCAATATGAATGGGAATAACCAAGTTAAATGGAAACCTGATGAGGTAAGGCAAGCGCGTAAAAGAATGTTTAGACATAAGGTCTAACAACATATTAAAGTGCGGCGCTTGGACCAGTCCGCACGTTTGAGGGTGAATAACCCAAAGAGGTAGATCATCGCGGTGTTAAAAGGCGCGAGGGGAGCACACATTCATCTGATTATTCTGTCGGCTCCGAAGGACTAGAAGGGGAAGCACGCGACTTCCTGAGATATGAAAGATGCTCCTGGTAGTCCTCTGTGTGGTGGCAGATGTTTAGGATGTGCTCGCAGAGGTTTGGTCTGCGCGTAACTACTAGGTGGTTGGGCCTTGACTACAAAAGTAGCTATGCATCCAGAATGTGTGACGTGGTGACACCATGGCGATTCGGCGGTCGCCTCAACAGGGAGGCAAAGGGTCGTGACCATCAAGGATAGTAGATCGTCAGATACCTGTAATCGGCAGCCAGTGGGATGCGAAAAGACTAGAGATAAAACCAATAGACCATTCACCTTGCACTATCGGGGTACGGTGGTTGAGGGAAGACGCCAAACGGATGTTTAGATTGTTTTCATTTGGTGCAGTCATTTAGCTCTTGTAGTCTTTACTAGTTGAGGGACAGGCCGAGGTGGGGCCATAGCCACCGTGAAAAAAGACCCTAAGTATATCTGTATATACAGGCTCTTAAAGACGGGCCTATGCAGATATGGAAAAGCTCCCGACCGAGTTCCGTGTTTCTTGTATTGCCCTGCCACGGAACTCGGTGCACATTAGAGGATGTGCGGTTAAGGCATCGAGCTACAATTGATGATATGTATATGGGACAGTCTAGATACATGTATGTCGGCTCTGGGTGGTGTATCGTAGACTTGAGGGTATTACTCTAGTATGGAATCTGATTCGATCGAAAGTGGTTGTAATAACCCAGAAAATCCGAGCCAATTTAAAATTATTATTTTGGCAGTTTTGATGAATTTTGATTATTTAAAATGAATTATTTTAAATAATAACGATGAGAAATTTATTTTTAATAGAATTAGAACGTGTATATTTATATAGATCGTCGTTAGAATATAAATATTTATTTTAAAATATAAAAGGAATTGAAAATGGCGCAGTAGTTTGAAAATTCGATTTCAAAATTCAAATGAATGTACAGGATTCAAAATAAACCGAATTTTGCGAAACCAAAAATATTAGAATCTAATTGAGAATATCTTTCCAACGAATCCGAAAAATCAAAATTTCATAGCGGGAATCAAAAGTTATGCCCAGTTGAAAATTCAGAATAGTCGCTATGGAAATTATATAACCCAAAAAAGTCATATTTTGCATACGATCGAATTTGGACTCGAAACCACTTCCATTGAGTTCAAAATGCCGTTTAGAACTCCGAAAATTATAAGCTTCGATATATTCCGATATCTGGAATAGTGACAATTGATAGGAGTTTTTCGGTTAGCAAAACATAGCCCTTAAAAAGTGAAATTTTGCATATGAGCTCCGAATTCGACGAGATAATTTTTTATGGATTCATAACGACAAATCATTGTTGAGTTCCAAAGGGCGCGTCGAACGGAGTTAGTATGTGGCCGTGCGAGCTAAAATAGTTCAGAGTAAAACAGGCAGTCATTTTACAAAGGAACATTATTGATACGACCTCAGAATTCGATTTTGTTTTTTTTTTAGATTCGTATCGTATAAAAGGG
This sequence comes from Allium sativum, assembly GCA_030737875.1. NCBI lineage: Eukaryota > Viridiplantae > Streptophyta > Magnoliopsida > Asparagales > Amaryllidaceae > Allium > Allium sativum. The sequence goes on along the minus strand of CM060920.1, from coordinate 396,182,411 downwards.
CATGATTTTTGGGGTTAGCATGTGAGCGTGCGAGAAGAAATGGTGTGCCAAAATCGCATTTTTAGAGCTTATCTGAGCATTTTTGAGAATTTTAAAGGACGGTCAAACGAACTCGGAATTCGACGAAACTTGTTTTGTTGGACTCGTCTTCACGTCTACTATGTCGTGTACGAAATCCATGGCAATTGGATATCGTCGGCGTTCAGACGATAGGCGAGAAACGAGCATATAATCACTTTTCCTCCATTTCCTTCATAATTTCCTTCTTCCTCCTTTTTGCATTTTCCATTTTAATGGGCACCTCCACCCTCCCCGTCGCTGCAGCCCCTACCTCAGCCACCGCCGGCCTCCACCAGTACCGCCACCTCCCTCCGGCCACCCTCCTCCTCCTCTTCTCTCTCCTCTTCTCTTTCTCTCTCTCCCTTCACAAACCTAAACCCTAGGAGCCACCACCGCCGCCACGGGCCCCACCACCGCCGCCGCTGCCCCTTAGCCACCTCCCCACCTCCAATCAGGTCTGGCGCCCCCCTATGGCCACCCAACTCCGGCCGTGGGCTCCTCCTTTTCAAAAATCACATTTTTCACTAATTTCACGTTTTGCACAAAACACCCTGTCACTATTTCGCGAATAACTCCCAAACCGTGCGTTTCTAGCCAAAGTTCGTCAAGACCAAAGTCGAAGAGCATGATTTTCTCTTCGATTTGGTATATGATAGTCCCATTTTGCATTGCGGAGTAGTCGGGAAAACGCGTCCAAAGTCTGCTGTTCAAACACTGTCAAAATGCTGTCTTTTCGCGATTTCCGGCGAAATGGCACATTTTCGGGAGGAACACCACTAGGCGAAAGTCGTTCGAAATGGCGCGTTTAAGCTAGAAAAAAAGATGGTGTAAAGATTGAAAATCGTTTGCAAATTCAGGAACCAGAACAGCGAATCCGGGCGTTAGAAAAAATGTGAGTTTTCTCCGCTTTAAAGCTTCTATGGTTTTTGACGAATGAAGTATAATAAAAATATGATTTTTATATTATAGGAATAATAAAAATATGATTTTTATCATATGTGAAATATAAAAATATAATTTTTATAAAGTAGAAGTATTAAAAATATAATTTTTATATAGAGAATAGCGTGATAAAAATATAATCTTTATTTAGAAAGGAGCGGTATAAAAATATAATTTTTATCTATATAGTAGCAATATAAAAATGTGATTTTTATCCATATAGAGTAATTATAAAAATAGAATTTTTATATGCATAGCAACAATATAAAAATGTGATTTTTATATATGTAGTGGCTATGGACAACGAAATTGACAAAAGGCGAGCACAGCGAAGATTTCTACATAAGAAGAGTCGCGGCATTTGGTTTAGCTTTCAGGTGAGAACTCCTCACTTTTAATTTATTTTCTAGTTAACATATATATTAGGATGCAGACGGTGCTTAATAGCACCCGACACCCGTCGTCCACAGACCATGGACGACTTGTTTGTTTGGTTGTGTAGTTGATTGGATGATTGGTTTGAATTTGGTTGTTTGGTGAAATGAGATTGATTAGATTGGTATGTATATGGCGTGGGCCATTATTAGACCGGGGATAAGGCTAGGCCTTGTCCCGTTTCTAGTATCGTGCCGTTATGCCGCCGAAATTTTCTAAAAAATGTTAGAAAAATAAAAATATCATTTTATTGAATAAATGAACCGAATAGAATATTCATAGGTTGAATAAAATATTTTGGTCGTTAAAAATATTTTTTAACGAGATTGTGAATAAAATAAATATTCATTTACAAATCGAACGATTTGTTTATGTACACTGATTTGACTGATATTGATTGGGATGATAAATTTTACACATCGCCCAACTGCACAAATAAAATCTGTGTTTAATTGTTTGAAACCCCTCACGGGTATTGGGATGATATATGACATACATTAATCCCAATAATTAGTTGTATGTCGATCGATTGATTGACAGACTGTTATAAGCGTTAGATATTTATATTTGATGCTTATGCAGTTGTGTGGTCCACTTTGGATGATGGTTGATTATTTATCGTTGCTATTATATACATGTGTTGTATGGAATCCATATAATTAACATTATATGGTAATTGATTGGGCCTCATTCCAATTGGGAAAATAAAGAATATAAAAAAAAGATATAGATTCACGTGTTGACAGTACTCATTTGTTGAGATTAGTCATGTGTTGAAAGAAATATAGATTCATGTGTTGAATGAAATATTTTAACAATAAAATTTACATCTTTATCATATATAAAATTAGAAACTAACTGGAAAATAGATAAGATGAGTGGTCTCCTGGATATTGATCTGATGTTGGTTTCGGCCTTCGGTAAGGAATTGCTCTCTTGCTAATTTACGGTTGGAGTCTGATAAAAAAAAACTAAACGATAGAAATCATAATTTTATAAAATATATTAAATAACGAAAATAGTCACGTGTTGACAGTACTCATTTGTTGAGATTAGTCACGTGTTGAAAGAAATATAGTTTCATGTGTTGAATAGAATAAATATTCATTTGTTGAATAGAATAACGAAGTTACTGAAAAATATAAAGTCGTGCTGATTAGAGATGCGGTATTTTGATGCGAACAATATTTATATCGATTATATTTGTTTTTATAATGAATATTGAAAAGAGATTTAAAAATCGAATATTTAGAAAATGAATTCGAATTGAATAGAATATAAAATAAATTCAAATTGAAATGAATTCAAATCGAATTGAAATCGATTTGAATTGAAATCAAATAGAAATGAATGTAAAAAGAATTTATAATGGAAAATTCAATTTTGATTTGAATTTGAAATGAAGGTTGAAATTGTTTTTGAAACAAATTTGGAACAATTTATAAAATTCGTTTTAAAAGGAAATCGATGAAATATAATATATATATATATATATATATTATATAATGGCCTGAATAGAATGCGCCGCGCCGCGGTAGTTCGTGAATTTCGACCATTGACTTCGAACGGACATTACGGGAGATCCGACCGTCGGATTCTCATAAAACCAGAACCATTGGATTTGTATCGAAAAGAGCTTTCTAACGAATACAAGAGATTTGAAATCTGACGGTTGGATTTGGAGATATGTCCAAATCAATTTAAGAAAAGGTCGTTGTAAGTGTAGTTCGATGGCCGTTATTGGAAATTGACTGTACGGGCCTTGATAAAATTATTAAAAATATTAGTAATTAGTGTAAAATCGTAAGAAATGATTTGGAAAGAATTGGGCTGAAAATCCCATATTTGAAAAGATAAAAATAGATTTTTATCGAAATGAACTAGTTGGTAACTAGAATAATAATTTATTTATTTTTAAATAAATAAATTGGATTTGAAATGGGTTTTAAATAACTAGAATTTCCAATATATGAATTAGAATTGATTTGTGGGTTCATCGTGAACGGTGTTTTAAATAACACTTGTTCTTTAACCCGATAATAAATAGAATGTGATTTGGGTTTATCGTGAACTGTGTTTTAAATGACATTAGTTCTTTAACCCAGTAAAAGGAGTTTTAATGAATCTGTAATTAGATTGAATTGTGAATTGATAATTTAAATTATCAAATTTGGAAAGTGAGCGAGAATGGAGTATCACCAGTTTTGCTCCAAAGCGATAGTTAAATCTTTAATTAGATTTGAACGTGAAATGGCAATTAATTTTACCGATAACACCGGGGTGTTAGATATGGAGTATTACCAGTTTTGCTTCATGGGATGAATAGGTTGGGATTGGAAAATAAAATAAATAATTACTTCGGTGTGGTTCGCTAATCCCGACTAGTTTGTAAAACCTTAACATGGTTTGAAATGGCATCCAAAGGAAGATTAAAGAATAAATTTAGAAGAATTTATCTTTGATAAAATTAATGGGAACCTTTCCCTAAGAATATGAAATTTAGAAACTAGCTGTAGGTTAGCTAAGATGAATGGTTCCTGGGTATTGATGTGATGTTGGTTTCGGCCTTCGGGGTTAATATTTGGGGAATTGTTCTCTTGCTAATTTACGGTTAGTGACCGCTGAATTGGAACGAGGCGTATGTTGTGTTTGTGTAACATTTGTTTATTATATAAGCGGGTTATTCGAAAAGCCGGGTTTATACCCATTCTGAATAACCGATTCGACGATAAGTCGAAGATGAAGACGGTGGTTGAAGACCGGAAGTCTTCACATCGTTTGGGTGATTACTGATGATCTTGATTGGGCTGTACACCCAGGATGAGGGAATCAGTTGATGATCATCCAGACGTACTTGGAGATCGATGGATATGTGAGGAAAGTGCCTCCGGTTTCGTTCAGACCCAGAACGAACTGGTAAATGGACTGTGTGTCTGACATTGGATTTTATTCTGTGTTGATTGATCTCTATTAAATATACATCTATTTGGCAGCGGAGAATTTATTCTCTTGCTTAACGCCCTTCTCTGAGACGTACGAGCTCAGAGGTTGTATATCGATGGACATTAGTCGCATGGCATGAATTGCCTGTGTGGCACGCCTAAGTGGCAAATGATCAAGGCTTCTGTTGAAAAGCAAAGTCTTGTGGTTGATGATCAAAGCACGGCCTGTGTGGCGCAGCTTTGTGTATAACGTGAATTCGCGAGCCTCACACCCCGGTATGAGTCAAAAACGGGATAAAGACTGCAGGGAGAGCACGACGTTTCATTCTAGCTATAGGTGGTGTCAGCGCTTAAGCTGGCTGACATTTATATATATTTTTACCTATGTGGTTGTTGGAATGAGGCGCCTCGATTTTAGGTCTGTTAGGACCGGGAAACGTGTGTTCATGAATAATTAATCCTCAAACGTAAGGGAGGACCGACCCTTAAGCATCCAGGGGTTACCCAAAGTGTGTAGTCCCGAGGCATTTGCTAGAGTGTCTCGAAGCGGAGAGGAGCTTGCCCCTTGCCTCGACTCATGACGGAAATCCAATTTCTAATACGAGATATTTCGGTTTTATTTGTAGAGCCTAGTATGGCGACATGATATATGGTACCCATGCCGTCTATGATTGATTTTTATGATTGAAATTGTTTTGACACTATACACTTATAATAGTATCAAATGATTTGTTTTAAACGTACCAAGCATGTTTGGCTATTATAAGGTAGAACCCTATCCTCCGGCTTGTGTTGCATTGTGTGATGGGACCTGGGTCTTATAATAGCTTCATTTTTCGAAAAAGCATTGCGTTGTTTATTCTATGCACCGGTATTCTTGGGAGGAAACCCGTTCCGTGTTATACGGCGTGGTCCCTTGAATTACTCTCTTTTAAAGTAAAGTTTTAAATAACTGTTTTAGTTCTCACACCAGTCACATGACTGACCTGGAGTTTATTGTTTTAACCTAAACTCTGGGTGCCCTTATTTCCGCACGGGCAGTTAGTAGTTTTGGTTTTGCAGATTTATATTCATAGGATCCTGATTTACAGCTGGAACGATGCTCGGAAAGCTCTGTATCCGTTTATTACTTTCAGTTGTGTTTTGTATTGTTTTTCCGCTGCTATGTAATTTATTGTAATCTCTGATATTTCTCGAATGTATTTTATTTATTCATACTCTGTATATTCTTGTATTCTGATGGAATTGTTGTAATAAACAATGAAATGTTCTTCTGTTTGCGTTCTATTTTGTTGTGTCCTCAAGATAATCCGGGCTTTCCTCACCGGGGAAGTTACGGGCTATCACAGTGGTAGTCCATGTGCTTACGTGGCATAGTAATGATAGATATATGCGGAAAGTAATAGTGTTATATACAGACCCGTACGTCACTACGGCGTAGGACGAGGGACTGCGTATATTTCAATGGTGTTACGGTGGAGATCATGCGAGTGGGGTACCACGGGGTGTACCTTAATATTGGGGGTAGCGTGTGTGTAAGCCTTGAGATCTGTTAACCTAAGTAGCCTAATAAATAAGAAAATATGATTGAACGGTATATGTAGTGCTATCCAAAGTGTATAATTTAAATCCAGTCACCAGAGCTTGTGTTCTGATCCCCTCCTCATAACATACTCGCAGCTTAGATTTGTGGCAGAGACATGATAGCCTTGGATACTGGTTAGGCAGTATTATTAATAAGGCAAGGCTATATTTTGACTATATTATATTTTTTCCATTCCGCTGTGAGATATTTTCTGAGATCTGACATGTTTTATGTCTCTGTCTTTTCTGCAGGATACCACAGCAAACCAATCCGAGTTTCGATAGATTGGAATTTTGAAAAAGAATCGGTCTGTCGGAATTTTGGTTGTTACACATATACTTTATTGATGATGTTAGTTAGCTGTTTTATTGCTCATTAAGACTGTTGATTGATTCAAAGTTTTATGTTTCCCTCTTATTACCCTGGGTTGTTCATCCAATTGTTGAATGGATGGACTAGGTGGCAGGTGACAGATGATAGCTTAGTGAGAACGATGTTGCAGTTCGGAGGCAGAAGGAGGTTGGCGTATTCTCTTACCTACTATATAGTATTTGGATTTCCGTTGTTTGTTATTCTTCTCTGAGCGTTGTAGTAAGGCAAAGTTTATTGTTGTTATCCACATGTATGGATATTACTTTCTAGTTGTTATGGAAGTTTGGTGTTTTCTGCTTCACTATTAATACCTATTGTATATCTTCTATTATATTTTATCCTTGCGTTGTGAGTTACGACAGGTTCCAATATTATTTTGTTACCAATGATGATCGTCCACAACTGCCTGACACACCTTTCAACGCATTATTCTTCTTGTTTAGTGCATGGGTTGTGGGTGGTTGTCACAAATCTCTCGATAATTGATGACATATCCCAAGAATTTCCCTGATGTAATGCCAAAAGAGCATTTCAAAGGGCTAAGTTTCATCCTATACTGGCGAAGAACACTAAACATCTCTACTAGTCAAACACATGGTTGGCTGATCATCGTGACTTATAAGCATGTCATCCATGTAAACCTCGATCGACCTCCCAATTTGATATTTAAACATGTTGTTACTACAATAATTTGATACCAAAAGCAGGCTGAGGGGAAAGGGTATTATGCAAGGTCGATACCGAAAGCGATAACTAATGACCGGAAGCGGGAGTATTATAAGTGTTAATAAGCAGCAATAAAAAGCTAAATTCTCAGTATTGACACTAAATTGCGAAAGAGGAAAATATGCCATCAGTGCCAACATATTGAATACATTAAACTTGTTATTGGATCTTGGAGAAGAGAACAATGGATGTGGCTCCGACACTAAGGGAAAGAAATCGAAGGCTCAGAATCAACTTAGGGGTAAAAAAAGGGCTATCAATGTCGGGTGATCTGCTATCAATACCATTGGGCAGATAAAGTCAACTACCGAATCTCGAATCTGAAATTGAATGAAGAAAAAAGGGTATCAAAGCACAGCAGGCGACAACAGATGGTTTCGGAACACAAAACCAACATAAAAAAACTAAGATACCTGATGATGAGAGCAAAAGGAGGAAAATTGGAACCACATGCTATCGATGCCGAAACAAGCAATACAAGACTCGATCTGACACAAGGTGAACAACGACAGAGTAAGTCCGGAAGTAACATGTGAAAAATGAAGCAAGTAGGAGTGGTTACTAAACCACCTCCGAAAGCTATCAACATGGTATTGATTCCGATAGTAGTTTGCCCAGCATCAACTTCGAGAGCACACAATTCAACATCAAATTGCTGAAGTAGCTGGTACCTAAAGCAGGAAAGTTTGGCACCAAAACCATAGAATAGTTTCAAACCGGTTTAGATACCGAAATCAATCCACCAAGAGTCGGCTCTGACAAGCATACAATCTGAAACCGTAAGCAAACAATGGGAAATAAATGAAAAAAGATGATTCGATACCTAAATATGAAGCCAGGCTAAAGTAAAACGAAAGGATCTCTCAGTACTAATATGCTTATTATAGATACCAGCACCGGGAGGCATTCATAAGCTAGTAAAATAGGATTTTCTATCGAGGCTATACACACCAGTCTACTTGGTATTGTTTCACAATCAAAAGAAAAACTTGAGTCATGGTTCACTAAGGAACGAAAGTCGCGCTCTGAAAGCAAGGAAGACCCGACAGCAGAGCTTAGAGGAGGAGCGAAAGCTGACACCGAAGATCGAAGATCAAAAGTATCTTCCAGAAGATGGTAAAGCAAGTCAAAGCTGATGAAAAGAAGGGTCGTCCACACTAACACGCTTAGTGTAAATACTGAAATCAAAAGTTATGAAAGCAAGATAAAGTCCAAAATTGGTTATCGAGATTGGGTCTTATCACCGGAACCAAAAGCCGAAAGTGATGTTCAGAATGTGAGAGGCCGAAACTTAATAGCCAACACCAAAAGCTAATGAAAGCAGCCGACACCAAGCTCTTTTCTCATTGCCAAGGACGAAAGCACTCCAAATGGATTTCTACTAAAGCAATACCAAAAGAGGGCTCAATCTGTCTATATTTAAGACCCCAAGGGTCTCATTTAGGGGGACTTTTTTCATTCTTAACTCTTGTAATCATTTTCTCAAAGAGTAAACACTAATTTCTAAATTAATCTGCAGATTTTACTTAGAAACTTCTATGTACTCAACAAAGTGATCAATAAAGAGAGAATCGATACTTAAGATCAATTTCATGAATACCTTTAATACTTATGTTAGTGGTTTCTTCGATGCTTCTCCATAAAAATGCTTTCTACCTGAACCTAATTACCCAAAATACCCAACTACAAGCCATTTAGCTTTATAATTTGCGTTGCACTTAGGAAGCCTTTATCCCAAGGTAATTGTTGGTCCTTGAGTCTCATAAGCGTGATACTCACCTCTTGAAGGAAGAGTAATTAATCTTTGGGCTCGAGACCTTGATATCTAGGAGATGGTGAACTAACTCAAGCTTGTAGGAACTAAATAATTCCTTTGGATCCCGTAGGTCCACATCCTTAGACCTAATTTTGGTGTTGACGAAAAATATCGTTAACATTTTGGCGCTAGAGGGAGGGGTTGAACCTCCGACCTTGTGGTTAACAGCCACATTTCTAGCTGTGTTATTCTGTCCCAGTTAGACTAAGCTTTGAAGAAGCAAGATCCTGGTTGAAGATGGTTGGGACAAGAAAGAAAGGGGAACGTGATTCCAATGCATTTCTTTCCTTGGATAGTAAAACGCTAACAAAGTTCAACACAACGAATTTGGAAATTGGAGGACCTTCTATCTGAGCAAAGGAAGCAAGTGATGAATTGGAGATATTAAGATTGGTTATGCAAGCCGACTCCACCAGAAGGGTTATTGAAGTCGACTTAATCCAAAGGTCCTATTGGGTGGAACCCTATAAAATGAAAACAAACATAACAACATCACAAAGGTTTGGAATTCAAATGGGAATCCTTGATTGGAAAAAGGCAGTCGAGCAACCAAATAGACAATCAATTTAGAAGAAAATTAGAGCCTAGCATCGTTAGAAGACAAAAAATTATAGGGAATCTCCTTCTCTAAAGAGATAAGAACGGCTAGGGTTCCGGCCAGCATGGAAATCCCACAGCTCACATATGATGGAAGTACTGATCCCGAAGATCATCTTGCCTTTTTCGAAAGCCATACGGATTGGTATAACGCTTTTGAAGCCCATCGGTGTAAACTATTTCTAACAACCCTTCGTAAAGAGGCCAGCAAATGGTGCCAACATTATCAAGGCCCAGTCATCACATCCTGGAGACAATTATCCACTACGTTTAGCACACGATTTCATAAACTAAAAGTCCCAGCATTCAGCATCTGTGATCTAGCCAGTGTCAAACAGGGAACAATAGAATAACTTAATAGCTATCTATGGAGGCTTCGCACCAAGTTGCTCAGTGTAGAAGGGACGATAGATAGAGAGAAGCTAATAGTCACTCGGTCAGGACTATTTATACCGACTCCTTTATGGAGAGAACTCTCCCTGCAGGAATGTGGAAGCCTGAACGATTTCTATTCTAAAGCCAACAACTTTATCCATATGGAAGAAGTATTCGGCATTAAGGAAAGCTTGAGACAAAATCAGAAAAAGGAAAACCCTAGTTATAAATCCCTTGTGGAAGATTCTTTAAGGCCAAGCCAAGGGAAAAATTATTGTTCCTATCATAAGGTATAAGGACACAAAACTAGTCAATGCCGTGATTTAATGAAGAAGAAACTAAGCCGAAAGGAGAAGAAAGCTTGCTCAGAAAGGGTGGAAGATAGCCAGTAGAAGACGGTTAAAAATACATTGCAACATGAGGATAAAATTGAATGACAAGTTTATTATCTCAAATAATTACTTTTATTATTAGTCTAGCTTTGTCTCTTTGTTTACAACCAAACAAATATTAATATAAACCCAAGTGTCACTATAAGTGAAAGCCATGTAGGGGGAAGGAAGGCGAATCAAGAAAAACTCCTAAGAAGAGAGATTACATGTTTTCATATTCCTTTGAACTAGGCTAAATATAACAAAAATATGTAAACCTTTAATAAACGGATTACGCCCTAAGTGGGGCTAATGATGATAAGTGCATTCTCCCACATAAGGGAGTTGATGTAACTCCCTTAGAGGGTGATCCCTCATTTGCATATCATCAATCATTCACATATCCTTATTCATTTTGCATATCACGTGGTTTAAGAATGAAATTAGGACTCAACATCCCATCAAATGGATAATCAAGTGAAGTTAGTTGGATAAATGAATGGATGACCAAGATGGCCCAACAAAACTATTTTTGAAGAACGATAAGAAAATTAAGTTGCTTGATAACTCTCATAGCAGATTAATTTGTAAACGAAATGTAACTAGACGAGGGGCGTATGAGATTAAGCACCAATCCCTGACATTGTTCATCACAAATTAGGTGCTTTGAAGAGAGAGTATTTGTTTTCCTATCCAAAAGGTATAACCCTTGAAAAGTAGATCCAAATCGTTAAAGGAAGCACACAAAGATACCAGTGGAACCCAGTCTAAGGGAATCAAGTTGGCAGAAAGGATTATGCAACAAGGTACCTACTAGACGCAAGATAATCAAATAATGGAACATAGTAAGGAATGCGAAAAGTATCAATGAAACCCTGAAACCTTAAAGTCCCACAAGAGGCTCAACTACCATATTATCTGACTTTTTCACATATGGTAAAATAAAATTAATTGACCCCCTACCATAACTGGAAGAGGAATTAAGTGTACAGTGGTAGCAACCAATTATTTTATCAAATGATTCGAAATGGAACCACTCCCGACTATCACATCTAGGAAGGAATTGAGGAAGAATATCGCCATATGATCCTTATAAAATCATATCTGATAACATAATACAATCTGGAAGTAGAGGAATTCAGGAATTTATGAAAATAAAGTCATAAAGGGTCTCTCTTCTGTTTCTTACCTAAGAGGCAGATAGTGCCGACAAAGATATAAATGGAACCATGAAGGCAACCTTAAAGAAAATACCAAAGCAAACTAAAGGAAATAGGATAGATGGATCATCACTTTGTACTCCAGGCTTATGGAATCTCCGACAAAGTGGCAACGGGACACACACCATACACTTTAATATTTGAACACAAGGCTATTCTCCCAATCAAAGCCAAGATCCTTTCACAAAGAAAGGTAACTTACGTATTTGATTCCAATAGAGAATTGAGGAGAGGATTCCTAGGCCCAATTCAGGAGTTAAGAGATGAAACAACTACTAGAACAGACAAGCATCAGAGGAAAATCGCCTAGTACTACAATTCATAAGTGAAAAATGAGAACTTTCACAAAAAAGTTTTAATCTCATAAAGGGTAAAGGCTAACACAACGAATTCTACTGATGGTCCACGCGGCACAATTGGGAAGGACCCTTGATTGTTCATTAAGAAATCATAACTAAAACTTATAAGCCATGCAAACCAGATGGAGATCTCATACCTAGAATATGAAACGCAGAACACTGGAGATCATACTTGTCAACAATAAGTAAATAAAGAAAGACCTTCTCAAGAGTATTCACACAAATAAGAGTATGGAAACCCTCTTGAAGTTTGGAGCTACCCAAAAGGGGTGAAACAACCTATAAGGAAAGGAAACTCCCGGAGGGAGGTGGGGTGTAAGCCTTTAACATTGTCCAAATCGGAAAAGACCGAGTTAAAGAATAAAAACCGTAAGCCTATAATCACCACCAGAAATGGTCAGGACAAAATATCTAAATGAGCACGCCCTGCCATATACTCGCAGATGAGTACACCCTGCCTCTGCTCGGGATAAGCATGCCATGCCTCTGCTCACAGAAGAGCACGCTTTGCCTATGTCCTTTGTTTCCGCAGAGGGGAACGAATAAGCACGCTCCGCCTCTACTCATAGACGAGCATGCTCTACCTCTGCTTTGGCCAAGCGCGTTATGCCTCTACTCGTAGACGGGCACGCTCTACCTCTGCTTGTGTCTCATCCCGCTAAAGGGATTGAATGCTCTGGAAGAGCGCTGTAAGCATGTACATCCTCTGCTTACTTCTATCCCCCAATAGAGGGAATAAAGCTTTGGAGAAGCGATCTGAGCATGCACTTGCCCTGCCGACACACTGATCCGCAGAAGGGAACACAAGCCAAAAGAATGGCTCCTAAAATACAACCAAAAACAAAAGAACGATTCTTCAAATCAAGTTAAAGCCAAAGAAGTTGACTCGATAAGTTGAAACTAAAACCTCAAGAGAGGTTCACAAATCAAAGCTCGAAAGGAATAATCTTCAAAACAATGAAAGCCCAGAATCGGCTCCTAAGGTTGAAAGGTAGTTTAAATAAAAAAAAATATCTGAATCTAGGTTAGGATTCAAGACTTCTAATTCATCGCCAGAAAAGGGTTTCTATCCTTCTATCACAAAATACCCGAAGCTGGGATGGTTCGGACTTCTAAGTAATTGCCAGAAGCAGACTTTTAGTCTTTCGCTAAAAACCCAAATCAAAATTGTGGTTCAAAACTTCTTATTATTGCAAGAAGTAGGATTCTGGTCTTTTCCTGTTGGTATCTGAATCTGGGTTCGGGACTAATGACTGCTATGGCCAAATGAAGATTAACGGTTTTCTATTTGTAAAATCCTTAAATAAGGGTCTTAAAGATTCTATATACATTTTTATAAAAAGGGATTCTGGACTTCCACTTTAAAACCTTAATCTAAGTCATGATGCTTGAACTCATGTTCCCAGGAAAAGAGTCACTGTTAATGCTCAAGGAAATTCTCTAAACATAAACTCAAGACATAGCGATAAGCCATTATCACCAGACGAGAGTTATGGGCTACCCACAGGATGGTACAATGTAGGCACTTAATTTTAAATGGCAATGATCTTTTTCCTATTTCCAGGAAGATGGGTTTTTCCCAAACTTTTATTATGCACAAGAAAGGATTTAGATACATTATAATATTTCCGAAAAAGGGATTCTTAGTGAATATTCAAACAAGTTCCTTGAGTCTCCCGACGTAAACCTTGTAACAAAGGTTATATCTTCACGACACCCCCAAACAGGGAACTTTTCTAAACTCATGTCATACAAAGTTGTTATTCATCATTCTGACAAGATAAATGATATGAATAGTCATAGTCGCCCTTTCGTAAGGGCATCAGACACTAAATACACCTTATGCAATAAGCACGAAAATATTATGAATCAAACTTTATGTGGCATAATACCGTAAAGGTCCTGAATGAGGATATACATCAAAAGCATCGCCATAGTTTGCAAGTCCATTCCATGAATAGTTAAACACAAGGATTAAGCTCATTAAAGCTGTTTCTATTTTGTTATAACTTAAGCAGAAAATTTTTACTTATCGCAATTTACAAAATCACTGTCATTTCCAGTAGTGAAATTTTAATCATTTATGATAAACACTTGGATCAAACTTCAAGAGACTTTGCTATTCCAGGAAAAGTTTCTGGTTTTCTGTCCAAAATATTTATACATGGATTTATGTTCCTTCGGTTATATTCCTGAAACTGGATTTCAAAATTTTTATGTTAATATGTTTAAAAATTGATCTTGAGTCTACTGCCATCTATTATCAAGGGTGGATTCCTTGATGGTTAATATCTGGATTAAAATCTTGGGTTGCCTATTTTCTAATAAGAGATCCTGAGTTTATGAGTTGTCTATTGAAAACCTAGTTGGAAATATTATTATAACATAAAGAATATAATCCCAGGTTTAAGACCCTAATACCAAAGGAACTTCGTGTTCACACTCATATCATCATCTTGGGTTATATAAAGCTAATGTTTCTTTAGTTGCAGAAGAAAAAAGCAAGTATTATGCTGATACCAACATTTGTATTGGCCACCTTTGAAAGGGTGAAAGCTCCGAAGATTAAAAAACAGAAAGTTTGAGACAACAAAACCGAAATGAAGCAAGAAAAGCCTTAAGGGAAGCCAAGATTGATACCAAGAGGAAGGGGTAAATGACATTACTCCAACACTAAAATGACAAAAGGAGAAAGAATTAAAGGCAAATTATAAACATTAGCAATGGGCAAGTTATTGGCCTTGTGATGGCATTAGAGCGAAGGGGATAGGTACACAAAACCAAAACTGGAAGAGAGGAGAAGCATGCCAAAATGATAAAGGCATTATGTTAATAGAACAATACCAAGACAACACAAAACCAAAATTTCAAGGTTGAGCCGCAAGATTTGAAAACTAACAAGACAACAATAGGGGCAGACCAAGATACTGGAAATTAACACAAAGAAAAGAAATACTAAGTCAACACCAACCAATAAAGAAAGGGACTCGATACCTAAAATCAAATTTATGGAGAAAGAAGAAGAATATTTTATGGTAAAGGGCGCGGTTCATCCTTAATGTACAAACAAGTATGCGTCAACATACCATACCAATTCTAGGACACCGAAAAAGCGGAAACTTAAAGTACAATAAGAAGGCCAAAGTTTGACTTAAAAAGTCGAAAATACCCCTTCACTAGGGGGAAAATGTTACTATAGAATTCGATACCAAAAGCAGGCTGAGGTGAAGGGGTATCATATAATGTCAATACCGAAAGCAATAGCTGATGATCGGAAGCAGTAGCATTATTAGTGTCAATAAGCAACAATAAAAAGCAAAATGCTCAGTATCAGCACTAAATTGCGAAAGAGGAAAATATGCCATCAGCACCAATATATTGAATGTATTAAAATCGATATTGTCTCTCGAAGAAGAGAACAATGGATCTGGCTCTGATACTAAGGGAAAGAAATCAAAGGTTCAGAATCAACTTAGGGGCAAACAAAGGGTTATCAGTGTCAGTTGATCCATTGTCGATACCATTGGGTAGATAAAGTCAACTATCGGATCTCGACTCCGAAAATGAATGACGAAAAAGGGGTATCAAAGCACAATAAGCAACAAGAGATGGTTTCGGGAACACCAAAACCAACATTATACAACTAGTACACCTGATACCAAGAGAAAAGGAGGAAAATTGGAACCACATATTATCAATGCCGAAACAAGCAACACAAGACTCAATAGCAGCACAAGGAGAACAACAACTGAGTAACTCCGGAAGTAACATATGAAGAATGAGGCAATTAGGAGTACACTAGCTCCGTAAGCTATCAACCTTTCAAAAGCAGTTAGCCCGGCATCAACTCCGAGGGTACACAATTCAACATCAAATTGTTGAAGTAGCTAGGCCGATTAAAGCTGGAAAGTTTGGTACTGAAACTAAAGGATAGCATCAAATCAGTTTAGACACTAAAATCAATCTATCGAGAGTCAGATCTGACAAACATTCAATCCGACACTGAAAGAAAACAGTGGGAAATGACCAAAAACAGATGACCTGATACCAGAATATGAACCAAGGCCAAAGTAAAACGAAAGGGGCTATCAATACTAATATGCTTAGTACAAATACCAGCATGGGGAGGCATTCAGAAGCTACTAAACCAAGGTTTTATATCAAGGCTATCCACGCCAATCTTGTGACGACCGCACATAACTCATGCACTAAACAAGAGGAATAATGCGTTGAAAGACGTGCCAAGCAGGTATGGACAATCATCAAGGTAGGTAAACACAATGTGAAACCTTTCATATAACTCATAGCACAAGGATAAAATATAATAGAACATATAAAAAATGTAATAGTATTGAAACACAATTGTACATAAACTTAAGACTTCCATAACATCTAGCAGAATATTCATACATCCTTGAATCACAACATAAGTGTCTGTACAAATTAGCCTCACTACATCCCTCAGAGCAACAACAAATAGCAAAAACAGAAATATTAGATAGTAATAAGAAACTAGTACGCAAGACTTCAGCTTGTCACCAGTCTGCAGCATCGTCCACCAAATTCTGCTATCTGTTACCTGCTACTCAGTCTGCCTATCCACAACAGGATGAACAACCCAAGGTAATAAGAGGGAAACAAAAAACCTTGAGTCAGACAACAGTCTTAGTGAGCAATAAAACAGCTATAAAGTAAATGAGAATAAGGAGATAAATCAACTAATTTACCAACATCAACAGAGAAGAGCCCACATTTGTCATCCTCACATCCGGTAGTGATGGTCTTTACCTACAATTATTTAGAAATAACCATACGTTCATAGCAACCAATTTTCGAATGTAGGCCATTCTAATTGGCATTGACATCTCCCAAGAATGAGCCTCAAAGGCCTAAACCAATATCAGACAGGCACTCAAGAGATATCTCTTTCGACGTCGAATAATCTACACAAGACGATACATGCAAAACAATCATGATCCATGACTCTGGCTACCACTGCCAATCATGTTTTGAAACTACCGTTAATCGTATGACTGTATCAACACTTGTCGTTAGTCAAGGGATAATGGTAAACCCTGGTTCTAGCAAAAACTCCATACGTCTTCGCGACTCGTATCTCTAGGCCCATCGTGACTGCCCAGTGTATTTCTAGGCCCATCGTGGCTGCCTAACTTTATCCTTGCTTTCAGTCTGCTAGAACGTACGACAACGGTAATCTCTCGGCTATCATAACTCTAGTCGTCATCACCGGTGAGTATCCACAAGCTCAAATCACCTTGAGCAACCATTATCCATGAACTCAAAACACACTTAAGTCATCTGCATATTCATTGCATTTCATCGATCAATGAACACCTCATCACACTTTGAACATTCCGCCTAGAATTTACTTCGAAGTCACAATCATTACTGGACCAGAATAACACTACATAATGGTCAAGTATAGTCAGGTCGTTCCATCTTAGCTTGTCCCACGACCCACCATGCTCACGGCCTGACTCCACCAATTTTAAACAATTTTAGATCGTCTCGCCCTCTTAGGTTGTCCCACGACCTAACGGTCCGCGACCTGAAATCGAAGCCTTCACACCATCCATTACTTCTTAGGTTGCCCCATCCTTAGGCCGTCCCCAGATCTACTCGCCTACGACCCGACTTTCCCAAGTACCCAACGACCTGCTTTTGCTAACATAGGCCGACCCACCTCTTTTCCACATCACCCACGCCTTGCACGGTCTAATTCCCTAGGTCACTAAATGACCTAAGCTACCATGACCCAAAACCACTCAAATACCCTGTTCGAAGGATCCAAGCCCATTTCTTGGGAAACAAGACACATGACCTGACCCAAGAAAAATGACCCGACTCTATATCTGACCAAAATAGCTCCAATCTTGACCAAATCATTGCCAAACAACAAGTCGATTCAAACAACTCATCCAAATCATCAATTCAGCAATTAACATGTAATGAAATCATCAGCAACATCAAAACAACATTTTCCGTCAATAATCATATAAAATACACCAAATCATGATAAATCAATGCGTAAACTTAAATGATGGATCTAACTTGCATAAACATATAAATTTACATGGAAAGTACCTGTTTTAAGTTGCTAGATTGGATCCTATGGCGATTCATATAAAAATATACTTACCATGATGTAGATCTTGGTGAAAACAACTTAAAATGATGAAAATATGATCATACAACCCATATACTTGATTGAATCCATGTGAGAGATGCATATCACTCACCAAATCTTCAAGCAAGCTTAAAAACGATGAATATCAAATCCGAACAGGGAAGAACCCTCTTAAAAACTTCCAATTTGTTGACAACTCTCTTCACTTGACATTGATTTAACTTCAAACGATGTAGATCTTCGATTCCCTTACGTAGATCTAGAATTTTAATAGTGGGAAGGTGTATTTGATTGAGCAAGGAGGATCATGAGCTCAACCAAATGAGAGAATGAATAAAGTAAACTATTATCCATGCCTCTAACCCTCTATTTATAGCCTCCCACCATCCCACTAATGGGTCTCCTCAAATCAGCCCATCAATGACTCTAAAAACTTGAATGGAAATTATGAAACAAAAACAACGATTCCTCCCAAAACGCTGAAATAAATCTTTAATGTGACCACTCTACGGAATTGGCAACATCATTTCCTTCCCAATGAAATCAATTTCAACACCTGATTCATTCCAGTCAAAAATTATACCCTGTACAAGACTGACAGGGGAAAAATGGTCGTAAACAAAATTGGTAAAAATTATGGACATGTCTCACATCTCTATAGCCAACATATCAAAATATGAGAATGATCCAACCCTCAGGGAATTAAATAAAAATATTTTACGATCCTTTGATAAGTAAAATGCGGGCTGGCACATTCTCCCCTTTTAAGGAATTTCGCCCCCAAAATCCTAACAACCATAAGCAACTAAAACAATTATGCATGCCTATCATCCATGAGCAGACAATTTACTATCCAAACTAGCATCCATCAAGCCATGCATCCATAGTATTTTCCTATCATGTAGAATTCTAATAACAATAGCAACAACAATAATAGTACATGTTAAAACGGGGTAAGAATGATACGACGCTTATGGGTCATACCGACGAAGAGTTGTGGATGGGTCGCCTTCATACACTCTTTCGTCTCCCATATACAGTCGCCATCATCGTCACCCCATTGTACCTTGACTAGCTTAACTATCTTCCTTCTAAGCAGTTTTTTTTTACCTGAAGCAGCTTACGAGGTTTTGTAACTACAATCTTGCCTTCTAGGTCTTCATACTTCTCTGGAGATACCACCACATTCGAATCATGCACACACTTCTATAGAAACGACACATGGAAAACATTATGCACACTCGACATCTTCTCAGGTGAATCCAATCTATACGCGAGCTTCCCAATTCCCTCGACTATCGGAAATGGTTCAACAAATCTTGGAGCTAACTTTCCTTTTCTTCCGAACCGAACAACTTGCTTTAATGGTGAAATCTTCACGAAAATCATATCGCCAACGCTGAATTCCAAATCTTTCCGACGCTTATCGCCGCAACTCTTCTGATGATCTTGGGTTGCCTTCATTCATTATCGAACGATATCTTGGGTTGCCTTCATTCATTATCGAACGATCTCGATACAATCTGATGTCTCTCTGATCATCTATGGCCCAAGTTTCAACTTATCTCCAGTTTCTAACCAACATGCCGGAGAATTACACGGTCTACCATACAACGCCTCGTATGGTGCCATCCTAATTCTTGACTGGTAGCAGTTACTATATGCATACTCGACTAGATGTAGATGGTCTTCCCATGATCCTCTGAATTCCAACACACAAGACCTCAGGAGGCCTTCCAAAACTCAGTTAACTCTCTCGGTTTGACCATCGGTTTGGGGATGATAAGCCATACTCAAATACAACTTGGTTCCCAAAGCTTCTAGAAAACTTTTCTAAAATCCACTTATGAACAATGGATCTTAATCACTCACTATGCTCTTTGGGATATAATGGAATCGAACTATTTATTTTATATAAAGATTAGCAAATTTCGATGTTGTCCCAGTCGATTTGAGAGGAATAAACCTTGCACTTTTGGTCAAGCAATCCACAATGACCCAAATTCCTTTGTTTCCTGCCCTGGTTCTAGGTATTCCATTGATGAAATCCATCGATATCTACTCCCACTTCCACGTAGGAACTTCCAATGGCTGAAGAAATCCATCAGCTTCTTCTGTTCAGCTTTCACTAACTAATAGTTCATGCACTTGGAAATGAACTTTCCAATGTCTCTTTTCATCCCTTCCCAGTAGTAGATTCGCTTCATGTCCTGATACATCTTATTACCACCGGGATGAATAATTGTCAACTTCGAGTGGTGACATTCCCTTAGAACGTCATCTCTTAGTCCATCGATATCAGGAACAACCAGTTGCCCTTGCTTCCGAAGCCAACCTTCTCGATCGACCTCGAACTCTTTATTCTCTAGTTCCAACTTCTAGATAAATTTGACAAGCTTAGCTTCTTGCTTTTGGCTTTCACCAACCCTTTCGATAAGTGTAGGTCTTATCGATAATCTTGCCAACATTTCTTGTTCCACTTCGCATCTTTTCCTGAAATCAAACCTTGCCAAATACTGAGGCTCCTCTATTCCGAAAACATCGCTTCCAAACTCGCTTGTTGAAATGACCCGCATTGGCAGAGGTATTATAATTAATTTATTTAATTATAAATAGTGATATAGTGAATTAAATGGTGGTTTAATTACATAATGGTGAATATTTAATTAAAATAATAAATTAAATAATATATTTAATTCTGAAATAATCAGAATTGGCTGAAATGGCGATGTGGTGTGAACTGGATCATCTGTGATATTTAATTCAGCTTGGAATTGAATTTGAATAACGAATATATTATATAAACGACAGTTTGAACATATAATTATATTATAATTAAAATCGAGCTTGAAATGGCACTGTAGTTCGTAATTTGGCGATTTGAACTTCAACTGAATGTACTGGATTCGTTTCAAGCCGGATTTCTATGAAACAAGAAACGTGTGGAGCTGGTGGAGTATATCTTTCTAGTGGAAGAGAAAAATCGGGATTTCATTATGTAGATTTTGATTCACATCCAAATCAAATTTCAGAAAAGTCGCTGTGGAATTCCTTTATAACTTATAAAGGAATTATTTATATTTTAGAAAGGAATTTCAATATAAATAGAATATCGGGTTGACCTAGAAGTGAATATCGAGTTAGAAATTCATATAGGAATATTGTAGAGCTATATGGTATTCCACTGTGAATATATATATACGATACTATTAATTTATTAATATTTTATTTAATTTTATTTAAATATACTTATATATTTAAATGGGTCATCCAGAGCTTTAAAAATACGTCGTATGAGCAAACGGAGTCGGAATTCGACGAAACCAGTTTCGTTGAGACCGTAATGTCGAACTCTAGTGGCATGTCAATTTTCGTGATTTTTGGGTACCGTATGTGGTCACAAGGATTTTAGAGGACAAATAAAATTAACGATTGACTAACATTGAATAAACAAATCAATAAAATAATATTATAAAAATCCTATAAGTACCCCCTTATAGTTTCCTTAAGACCTAATTCCACCGTCAACAGAAAACGAGCCGCCACCTTATTCTCTTCAAAACAACCAAAAACGTGAATTCCTAAATTCATAGAAAATCAACATGGAATCGATAAATCCCAATACAACTCTTTTCGAACTCTGCTTTTGTTCCTCTTCAAATTTCTGGTGGGGTTTTCTATGTTCGAAGCAGTTGTTCTTCGCTGGAACGTTCAGTGCGAAGGCTAGGGTTCAACCTAGCGGAGAATTGAGGTGTAAATCCTCGAATTGGGTATCGTTTTTGGAATCTAGGAGTGAATCCGCACCTCTAGGATATTTTTTGGGTAAATCGATCATTCTTTTGGTTGATGTGCTGTAGTAGGAGACCGCGGAGACCCTGGAGCCGCGTTTGGAAGCTTTAGCTCGAGTTCAGTTTGGACAGGCTGGGGTAGTGCGTATTTTGAAGGGGAGTGGATTGGTGCAGGCGGCGCCGGAGTTCGGTGATCGTGGGGGTGGTGGCAGTTAGTCAACGATGGGTAAAATAGGGTGTTGGAGTGTCTGGATCGCGAAAATAAAATAAAGAGGAAAGGCAAAGGAGACGGGTCGGGTTATAGAAGTGGTGTTGGGCCGGGTTGGAAAACGGGTAAAGCCCGTCTTTATTAAAATCCAAATATTTATTCAATTAAGTGTATTAACTTTAACTAGTCGCATCTTCTACATACGATATCAGATTGAGGAACCGTAAGTTGCGTTGGGACCGTATGGATGAGAGCTTCACAATGAAGCTGACCGGAAGTGGATTGGGGCTCGTATGAATTTATGGAAAAATAAACTATTTGATTCAAATCAAATAACAGTTTATCGTTCTTTAACAATGAACTGCCAAAGTGAGTAAATCTCACTAACTCTGAATAGTTTATAATTTCATGTTGTATTTTTAGAACTGTTAAATATTTGTTGATTGACTGTGTGTTGACTATTTGATTGAACTACTAGCCAGTTAGTTGAATTTCTATATTGATTCTGTTTAACAGAATATATCATATGGAACTGAAAGTGATGTTGATTATGTTGTGTAACATCTGTGATGCAGGGAAACAGGTCGGAGGAATCCAACTGGATTCCTCAACATTTATTTAACTGTTTTTCATATATTGTGATATATGATGTGTTATATAAGCTGTAAAGGATTATGTGTGTTAGAATGATATTGATCCTTGTTATTCGATATTTTAAATATCATAAAAAGACCCTGGGATGTAAAAAGAATTATTTCAATGTATATTGAAATAAAGAGATTTTGTAAAATCAACAGATTTTATAAAAGGAAATATTTCGAAAGTAAATGAAAGGGAAAATGTTTATAAAACGAACAGAGTTTTATAAAAGGGAAAAATGTTGATAAAACGAATAGAATAGAATAAATGAATATTATTAGAAAATAAATAGGATATTATAAAGGAAAATATTTAGGAAACAAAAAGAATTATAAAAAGGGAATAGTATTAATCAAATAAAGTTATTCGATTAGAGTATATCAAGAAGCAGTTAATCGAATATAGTTTATATTCGAAGTAGTTGATCGAATATAGTTTATATTCGAAGGAGTTAAATCGAATATAGTTATTCGAAATAAAGTTAAAACAGAATAGAGTTATTCAATTAGAGTTAATCGAATAGAGTTAAAGAAATAGAGTTAAACAAGATTAGAAACTAACTAGAGATTAGTAAATTGAAAGGTTTTCTAAGTGTCGATCTGATGTTGGTTTCAGCCTTCGGGGTTTATACTTAGAGAATTGTTCTCCTACTAGTTACAGATAGGGACTGATAGTTGTGAAATGATAGTGATATGTAAATAAACAATGGAAATGTTTTCCAGTGTTAACGTATATTTTCTAAACATACAAAATAAGGAAATATACATACATATATATATATATGATTGATGATTGATTGATAAAATTTCCATTTGGAAATAATATCGTTGTTTGCACATCTGTTTTTCTTTGATGGTTAAATCATAGACTATCGAAGTTTTTACCATTTTAATGTTGTCAATATGGGGAGAACGGTTGGATTATTATCCGAAGAACCACTCTGTATTGGCATAAGCGTTTCGAATCATATATGCCAAAGAAAATTGAAGACGCAGTAAAGTGCAAGGGCTATTGTATAAGTCTTAGAAAACAGTGCCTAAGATGGATGTACTGAATAGTGCCTTCGGTTCATCCTGTTCCTGGATGACTTGTATGGACGGATGTCTGACAGAGTATTTACAGACGATCACATATATTGATTTCTCCAACCGTACCAAGAGTGAAAGTGGAGAAGGAAATTTCTTTTAGCTAACACATAATGTATGGTTGAGGACGTCAATCGGTGATTTGATGGATTTGATGATGTGGCATTCAAAGTGAATCTGGTGTGATGATAAAGCGTAGCTTCTAGCCTCACATCCGGTAAATGACAGAAATCGGGCAGGCAGCATGGCTAAGTCGGTCGCACCGAAGTAGGGTGTATAATCACCTGATCTAGAGTTTCATTTATTTCTAAAAATCTATTGTTGATGCTGTCCCATTCGGGAAACGATTGCTGATCCCAACTGTTGGTGATATACATTCGATACACTCAAGCGAAATGAGTGGTCGGTCATGTGTGGCCGGGTTGCAAGATGTTCTTGTTGAACCCAGTGTATTCCTTTCTAGAGATACACTAGCGAAAAGTGGTTCCATACCTTGTCATAGTTGGAAATCCATTACCCAATATGTGCTTGCGGTTTTGATTGTATACTATATATGTAGAACGTGAGATGAAAGCGTTTCTACTAGATGATTATTATATTGTGCTTGATAGCCATTATTATAATATCAAAAGGTTTTGATATAAAGATATTTTGGATTCTCATAAGGGAAAAACCCGTTCCGTTATACGGCGTGGTCTTATGAGATATCGTTTACTTGTTTGAACTGTTTTAAACTGTTTTACTCACACCAGTCCCATGACTGACCCGGAGTTTATTTGTTTGTTTCCCTAAACTCTTGGGTGCCTAAATTTGTACGGGCAGTCAAGTAGTCGGGATTTACAGATATACTGGAAGAGCTTGGAGCAGGAGGCTTCAGGATCATATAGTTATAGTTATTTCCGCTGTGTTGTAAGTGTTGTATTTTGATAATGATATGTATATTCAGGTACAGATTTGTATTTCAAAGTTATGTTATGAAATATATTTATTCGTTCCGCTGTGAGATTCGTATTACTCTGATGTTGTGTTTCTTCTTCTTTTATTCTAAGTTTCTATCTTATCTTTCCTCACCCACTAATTTCTTTCATTAATGACCGGTATTTTTCGACGTTTGGTTAGTCATCATTGATTTTATGGCGATAACCAAAGTCGACAAAAACCCGGGTCATTACACTTGTCTTTGATTTAATGCATCTGCAACTGCGTTGCCTTGGCCAGGAGTATAGGCTATACCAAAATCATATGATGCTAGAAACTCTAGCCATCGTTGCTGCCGAAGATTCAAATCCTTTTGGGAGAAAAGATACTTCAACGACTTGTGATCCGTAAACAACTCGAATCGAACTCCCAACAGGTAATGTCTCCACATCTTCAGAGCAAACACGATCGCCGCCAACGCTAAATCATGAGTTGGATAATTCCTTTCATGCGGCTTTAGCCGTAGATTCGCGTAGGCCACAAACTTATCCTATTGCGTCAGCACTGCTCCAAGTCCAGTACCACATGCATCGGTGTATACCACCATCTCTTCATTCCCACTTGGAATCATCAAAACAAGAACACTCGTTAGTCTCTCTTTCAGGATTCCAAACGCTTGCTCGCACTTTGCATCCTATGTGAACACTTGGTTTTTCTTCGTCAATCTTGTTAATGGTACAGCTATCTTGGAGAAATCCTTGATAAAACAACAATAATATCTAGCCAACCCAAGGAAACTCCAAACATCCGTTGCATTCTTAGGTCTATCCAAGTCATGGATTGCTGCCACCTTAGCGGGGTCAACCGTTATTCCATTACCGGAAACAACATGGCCTAAGAACCTCACTTCACTCTTCCAGAAGTGACATTTCGAAAACTTAGCCTTCAGGTGATGCTTTCACAAGATTTCCAAAATAACTCTCAAGTATGTCTTATGCTCTTCCTCATTCCAAGAGTAAACCAGAATATCATCCATGAACACAAGCACGAACTTGTTCAATGAATCTCTGAAAACCCTATTCATAAGACCCACAAAATATGTTGGTGCGTGAAACACCCCACCTCCGTTAAGGTCACTCACAAAGGAAATGCCTTAACTTTGGTGGAGCATTGAAGGTAAAGGACATGGATAATTTACAAGACAGAAATATAAGCAGCGAAAAAACGAAATTTATTTCATACGTGGGTCATACCAAAGTCATTACAACAAACTGTCTTAGAACAACTTCCAAATCATTACATCAAAATACTCTGTCTTGATTTAAAACATAAAGAAGCATAAAACGATAATAAAGTAGCATAATCCCCATTAAGAGTGTATCCAAAGCCATAGCCCAAGAGGGAAAGTCCAAGCCATACATCTTCTCTCTCCAAGCTTGCAAAAGGTCTGAACTAAGCTGAGGTGTTTCCTCCCTGCGGACCTGAGGGGGGGAACAGAAGAAAAGAGGACAAAAGAAAAATGGGTCTGACATGATTCTGGTAAGTCCAGTGATTATTTAGCATGTAAACAAGAAAAGGATTATGACTTGAATAAACCGAATCTAGGACAACACCCTAGAAATAAGATAATAAGACTGAATATGCTATCGCACTCATTTCAACTTCTCTGCACCCCCGTACCAGTGTTTCAACTAGCGCCATGTGTTCAAGATAAATGATCCCCTTTTTTATCGATCGGCTCCTACTCATGTATGCTTACCACTTGTGTCATTCGGCCCCCACTTGATTGTAGATACCTGTGCTCGTCCCACCATGGGGTGTATCAAATCATATGGTGGCAACCCGACACAATTCAAGATGCATAGTGTATAACTACTGATGCCCAGTGCCTGCTTTTTCCACTCCGGAGTACATGCACGCCCGCACTCTGTCGGAACCTACACTGACGCACCACCCGCCGTTGTTTTTGACCGCTTATAATCAGCCCGGTAACCGTGCCCCACCCTGCCTAGTTCAGGGTACCATGATACATCTATGTGGGTTACTGCTGAAATGGGTCCCCGTTACTAGGGTTTCCTAATCAACATGTTAAATTGGTTAAGTGTCCAAATTAACCTAACCCCACCCATCAGTTTAGTTAACATGTTGTATTGGTTAAGTGTTGCCTTAATTAACTTAACCCTACCATTCCTGTCTTATCTTTAATTCATTCATTAAAGCACCAACCACTCACATTAGACAGGTATTGTTGCAGTTACTGGATGTGTTGGTTGGGTCCGAGCAGTTTTACACCGCAACTCAGTCTAACCTCGGGTTCTTTTGGGCTTGATGCACTAACCTCTCACATTGGATATATATTGTTACGGTTGTTGGATGTGCCGGGCGGTTCTAGGAAGTCTTACAACATAACTCAATCTAACCTTGGGTTAGGCATATTCGTCTTTTTCTAAATTTACATATATACTTTTTGTGTTTATCTGTATATTATTGTCATTCAAGTCATGCCCAATTCCTCTCTAAATCATGTTCATAATTTTTAGGTATATAAATTATGCCAATTTTGATGCCACTAATCATTCATATATTTTTGGGCCAAATTTTGCCATTAATAAGAATATAAGGTTTTACCAACGTTACCCCCGTCATACGTTCGCAAAATTCACATAGAATGTTAGGCTCGTAACTTAGCCTAACTTATATACAAAAGGGGAAAGAAGGGAGCATGTACCATCAACATAAAATAATAAGGAACTAACTAAAAATGTGTCATGTAAACGTGGCATAATATAATGAACTTGCATTTTTGGATCCAACTAACATGAGTCTTTAAGCCTATGAGATTACCCAAATCCAACTAGGCATGTAAATGTAAACTTTTATTTTGGTCCAATTAACATAAACCATAAGCATATAGAATTGCACAAGTTCAACTAGACATGTGAATGTAAACTTTAATTTGGATCCAATAATCATGAATCTTAATCATATGGAATTACACAGGTTTAACAAGGCATGTAAATATGAACTTTTATCTTGGATCCAACAAACATAAATCTTAAGCATATGGTTTTACAGAAGTTTAATAAGGCATGTAAATATGAGCTTTAATTTTGGATCCAATTTTCATAGATCTAAATGTGGATCTAAACATAATACATGTCTTAGCCTAACAGCTTACATGATTCAATAAACATAGATCTGAATGTAGATCTAAACAACTTGCATGATTCAATAAACATAGATCTAAATGTAGATCCAAACAACTTGCATGATTCAATAAACATAGAACTAAATAACTTGCATGTTACATAACATGAAAAAGTCACCAAATTTACATAATATATGATTGGTTTAACATCAACATAATAACCACAATAAACCTCACAAGCATATATGATAGAATCGTTACAAGAATAGGCCTAAATCAGCATCGTCATTATCTTACAACTAGGAGTTACTCTAGTTTTCATTTTATTACAAATCACAACTTTTAATCGTTCACGTCTAAATAATAACAGGACTTACAAAGAAAAGAAAGTCTTGTTTTTCTGGGATCTGTTTTTTGAATTTGAAAAGCAATCCCTTGAAGAAGATTATCCACTTCTCTAAGTAAGTTTTGATTCGAAGCTGTTGACTCGTTTTATAATTGAAGAAGAAATGGTGGCTAGGCTAGAACGTTCATTGATAGCATGGTGGCTCCTTGGAATGAATTAGTGTGATTTAGGGTTTGAGGATTAGGGTTGCTTTTATAGAAGTTAAATCTTATGTGAGTCATTAGATTATTTTAGGAGCAATCACAACCGTCCAGACTAGATAGAGTTATCCAGAATTGCCACCTAAGCCCTAGTGACTCAGCAATAGGTCAGAAAAGGCTCAGTAACTAGTCAGCATCGTCTCATTTTTGGATCTGGGCGAGGGGGGTAGGTCGACCCCCTGGTCGACCTGTGTGACCCAGATCGACCCCCTGTCGACCTGATTTGTGGGCGGGAAATTTCCCACCTAGCCTGCTTCGGGGTTTGAACTTGAATTTTGGATTTTTAATTTGAACTGTTTTAATTTATTTAAATTCTTGAATCTTCTGAAGGTCATAACTCCTTCCTACAGAGTCCGATTTACGCAAACTCGGGCTCTATCTCAAGCAGAATTCCGAGAAGAATGCAATGGCATAACCCGTTTCCCTTAATTCTCACATTTATAATTAAGTGTTCTTTAATTCGTTACTATAATGATTACAGAAAATACGGGGTGTTACATTCTCCCTTCCTTAAAGGATTTCGTCCCCGAAATCTTCGAGGCGAGAAGAACGTATATCCTACCATCCAATTGTCCATCTACTCAACCATCAAACACAGGCGTCCATTGTCCTTAAAAAGACTTCTAATGCTTCCATGACTGTATGCATAGTGTGCGTACATGTCCTTATCTAATGCAAAATCAGGTGGTCTACTGATTCAGTTGACCTCCATAATGCAAATTATGTCAGTGCCATAAGTCTATTATGTATGCGATTATTCCTAACCATACTTTCTACATGAGTGCACAATCATTCATACAAATGCAATGTCCATATGATAACACATCAAGTTCAATCCATATACAAATGCATATATGCATATGCAATATGAAAGTGACTGAGCCGGTCTAAGACCAAATGTGTGTGTGTATATGCACCCACGAGCAAGCACTAGCAACCACTTGCAGCCATCAATCATAACATGTTTAAATACATGCTTACATCCATTGGTTTCTACCTAACGATAAAGGATAGGACCGAGGAGATATACTAGAAAGATAGATATAAGCATGTATAAACTTTAGGAAAAAGAGATCAAGGATGTACCCTCAAAAAGATAAGGGTAGGCTGTGCGTATTTTGTCCTCAGTTTCCCAAGTCGCGTCTTCCTCGGCGTCGCTCCATTGAACTTTAAAAAGTCTGACTTCGCGGTTGCGTAGATTTTTGACTTCTGTACCCAAGATATGACTTGGAACTCTCCTCACAGTCACTTCTCGTTCCACTTCTACTTCCTCTAGTATGCTTGGCTCCACAACTTCCGCAGACTCATGTAAGCACTTCCATAGTTGAGAAACATGAAAAACATTATGAACTCTAGCTAGTCTTTTGGGTAGCTCTACTCTATAAGCCATCTTATCAATCTTCTCGATGATAGGAAACGGCCCTACAAATCTTGGTGCCAACTTTCCTGCAGATCCAAAGCGAACGACGTTCCTTAAAGGAGATACATTAAGGAAAACCCTATCTCCAACCTTAAACTCAAGGTCGGTCCTTCTTTTATCTGCGTAGGACTTATGTCTATCTTGTGCGGTCTTCTTTCGCTTTCGTATCAAGTCCACTTTCTCTGAAATTTCTCTGATCAAGTCTAGTCCAAGTATGATCTTGTCGGTAGACTCCCACCAACAAGTTGGTGATCGGCATGGTCTTCCATATAAAGCTTCGAAGAGTGCCATGCCTATGGTGGCTTGGTAGCTATTGTTGTAGGCAAACTCCACCAAAGGAAGGTGATCCTCCCATGTTCCTCCAAAGTCAAGAATGCATAATCTCAAGAGGTCCTCTAATACTCTGTTCACCCTTTCCGTTTGACTATCGGTTTGGGGGTGATAGGTCGTGCTTAAGCATAGCTGTATGCCTACAGCCTCTTGCAAGCTCCTCCAAAACTCGCTCGTAAAGATAGGATCTCGGTCACTCACAATGCTGGAGGGTATCCCATGGAGTCGAACTATCTCTTTAAGATAAACGGATGCTAAAGACGAGGCAGTCCTTCTACTTTTAACGGGTACAAAGTGAGCGCTTTTTGTGAGCCTGTCCACTATTACCCAAATACTGGTATTGCCCCTTCTTGACCTAGGCAGCCCATCAATAAAGTCCATTGAAATGCTATCCCATTTCCACTGTGGGACCTCTAGAGGATGAAGCAAACCACCAGGCTTCTTTTGCTCCGCCTTGACTTGCTGACATATTAAGCATTTAAAGACGAATTCAGCTACATCCCTCTTCATGCCATTCCAAAAGAAAACCCTTTTATGTCTTTATACATCTTGTCTCCACCTGGGTGTATGATCAACTTGGAATGGTGTGCCTCTTTGAGAACCTTCTTCACCATATCCCTTGCTTGTGGGACGCGTAGCCTTCCATCCTGCCTTAACCAACCCTTATCATCGATGGAGTATCTATTGAGGTGACTAGAAGTCTCACCCCTAATTAGCTTATCGATCACATCAACTAGCTGAGGGTCTTCACGTTGCGCGGTTCCTATTGAGTTCAAAAGAGTAGGCCGCACCTCTAGTGATGCTAACAAACTAGTCACATGATCGACAGAGGGTCTAAAGTCAAAGTTGGCTATGTACTCCAAGCTCTGCCTTTCTACAAAGAGAGGACTTAAGATCAGCTTCTTTCTACTCAAGGCATCTGCTACTACATTGCCCTTGCCAGGGGTATAGGAAATCTCGAAATCGTAGGATGCTAAGAACTCCATACACCTTTGTTGCCTCAAGTTAAGATCTTTCTGTGAGAAAAGGTACTTCAACGATTTATGGTCAGTATACAATTCAAACTTCTCACCTAGGAGATAATGGCACCAAGACTTAAGCGCAAAGACGATAGCAGCCAATTCTAGATCGTGGGTTGGGT
The DNA here is from genome assembly GCA_030737875.1 of Allium sativum. Lineage (NCBI taxonomy): Eukaryota > Viridiplantae > Streptophyta > Magnoliopsida > Asparagales > Amaryllidaceae > Allium > Allium sativum. The sequence goes on along the minus strand of CM060920.1, from coordinate 396,151,180 downwards.
AGTTTTTCTCATGTACTTTTGACTGTCTGCCTCCATAAGCTACTGCCTTCCCTTCTTGCATCAAGACATCACCTAGTCCCGTACCACATGCATCCGCGTATACGGTAAACACCTTGCTCCCATCAGGCAATGTCAGAACTGGGGCTGTTGTTAGAGCCCTCTTCAATTGTTGGAAAGCAACATCGCAATCCAAATCCCAATTAAAAGTTAGGTTCTTCTTCGTCAACCTTGTAAGTGGAGCTGAGATTTTCGCAAAGTCTTTTATGAACTTTCGGTAAAAGCCCGCTAGCCCGAGAAAACTTCAGACTTCGGTTGCATTCCGTGGGACCTTCCAATCTTATACCGCAACTGCTTTTGCGGGGTCCACAGCTATCCCCTCTTTGGATACCACATGTCCAAGAAATCTCACTTTCTCTCCAAAAATGACATTTGGAGAATTTGGCTTTCAGCTGATGTGCTCGAAGAGTATCCAAGACTTCTTTTAAATGCTGATCATGCTCTTCCTCACTCTTTGAGAAAATCAAAATGTCATCTATGAAAACCACCACAAACTTATTAAGGAACTCCCTGAACACCCTGCTCATTAAGTCAACGAAATATGCGGGTGCGTTTGTCAAGCCGAAAGGCATGACAAGCCACTCGAAGAAACCATCTAGGGTTCTGAACGCGGTCTTATCAATACTGTCTTCATCCACACTTAGCTGATGAAACCCATTAGCTAGATCTAGTTGGGAGAAAACCGATGCACCTATAAGCTAATTGAACAAGTCATCTATTCTTGGAAGTGGGTGCCTATTCTTCTTGATCAGCTTATTTAGCTCCCTATAATCAACGCATAGACGAAACGAGCCATCTGCTTTGGTTGCGAATACTACTGGAGCACCCCATTCAGAAATACTCCACCTTATAAACTTCTTCTCAAGCAACTCTTTAACTTGCTTACTGAGTTCTTTCCTCTCCCTTGGAGCCATGTGTCTGACGGGTAAATAAACGAGTTTTGCATTATCAACGAGGTATATGCGGAAGTCTATCTCCCGCTTCGGAGGTAACCCCTTCACCTCTTTAAAGACATCCGAGTATTCACGGACTACTCTAACAGACTGCAAATTCTCAACAAACACATCAAGAGATTCTGATAGCTAAGCATAACAGAGTTTATGGGATTACAAGAAATTTTGAGAGTGTTACCGAGGCGAGTCATGAGTCTAACCACTCTCTTTTCACAATCGAGGATGACACCATTACTGGATAGCCAATCCATGCATAGAATCAACCCATAGCCCGTGAAGCCCAAAATATAGGCATTACATCTAAACCCAACACTTAGTGTAGAAATTTCCAAATCCAAACAAATCATTGACAAATAAGTTGAGCCCCCAATTGGATTTGAAACAACCAAGGGATCCTCTACTAAACTGGTGTTTAGGTGCAGAGTTTCAACTAAAGCAGTAGATATAAAAGAGTACGATGTGCCAGAATCAAAGAGTGTATGAATAGGATGATCAAAAAGATAAACTAAACTGTCAACTAAAATATTTCTACCTCGTCCTTGCGGAGGTACCATGAGAGCGTGAACCTGCCCTCCAAAAGTAGGCCAGTCCTCTTCCCTTGCGCTTGCTTTCTTGGGCAGTCCTTAGCCATGTGTCTAGTCTCGCCGCAGTGAAAACAACCACCCATCCTCTTCTTCTTCTTTCTGCAGTCCTTAACAGATGTCCAGGAATGCCACAAAAATTACACTTCCTCTTGTCATGGGGTTTGTTGTTCTTCCCGCTCTTCTTGGAATCTGTCTTCTTGCTCTGTGATCCCTCCACTTTCTTATCTTGAGGTACTTCCACCTTTATCTCTTTCTTGCCAACCTTATCTTCTTCTTGTAACAGTGCCATGTCCACCAGTCTCTCATAAGTCGCACCCATAGGTATATGGGACATAGCTACGCTCTGCAGTGGCTCATTCAATCCTTAAACAAAACGGAGAGCCTTCTTATGTGGAGTGTTCACTAACTGTAATCCGAACCTAGTCAGCTGGTTGAATTGGTTAACGTATTCCTTGACCGACATACTTCCCTGTTTGAGAGCTAAGAACTTCTCCATCTGTAGGCTTCGTTCAGCTTATGAGAGGAATTTCATTTCAAACCTCATTCTAAAATCCATCCAAGTGTCAACTGGTCCTTCAGCGTTAGTAACTTCCCACCAATAGGAAGCTTCGCCTTTAAGCAACCATACGGCCAACTGTATCTTCTGCCTATCGTCCACTTTGAAGGTAACAAACAAATCCTCAGTTTCTTTGAGCCAGTTTCTTGCTTCCATGAAGGATTCATTTCCATTGAAGTTCTTTCCACCTATAGCTCGAAATTCCCTACATATTTTTGAGAAAGCATTTGCACGAGGAGGAGGAGGAGTAAGAGGAACCGCTGCAGCTAGGGGAGGAGGAATGTCTGCTGGGCCTGCGACATTAGCCCTAGCCTCTAGGTACCTTCGGAACCAGCCAGGTACCGGCACGCCCTCTGGAAGGTTAATGTAATAACCCGAAATTCTGAACCAGTTTAAAAATTTTATTTTGGCAATTTTAGCGGATTTTGAACATTTAAAATGAATTATTTTAAACAATATCGACGAGAAATTTATTTTGAATATAATTCGAACGTATATATTATATACGTCGTCGTTAGAATATAAATAATTATATATAATTGTAAATAGAATTGAAAATGGCGCGGTAATTCGATAATTCGATTTCAAACTTCAATTGAATGTACCGGGTGCAAAACAATCCGGATTTTAGTGAAACCAAAAACATTAGGATCTAATTGATAATATCTTTCCAACGAATCCGAAAAATCAAAATTTCATAGCGGGAATCAAAAGATATGTCCAGTTGAAAATTCTGAATAGTCGCTATGGAATTCAGGCCCTTAAAAATAGACATTTTGCAAACGAACTCGTATTTCGACGAAACCACTTTTGTTGGGTCCGTGATGTCAAATTATTGCTAGATTCCAAATTTCATAATTTTTCGATTCAATATGTGAGCGTGGCAAAGGAAAAACGCGTTTGACCAGTTTCAGTTGATTTTAATCGACTGGAAAATGGCCATTTTTCCAACGGTCTCGGAATTCGACGAAACTAGTTTTGTTAGAACCGTATCGTCAATACGAAGCTAGAAAATATTTTTCTGGAATTTTTCGAGTTAGTATGTGACCCCGGTAAATTGAAATGCGCGTTCAAAAATCAATATATAGAGTTATATGTTGATTTTGACGGAAACTGATCGAAACGTTCGAATCAGCCTACGATACATATCCCATTGTGTTCGAAATGGGGGTAAAACGCTATGGACGACAGGTGGTGGGCCTCGTTTTGAGGTCAAAAATAAAAGTTGCTTTTTTGACTGGAAAATAAAATAATTAAAAATTAAAACCCTTTTCTCTCTCCTCTCTATATTCCTCTGGCCCCCCCTTTATTTTCAAACCCGATTCAGACAAAAAAAGGGAGAAGCGATCGACGAGACCCCCCCTAGCGGCGCCGACCGCCGCGCGAGGCGCCCCCTCCCTCAGCAATCGCGCCGCCGCCCCTCTCCTTCTTCCCCCCCCTCCGATTTCACCTCCTCCCTCCACGTTTGATTCGAGGTCGCACCCCCCCAGCAAGCCATCGCCGACGCAACCCACAAACCCCCCCCCCCTCGATCGAGTTGACCGCCAGTCGCCCCCCCCCCCCCCCCCCCCCCTCCTCCTAACAGCCACCTCAACGCCCTTCCTCCTACCGCTGACCACCGCAAACCCCACCACCTGACCCGCGCCAGCAGCCGCCTCCGACCACGCCCAACACCTCCGGCGAACGTAGGCAGACCCCTCCCCTTTCACGATTTTTCGACTGTAAGTTTTTATTAATTTATTTATTTTTGTTTTTGCTTTTTTTTTAGGTATGATTTTTATTTGATTTGAAAACTGAAATCTATTTGATTTTAAAATTAATTTTTAAAATAGAAAAGAGTTGATTTTTAAAATAGAAAAGACGAGATTTTTAAAATAGAAAAGAGGTGATTTTTAAAATAGAAAAGAGGTGATTTTTAAAATAGAAAAGATTAGATTTTTAAAGGAAGAAAGACACTATTTTTAAATGGAGAAAGGTGTGATTTTTACACATGTAGTGGGTAAAAAATATGATTTTTACATGGTAGGAACTATAAAAATGTAATCTTTATGAGATAGAGAATATAAAAATATCATCTTTGTATATGTAGTGAAATAAAAATCTGATTTTTATTATATATACGTTGAAATAAAGTGGTGATTTTTATAATGATGAAATCTATATTTTTGAAAAGGCGAAATCTATATTTTTGAAAAGGCGAAATCTTTATATCAAGAATAGCGGGATAGAAATGGAATTTTTATCTATATAACATCGTTGTAAAAATAGTATTTTTATATATTGAATAGCAAAGTAAAAATTCGATTTTTATATATTGAATAGCAAAGTAAAAATTCAATTTTTATATATTGAATAGCAAAGTAAAAATTCGATTCTTATATATTGTATAGCAAAGAAAAAATTCGATTTTTATATATTGAATAGCATAGTAAAAATTCGATTTTTACATATGTAGTGGCTTCGGGCAACGAAGAGGACGAAAAGGCGAGAACGACGAAGATCTCTACAATAGGAGTGTCGTGAAGTTGGGATTGCTTTCGGTGAGAACTTCTCACTCAAATTCCTTTTTTTCTAGTTATATATATATATACTAGGATGTAGACGGTGTTTAGTAGCACCCGACACCCGTCATCCACAGACCATGGATGGCTTGTTTGTTAAATTGTTTGGTTGTGTAGTTAGTTAGAATATTTGGGTTGAATTGAATTGTTTGGTGAAATGAAATTAATTTGATTGATGTGTGAATGGCGTGGGCCTTCACTAGACCGGGGATAAGGCTAGGCCTTGTCCCGTTTCTAGTATCGTGCCGTTATGCCGCCGAAATTTTCTAAAATATGTTAGAAAAATAAAAAATATCATTTTATTTGATAAATGAACTGAATAAAAATTCATGTGTTGAAATAAAATATTTTATCGTTAAAAATATAATTTTTAACGTGGAAGTGAATAAAATAAATATTCATTTACAAACCGGACGGTTTGTTTATGTACACCTATTTGAAGGACATTGAATGGGACGATAAATTTTACACATCGCCCAACTGCACAAATAAAATCTGTGTTTGTTGATTTGAAACCCCACACGGGTGTTGGGATGAAATTTGAAGTTCACTCATCCTGATTGATTGAATATGTCGATCGATTGATTGACAGGCTGTTATAAGCGTTAGATATCTATATTTGATGCTTATACAGTGTAGTGCACTTTGGTTGATGGTTGATTATTTTTCAATGCTATTATATACATGTGTTGTATGGAAATCCATATAGTTAACGCTATATGGTAATTGATCGGGCCTCCTTCCAATTTAGAAGATAAAGAATATTATAAAATAAAGGTTCATGTGTTGACTGTACTCATCCGTTGAGATTAGTCATGTGTTGAACGAAATATTTTAACAATAAAATTTATATCTTTATCACTATAAAGTAAAGGTTCATGTGTTGACTGTACTCATCCGTTGAGATTAGTCATGTGTTGAACGAAATATTTTAATAATAAAATTTACATCTTTATCATATATAGAATTAGAAATCAACTGGAACATAGATGAGATGAGTGGTCTCCTGGATATTGATCTGATGTTGGTTCCGGCCTTCGGGGATAATATTCAGGAAATCGTTCTCTTACTAATTTACGGTTGGAGTCTGATTCAATATCAAACGATAGATACTTTAATTTTCATAAAATATATTAAATAACAAAAATAGTCACACGTGGACAGTACTCATTCGCTGAGATTAGTCGTGTGTTGACAAAGATATAGAGTCGTGTATTGAAAGAAATATAGACCCATTTGTTGAATATAAAGCCGTGTTGATTAGTGATGCGCTATTTTGACGTGAACGATATTTATATCGATTATATTCGTTTTTGAATTTAAAACAAATTTGATTTGATTTGAAAATGATTTCGAAATGAATTGAATATAAAACGATGTTGAAATGAATTGAATATAAAACGATTTCGAAATGAATTGAATATAAAACGATTTCGAAATGAATTGAATATAAAACGATTTCGAAATGAATTGAATATAAAATGATTTCGAAATCAATTGAATATAAAACGATTTCGAAATGAATTGAATATAAAACGATTTCGAATTGAATTGAATAGAAAACGAAATGAATTCGAATCGAATTAAAAATCGATTTGAATTGAAATCAAATAGAAATGAAAGTAAAAAGGATTTATAATAGAAAATTCAATTTTGATTTGAATTTGAAATAAAGGTTGAAATTGTTTTTGAAACGAATTCAAAACTATTTATAAAATTCGTTTTAAATAGAAATCGACGAAATATATATTATATATATAATATAATGGCCTGAATAGAACGCGTCGCGCTGCGGCAGTTCGCAAATTTCGACCATTAACTTCGAATTGACGTTGCGGGAGATCCGACCGTCGGATTCTCCTAAAACCAGAACCGTTGGGTTCGTATCGAAAAGAGCTTTCTAACGAATATTAGAAATTCGAAATCTAACGGTTGGATTTGGAGATACGTCCAAATCAAATTTGAAAAAGGTCGCTGTAAGTGCAGTTCGATGGCCGTTGATGGAAATCGACTGTACGTGCCTTAATAAAATTATTAAAAATAGTAATAATTTGTGAAAAATCATAAGAAATGATTTGGGAAAAATTGGGATGAAAAACTCCATATTTGAAAAGAAAAAAATAGATTTTTATCGAAATGAACTAGTTTTGAACTAAAATTAAACCCATTTATTTTTAAATAAATAAATTGGATTTGAAATGAGTTTTAAATAAAATTGATTTGTGGGTTTATTGTGAACAGTGTTTTAAATAACACTTGTTCTTTAACCCGATAATAAATAGAATGTAATGTGGGTTTGTCGTGAACTGTGTTTTAAACGACACTAGTTCTTTAACCCAGTAAAAGGAGTTTTAATGAATCTGCAATTAGATTGAAATGGGGAATTGATAATTTAAATTATCAAATTTAGAAATTGAGCAAGAATGGAGTATCACTAGTTTTGCTCCAAAGCGATAGTTAAATCTTTAATTAGATTTGAACGTGAAATGGTAATTAATTTTACCGATAACACCATAGTATTAGATATGGAGTATTACCCGTTTTGCTTCATGGGATGAATAGGTTGGGATTGGGAAATAAAATAAATAATTACTTCGATGTGGTTCGTTAATCTCGACTAGTTTGGAAAACCATAATTTGGTTTGATACGACATCCAATGGAAGATTAAAGAATAAATTTTAAAGAATTTATCTTGGATAAAATTAATGGGAACCTTTCCTTGAGAATATGAATTGGAATGAGGCGTATGTTGTGTTTGTGTAACATTCGTTTTAATATACGTGGATTGTTCGGAAAGGCCGGGTTTATACCCATTCTGAATAACCGATTCGACGATATGTCGAAGATGAAGACGGTGGTCGAAGACCGGAAGTCTTCACATCGTTTGGATAATTACTGACGATCCTGATTGGGTTGTACACCCAAGAGGATGGAAATAGTTGGTGGTCGTCCAGACGTACTTGAAGATGGATGGATATGCGAGGAAAGTGCCTCCGGTTTCGTTCAGACCCAGAACGAACTTGTAAATGGATTGTGTGTCTGACATTGGATTTTATTCTGTGTTGATTGATTTCTGTTAAATATATATCTGTTTGGCGGCGGAGAATTTATTCTCTTGCTTAACGCCCTTCTCTGAGACGTACGAGCTTAGAGGTTATATATCGATAGATATCAATCGCATGGCATGAATTGCCTGTGTGGCACGCTGAGTTGCATGGATCAAGGCTTCTGTTGAAAAGCAAAGTCTTTTGGTTGATGATCAAAGCACGGCCTTTGTGGCGTAGCTTTGTGTATAACGTGAATTCGCGAGCCTCACACCTCGGTATGAGTTAAAAACGGGATACGGGCCGTTGGGAGAACACGACGTTTCTTTCTAGCTTTGGTGGTGTCAGTGACTTACCAGCCCTGACATTTATATACTTTTCACCTTTGTGGTTGTTGGAAAGGGGCGCCTCGATTATAGGTCTGTAAGGACCGGGAAACGTGTGTTCAGGAATTGCCAATCCTCAAACGTAAGAGAGGACTGGCCCAACCGATCCAAGTGGCTGCCCAGAGTGCGTAGTCCTGAGCATTTGCTAGAGTGTCTCGAACGCGGAGAGGAGTTTTCCCCTTGCCTCGACTCATGATGGAAATCCAATTTCCAATACGTGTATTGCGGCTTTATTTGTAGAGCCTAGTATGGCGACATAGTAGCATGGGATGCTATGCCGTCTATGATTTATATTTATGATTGAAATTGTTTTGACACTATACACTTATAATAGTATCAAATGATTTGTTTTAAACGTACCAAGCATGTTTGGCTATTATAAGGGAAAACGCTATCCTCCGGCTTGCGTTGCATTGTGTGATGGGACCTGAGTCTTATAATAGCTTCATTTTTCGAGAAAGCATTGCGCTGTTTATTCTATGCACTGGTATTCTTGGGAGGAAACCCGTTCCGTGTTATACGGCGTGGTCCCTTGAATTACTCTCTTTTAAAGTAAAGCTTTAAATAACTGTTTTAGTTCTCACACCAGTCACATGACTGACCTGGAGTTTATTGTTTTAACCTAAACTCTGGGTGCCCTTATTTTCGACACGGGCAGCTAGTAGTTTTGGTTTTGCAGATTTATATTCACAGGATCTTGATTTACAGCTGGGACGATGCTCGGAAAGCTCTGTATCCGTGTATCACTTTCAGTTGTGTTTTGTATATTTTTCCGCTGCTATGTAATTTATTGTAATCTCTGATATTTATCGAATGTAATTTATTCAATTATACTCTGTATATTCTTGTATCTGATGGAATTGTTGTAATAGCAATGAAATGTTCTTCCGTCTGCGTTCTATTTTGTCTTGTACTCAACGCTATCCGCGCTTTCCTTCACGGGGAAGTTCGGGTCGTGTCAGTTTGGTATCAGAGCTTTGGTTTACAGAGCTCGAGAACAAGACACATTAGAACCATACGAAAGAATTCATCAGATATTGGATTAGTAATATCCAATTAGAATGACTCGTTAGAGATAGGATCAGTAGTATCCTAGAACGAATGTGAAGAGTATAGTTTTCAAATGAAAACAATTTTGTTTCGAAAATTTAAATCACTTTATACGTATTTGAATATTTATTTATTTTGAATTTGGACAATCCGCTATATAAAGATTTTGCATATACGCGTCATGAACGTATATTCGAAGTTTTAATATACCGGATAGATATAGAACCGCACTCTAGTAGCCCGGAGATGTTCTGATGGTGGTTCGAAACATCATCATCATTTATTTTCGAGTGACGAAAGCGTGATATCTATATATTTCCATTAGACTGGTGTGAGAACCAAAACTTATATAGTTAGGACACATTGTTGTGAATTGGCATCAAAAACATGATTTTCAGTATATGTATCAAATTTTATGGATTTGAAACTCTAATCCACTAATTGATTGATGTTTGTGTTGCTTGTTTAGTTGTTTGATAAATTTTGAACCATTTAGCCTAATTGAACCAAATATTGAATTATATGGAAATTTGTCGCATTTGCTTGCATATACATGTACTTACATTGAACAGGTCATAGCAAGGAGGCTAGAGTAGAGAATAAAATTTGTTTGCCCGACAAATAGGTACATGTTTACTATAATTTACTGTTTTATTTGGGTGATGAAGATTTTATGAGCCTATTGTCTAGCCGCTTGGCTTTTTCTTTTTCTTTTTGAGATCAGAAGGCCTATATGGCAATTTCGGGATTTTCCCGTGGCTCCCGGTGCAGGGGAGGTTATGGCGAAATTTTTCAAAAATTTAGGGTGTTAGCCAAATTTTTGAAAATTTGAAAATTCTCAGAAACTGAAAAGTTGGAGAATGAAAGCCAGATCGAACGTAGAGTTGATTAATCAAACCACTTTCGACTTTGTTCCTTTTCGGGGACGAAAAGTTTTAAGTGGGGGAGATTGTAATAACCTGAAATTCTGAACCAGTTTAAAATTTTTATTTTGGCAATTTTAGCGGATTTTGAACATTTAAAATGAATTATTTTAAACAATATCGACGAGAAATTTATTTTGAATATAATTCGAACGTATATATTATATACGTCGTCGTTAGAATATAAATAATTATATATAATTATAAATAGAATTGAAAATGGCGCTGTAGTTCGATAATTCGATTTCAAACTTCAATTGAATGTACCGGGTGCAAAACAATCCGGATTTTAGTGAAACCAAAAACATTAGGATCTAATTGATAATATCTTTCTAACGAATCCGAAAAATCAAAATTTCATAGCGGGAATCAAAAGATATGTCCAGTTGAAAATTCTGAATAGTCGCTATGGAATTCAGGCCCTTAAAAATAGACATTTTGCAAACGAACTCGGATTTCGACGAAACCACTTTTGTTGGGTCCGTGATGTCAAATTATTGCTAGATTCCAAATTTCATAATTTTTCGATTCAATATGTGAGCGTGGCAAAGGAAAACGCGTTTGACCAGTTTCAGTTGATTTTAATCGACTGGAAAATGGCCATTTTTCCAACGGTCTCGGAATTCGACGAAACTAGTTTTGTTAGGACCGTATCGTCAATACGAAACTAGAAAATATTTTTCTGGAATTTTTCGAGTTAGTATGTGACCCCGGTAAATTGAAATGCGCGTTCAAAAATCAATATATAGAGTTATATGTTGATTTTGACGGAAACTGATCGAAACGTTCGAATCAGCCTACGATACATATCCCATTGTGTTCGGAATGGGGGTAAAACGCTATGGACGACAGGCGGTGGGCCTCGTTTTGAGGTCGAAAATAAAAGTTTCTTTTTGACTGGAAAATAAAATAATTAAAAATTAAAACCCTTTTCTCTCTCCTCTCTATATTCCTCTGCCCCCCCCCCCCCTAGCGGCGCCGACCGCCGCGCGAGGCGCCCCCTCCCTCAGCAATCGCGCCGCTGCCCCTCTCCTTCTTCCCCCCCCTCCGATTTCACCTCCTCCCTCCACGTCCGATTTGAGGTCGCACCCCCCCCCAGCAAGCCATCGCCTACGCAACCCACAAACCCCCCCCCTCGATCGAGTTGACCGCCAGTCGCCCCCCCTCCTCCTGGCAGCCGCCTCAACGCCCTTCCTCCTACCGCCGACCACCGCAAACCCCACCACCTGACCCGCGCCAGCAGCCGCCTCCGACCACGCCCACCACCTCCGGCGAACGTAGGCAGACCCCTCCCCTTTCACGATTTTTCGACTGTAAGTTTTTATTAATTTTTTTTTTTTTTTTTTTTTTTTGCTTTTTTTTTTTTAGGTATGATTTTTATTTGATTTGAAAACTGAAATCTATTTGATTTTAAAATTGACTTTTAAAATAGAAAAGAGTTGATTTTTAAAATAGAAAAGACGAGATTTTTAAAATAGAAAAGAGGTGATTTTTAAAATAGAAAAGACGTGATTTTTAAAATAGAAAAGATTAGATTTTTAAAGGAAGAAAGACAATATTTTTAAATGGAGAAAGGTGTGATTTTTACATATGTAGTGGGTTAAAAATATGATTTTTACATGGTAGGAACTATAAAAATGTAATCTTTATGAGATAGAGAATATAAAAATATCATCTTTGTATATGTAGTGAAATAAAAATCTGATTTTTATTATATATACGTTGAAATAAAGTGGTGATTTTTATAATGATGAAATCTATATTTTTGAAAAGGCAAAATCTATATTTTTGAAAAGGCGAAATCTTTATATCAAGAATAGCGGGATAGAAATGGAATTTTTATCTATATAACATCGTTGTAAAAATAGGATTTTTATATATTGAATAGCAAAGTAAAAATTCGATTTTTATATATTGAATAGCAAAGTAAAAATTCGATTTTTATATATTGAATAGCAAAGTAAAAATTCGATTCTTATATATTGTATAGCAAAGAAAAAATTTGATTTTTATATATTGAATAGCATAGTAAAAATTCGATTTTTACATATATAGTGGCTTCGGGCAACGAAAAGGCGAGAACAACGAAGATCTCTACAATAGGAGTGTCGTGAAGTTGGGATAGCTTTCGGTGAGAACTTCTCACTCAAATTCCCTTTTTTCTAGTTATATATATATACTAGGATGTAGACGGTGTTTAGTAGCACCCGACACCCGTCATCCACAGACCATGGATGGTTTGTTTGTTAAATTGTTTGGTTGTGTAGTTAGTTAGAATATTTGGGTTGAATTGAATTGTTTGGTGAAATAAAATTAATTTGATTGATGTGTGAATGGCGTGGGCCTTCACTAGATCGGGGATAAGGCTAGGCTTTGTCCCGTTTCTAGTATCGTGCCGTTATGCCGCCGAAATTTTCTAAAATATGTTAGAAAAATAAAAAATATCATTTTATTTGATAAATGAACTGAATAAAAATTCATGTGTTGAAATAAAATATTTTATCGTTAAAAATATAATTTTTAACGTGGAAGTGAATAAAATAAATATTCATTTACAAACCAGACGGTTTGTTTATGTACACCTATTTGAAGGACGTTGAATGGGACGATAAATTTTACACATCGCCCAATTGCACAAATAAAATCTGTGTTTGTTGATTTGAAACCCCACACGGGTGTTGGGATGAAATTTGAAGTTCACTCATCCTGATTGATTGAATATGTCGATCAATTGATTGACAGACTGTTATAAGCGTTAGATATCTATATTTGATGCTTATACAGTGTAGTGCACTTTGGTTGATGGTTGATTATTTTTCAATGCTATTATATACATGTGTTGTATGGAAATCCATATAGTTAACGCTATATGGTAATTGATTGGGCCTCCTTCCAATTTAGAAGATAAAGAATATTATAAAATAAAGGTTCATGTGTTGACTGTACTCATCCGTTGAGATTAGTCATGTGTTGAACGAAATATTTTAACAATAAAATTTATATCTTTATCACTATAAAGTAAAGGTTCATGTGTTGACTGTACTCATCCATTGAGATTAGTTATATGTTGAACGAAATATTTTAATAATAAAATTTACATCTTTATCATATATAGAATTAGAAATCAACTGGAAAATAGATGAGATGAGTGGTTTCCTGGATATTGATCTGATGTTGGTTTCGGCCTTCGGGGTTAATATTCAGGAAATCGTTCTCTTACTAATTTACGGTTGGAGTCTGATTCAATATCAAACGATAGATACCTTAATTTTCATAAAATATATTAAATAACAAAAATAGTCACACGTGGACAGTACTCATTCGCTGAGATTAGTCGTGTGTTGACAAAGATATAGAGTCGTGTATTGAAAGAAATATAGACCCATTTGTTGAATATAAAGCCGTGTTGATTAGTGATGCGCTATTTTGACGTGAACGATATTTATATCGATTATATTCGTTTTTGAATTTAAAACAAATATGATTTGATTTGAAAATGATTTCGAAATGAATTGAATATAAAACGATTTCGAAATGAATTGAATATAAAACGATTTCGAAATGAATTGAATATAAAACAATTTCGAAATGAATTGAATATAAAACGATTTCGAAATGAATTGAATATAAAATGATTTCGAAATGAATTGAATATAAAACGATTTCGAAATGAATTGAATATAAAACGATTTCGAAATGAATTGAATATAAAATGATTTCGAAATGAATTGAATATAAAACGATTTCGAAATGAATTGAATATAAAACGATTTCGAATTGAATTGAATAGAAAACGAAATGAATTCGAATCGAATTAAAAATCGATTTGAATTGAAATCAAATAGAAATGAATGTAAAAAGGATTTATAATAGAAAATTCAATTTTGATTTGAATTTGAAATAAAGGTTGAAATTGTTTTTGAAACGAATTCAAAACTATTTATAAAATTCGTTTTAAATAGAGATCGATGAAATATATATTATATATATAATATAATGGCCTGAATAGAACGCGCCGCGCTGCGGCAGTTCGCAAATTTCGACCATTAACTTCGAATTGACGTTGCGGGAGATCCGACCGTCGGATTCTCCTAAAACCAGAACCGTTGGGTTCGTATCGAAAAGAGCTTTCTAACGAATATTACAAATTCGAAATCTAACGGTTGGATTTGGAGATACGTCCAAATCAAATTTGAAAAAGGTCGATGTAAGTGCAGTTCGATGGCCGTTGATGGAAATCGACTATACGTGCCTTAATAAAATTATTAAAAATAGTATTAATTTGTGAAAAATCATAAGAAATGATTTGGGAAAAATTGGGATGAAAAACTCCATATTTGGAAAGATAAAAATAGATTTTTATCGAAATGAACTAGTTTTGAACTAAAATTAAACCCGTTTATTTTTAAATAAATAAATTGGATTTGAAACGAGTTTTAAATAGAATTGATTTGTGGGTTTATTGTGAACAGTGTTTTTAAATAACACTTGTTCTTTAACCCGATAATAAATAGAATGTAATGTGGGTTTGTCGTGAACTGTGTTTTAAATGACACTAGTTCTTTAACCCAGTAAAAGGAGTTTTAATGAATCTGCAATTAGATTGAAATGGGGAATTGATAATTTAAATTATCAAATTTAGAAATTGAGCGAGAATGGAGTATCACTAGTTTTTCTCCAAAGCGATAGTTAAATCTTTAATTAGATTTGAACGTGAAATGGTAATTAATTTTACCGATAACACCATAGTATTATTAGATATGGAGTATTACCCGTTTTGCTTCATGGGATGAATAGGTTGGGATTGGGAAATAAAATAAATAATTACTTCGATGTGGTTCGTTAATCTCGACTAGTTTGGAAAACCATAATTTGGTTTGATACGACATCCAATGGAAGATTAAAGAATAAATTTTAAAGAATTTATCTTGGATAAAATTAATGGGAACCTTTCCCTGAGAATATGAATTGGAATGAGGCGTATGTTATGTTTGTGTAACATTCGTTTTAATATACGTGGATTGTTCGGAAAGTCCGGGTTTATACCCATTTTGAATAACCGATTCGACGATGTGTCGAAGATGAAGACGGTGGTCGAAGACCGGAAGTCTTCACATCGTTTGGATAATTACTGACGATCCTGATTGGGCTGTACACCCAAGAAGATGGAAATAGTTGGTACTTGAAGATGGATGGATATGCGAGGAAAGTGCCTCCGGTTTCGTTCAGACCCAGAACGAACTTGTAAATGGATTGTGTGTCTGACATTGGATTTTATTCTGTGTTGATTGATTTCTATTAAATATATATCTGTTTGGCGGCGGAGAATTTATTCTCTTGCTTAACGCCCTTCTCTGAGACGTACAAGCTTAGAGGTTATATATCGATAGATATCAATCGCATGGCATGAATTGCCTGTGTGGCACGCTGAGTTGCATGGATCAAGGCATCTGTTGAAAAGCAAAGTCTTGTGGTTGATGATCAAAGCACGGCCTTTGTGGCGTAGCTTTGTGTATAACGTGAATTCGCGAGCCTCACACCTCGGTATGAGTTAAAAACGGGATACGGGCCGTTGGGAGAACACGACGTTTCTTTCTAGCTTTGGTGGTGTCAGTGACTTACCAGCCCTGACATTTATATACTTTTCACCTTTGTGGTTGTTGGAAAGGGGCGCCTCGATTATAGGTCTGTAAGGACCGGGAAACGTGTGTTCAGGAATTGCCAATCCTCAAACGTAAGAGAGGACCGGCCCAACCGATCCAAGTGGCTGCCCAGAGTGCGTAGTCCTGAGCATTTGCTAGAGTGTCTCGAACGCGGAGAGGAGTTTTCCCCTTGCCTCGACTCATGACGGAAATCCAATTTCCAATACGTGTATTGCGGCTTTATTTGTAGAGCCTAGTATGGCGACATAGTAGCATGGGATGCTATGCCGTCTATGATTTATATTTATGATTGAAATTGTTTTGACACTATACACTTATAATAGTATCAAATGATTTGTTTTAAACGTACCAAGCATGTTTGGCTATTATAAGGGAAAACCCTATCCTCCGGCTTGCGTTGCATTGTGTGATGGGACCTGGGTCTTATAATAGCTTCATTTTTCGAGAAAGCATTGCGCTGTTTATTCTATGCACTGGTATTCTTGGGAGGAAACCCGTTCCGTGTTATACGGCGTGGTCCCTTGAATTACTCTCTTTTAAAGTAAAGCTTTAAATAACTGTTTTAGTTCTCACACCAGTCACATGACTGACCTGGAGTTTATTGTTTTAACCTAAACTCTGGGTGCCCTTATTTTCGACACGGGCAGCTAGTAGTTTTGGTTTTGCAGATTTATATTCACAGGATCCTGATTTACAGCTGGGACGATGCTCGGAAAGCTCTGTATCCGTGTATCACTTTCAGTTGTGTTTTGTATATTTTTCCGCTGCTATGTAATTTATTGTAATCTCTGATATTTATCGAATGTAATTTATTCAATTATACTCTGTATATTCTTGTATCTGATGGAATTGTTGTAATAGCAATGAAATGTTCTTCCGTCTGCGTTCTATTTTGTCTTGTACTCAACGCTATCCGCGCTTTCCTTCACGGGGAAGTTCGGGTCGTGTCAGTTTGGTATCAGAGCTTTGGTTTACAGAACTCGAGAACAAGACACATTAGAACCATACGAAAGAATTCATCAGATATTGGATTAGTAATATCCAATTAGAATGACTCGTTAGAGATAGGATCAGTAGTATCCTAGAACGAATGTGAAGAGTATATTTTTCAAATGAAAACAATTTTGTTTCGAAAATTTAAATCACTTTATACGTATTTGAATATTTATTTATTTTGAATTTGGACAATCCGCTATATAAAGATTTTGCATATACGCGTCATGAACGTATATTCGAAGTTTTAATATACCGGATAGATATAGAACTGCACTCTAGTAGCCCGGAGATGTTCTGATGGTGGTTCGAAACATCAACAGCATTTATTTTCGAGTGACGAAAGCGGGATATCTATATATTTCCATTAGACTGGTGTGAGAACCAAAACTTATATAGCTAGGACACATTGTTGTGAATTGGCATCAAAAACATGATTTTCAGTATATGTATCAAATTTTATGGATTTGAAACTCTAATCCACTAATTGATTGATGTTTGTGTTGCTTGTTTAGTTGTTTGATAAATTTTGAACCATTTAGCCTAATTGAACCAAATATTGAATTATATGGAAATTTGTCGCATTTGCTTGCATATACATGTACTTACATTGAACAGGTCATAGCAAGGAGGCTAGAGCAGAGAATAAAATTTGTTTGCCCGACAAATAGGTACATGTTTACTATAATTTACTGTTTTGTTTGGGTGATGATGATTTTATGAGCCTATTGGCTAGCCGCTTGGCTTTTTCTTTTTCTTTTTGAGATCAGAAGGCCTATATGGCCATTTCGGGATTTTCTCGTGGCTCCCGGTGCAGGGGAGGTTATGGCGAAATTTTTCAAAAATTTAGGGTGTTAGCCAAATTTTTGAAAATTTGAAAATTCTCAAAAACTGAAAAGTTGGAGAATGAAAGCCAGATCGAACGTAGAGTTGATTAATCAAACCACTTTCGACTTTGTTCCTTTTCGGGGACGAAAAGTTTTAAGTGGGGGAGATTGTAATAACCCGAAATTCTGAACCAGTTTAAAATTTTTATTTTGGCAATTTTAGCGGATTTTGAACATTTAAAATGAATTATTTTAAACAATATCGACGAGAAATTTATTTTGAATATAATTCGAACGTATATATTATATACGTCGTCGTTAGAATATAAATAATTATATATAATTATAAATAGAATTGAAAATGGCGCGGTAGTTCGATAATTCGATTTCAAACTTCAATTGAATGTACCGGGTGCAAAACAATCCGGATTTTAGTGAAACCAAAAACATTAGGATCTAATTGATAATATCTTTCTAACGAATCCGAAAAATCAAAATTTCATAGCGGGAATCAAAAGATATGTCCAGTTGAAAATTCTGAATAGTCGCTATGGAATTCAGGCCCTTAAAAATAGACATTTTGCAAACGAACTCGGATTTCGACGAAACCACTTTTGTTGGGTCCGTGATGTCAAATTATTGCTAGATTCCAAATTTCATAATTTTTCGATTCAATATGTGAGCGTGGCAAAGGAAAATGCGTTTGACCAGTTTCAGTTGATTTTAATCGACTGGAAAATGGCCATTTTTCCAACGGTCTCGGAATTCGACGAAACTAGTTTTGTTAGGACCGTATCGTCAATACGAAGCTAGAAAATATTTTTCTGGAATTTTTCGAGTTAGTATGTGACCCCGGTAAATTGAAATGCGCGTTCAAAAATCAATCTATAGAGTTATATGTTGATTTTGACGGAAACTGATCGAAACGTTTGAATCAGCCTACGATACATATCCCATTGTGTTCGGAATGGGGATAAAACGCTATGGACGACAGGCGGTGGGCCTCGTTTTGAGGTCGAAAATAAAAGTTGCTTTTTGACTGGAAAATAAAATAATTAAAAATTAAAACCCTTTTCTCTCTCCTCTCTATATTCCTCTGGCCCCCCCCCCTTTATTTTCAAACCCGATTCAGACAAAAAAAAAAGGGAGAAGCGATCGATGAGACCCCCCTAGCGGCGCCGACCGCCGCGCGAGGCGCCCCCTCCCTCAGCAATCGCGCCGCCGCCCCTCTCCTTCTCCCCCCCCCCCCGATTTCACCTCCTCCCTCCACGTCCGATTTGAGGTCGCACCCCCCCCCCCCAGCAAGCCATCGCCGACGCAACCCACAAACCCCCCCTCGATCGAGTTGACCGCCAGTCGCCCCCCCTCCTCCTGACAGCCGCCTCAACGCCCTTCCTCCTACCGCCGACCACCGCAAACCCCACCACCTGACCCCCGCCAGCAGCCGCCTCCGACCACGCCCACCACCTCCGGCGAACGTAGGCAGACCCCTCCCCTTTCACGATTTTTCGACTGTAAGTTTTTATTAATTTATTTATTTTTGTTTTTGCTTTTTTTTTTAGGTATGATTTTTATTTGATTTGAAAACTGAAATCTATTTGATTTTAAAATTGATTTTTAAAATAGAAAAGAGTTGATTTTTAAAATAGAAAAGACGAGATTTTTAAAATAGAAAAGAGGTGATTTTTAAAATAGAAAAGACGAGATTTTTAAAATAGAAAAGAGGTGATTTTTAAAATAGAAAAGAGGTGATTTTTAAAATAGAAAAGATTAGATTTTTAAAGGAAGAAAGACAATATTTTTAAATGGAGAAAGGTGTGATTTTTACATATGTAGTGGGTTAAAAATATGATTTTTACATGGTAGGAACTATAAAAATGTAATCTTTATGAGATAGAGAATATAAAAATATCATCTTTGTATATGTAGTGAAATAAAAATCTGATTTTTATTATATATACGTTGAAATAAAGTGGTGATTTTTATAATGATGAAATCTATATTTTTGAAAAGGCGAAATCTTTATATCAAGAATAGCGGGATAGAAATGGAATTTTTATCTATATAACATCGTTGTAAAAATAGGATTTTTATATATTGAACAGCAAAGTAAAAATTCGATTTTTATATATTGAATAGCAAAGTAAAAATTCGATTTTTATATATTGAATAGCAAAGTAAAAATTCGATTCTTATATATTGTATAACAAAGAAAAAATTCGATTTTTATATATTGAATAGCATAGTAAAAATTCGATTTTTACATATATAGTGGCTTCGGGCAACGAAAAGGCGAGAACGACGAAGATCTCTACAATAGGAGTGTCGTGAAGTTGGGATAGCTTTCGGTGAGAACTTCTCACTCAAATTCCCTTTTTTCTAGTTATATATATATATACTAGGATGTAGACGGTGTTTAGTAGCACCCGACACCCGTCATCCACAGACCATGGATGGCTTGTTTGTTAAATTGTTTGGTTGTGTAGTTAGTTAGAATATTTGGGTTGAATTGAATTGTTTGGTGAAATGAAATTAATTTGATTGATGTGTGAATGGCGTGGGCCTTCACTAGATCGGGGATAAGGCTAGGCCTTGTCCCGTTTCTAGTATCGTGCCGTTATGCCGCCGAAATTTTCTAAAATATGTTAGAAAAATAAAAAATATCATTTTATTTGATAAATGAACTGAATAAAAATTCATGTGTTGAAATAAAATATTTTATCGTTAAAAATATAATTTTTAACGTGGAAGTGAATAAAATAAATATTCATTTACAAACCAGACGGTTTGTTTATGTACACCTATTTGAAGGACGTTGAATGGGACGATAAATTTTACACATCGCCCAACTGCACAAATAAAATCTGTGTTTGTTGATTTGAAACCCCACACGGGTGTTGGGATGAAATTTGAAGTTCACTCATCCTGATTGATTGAATATGTCGATCGATTGATTGACAGACTGTTATAAGCGTTAGATATCTATATTTGATGCTTATACAGTGTAGTGCACTTTGGTTGAAGATTGATTATTTTTCAATGCTATTATATACATGTGTTGTATGGAAATCCATAGAGTTAACGCTTGGTAATTGATTGGGCCTCCTTCCAATTTAGAAGATAAAGAATATTATAAAATAAAGGTTCATGTGTTGACTATACTCATCCGTTGAGATTAGTCATGTGTTGAACGAAATATTTTAACAATAAAATTTATATCTTTATCACTATAAAGTAAAGGTTCGTGTGTTGACTGTACTCATCCGTTGAGATTAGTTATGTGTTGAACGAAATATTTTAATAATAAAATTTACATCTTTATCATATATAGAATTAGAAATCAACTGGAAAATAGATGAGATGAGTGGTCTACTGGATATTGATCTGATGTTGGTTTCGGCCTTCGGGGTTAATATTCAGGAAATCGTTCTCTTACTAATTTACGGTTGGAGTCTGATTCAATATCAAACGATAGATACCTTAATTTTCATAAAATATATTAAATAACAAAAATAGTCACACGTGGACAGTACTCATTCGCTGAGATTAGTCGTGTGTTGACAAAGATATAGAGTCGTGTATTGAAAGAAATATAGACCCATTTGTTGAATATAAAGCCGTGTTGATTAGTGATGCGCTATTTTGACGTGAACGATATTTATATCGATTATATTCGTTTTTTAATTTAAAACAAATTTGATTTGAATTGAAAATGATTTCGAAATGAATTGAATATAAAATGATTTCGAAATGAATTGAATATAAAACGATTTCGAAATGAATTGAATATAAAACGATTTCGAAATGAATTGAATATAAAACGATTTCGAAATGAATTGAATATAAAACGATTTCGAAATGAATTGAATATAAAATGATTTCGAAATGAATTGAATATAAAACGATTTCGAAATGAATTGAATATAAAACGATTTCGAATTGAATTGAATAGAAAATGAAATGAATTCGAATCGAATTAAAAATCGATTTGAATTGAAATCAAATAGAAATGAAAGTAAAAGGGATTTATAATAGAAAATTCAATTTTGATTTGAATTTGAAATAAAGGTTGAAATTGTTTTTGAAACGAATTCAAAACTATTTATAAAATTCGTTTTAAATAGAAATCGACGAAATATATATCATATATATAATATAATGGCCTGAATAGAACGCGTCGCGCTGCGGCAGTTCACGAATTTCGACCATTAACTTCGAATTGACGTTGCGGGAGATCCGACCGTCGGATTCTCCTAAAACCGGAACCGTTGGGTTCGTATCGAAAAGAGCTTTCTAACGAATATTAGAAATTCGAAATCTAACGGTTGGATTTGGAGATAAGTCAAAATCAAATTTGAAAAAGGTCGCTGTAAGTGCAGTTCGATGGCCGTTGATGGAAATCGACTGTAAAGGCCTTAATAAAATTATTAAAAATAGTATTAATTTGTGAAAAATCATAAGAAATGATTTGGGAAAAATTGGGATGAAAAACTCCATATTTGAAAAGATAAAAATAGATTTTTATCGAAATGAACTAGTTTTGAACTAAAATTAAACCCGTTTATTTTTAAATAAATAAATTGGATTTGAAACGAGTTTTAAATAGAATTGATTTGTGGGTTTATTGTGAACAGTGTTTTAAATAACACTTGTTCTTTAACCCGATAATAAATAGAATGTAATGTGGGTTTGTCGTGAACTGTGTTTTAAATGACACTAGTTCTTTAACCCAGTAAAAGGAGTTTTAATGAATCTGCAATTAGATTGAAATGGGGAATTGATAATTTAAATTATCAAATTTAGAAATTGAGCGAGAATGGAGTATCACTAGTTTTGCTCCAAAGCGATAGTTAAATCTTTAATTAGATTTGAACGTGAAATGGTAATTAATTTTACCGATAACACCATAGTATTAGATATGGAGTATTACCCGTTTTGCTTCATGGGATGAATAGGTTGGGATTGGGAAATAAAATAAATAATTACTTCGATGTGGTTCGTTAATCTCGACTAGTTTGGAAAACCATAATTTGGTTTGATACGACATCCAATGGAAGATTAAAGAATAAATTTTAAAGAATTTATCTTGGATAAAATTAATGGGAACCTTTCCCTGAGAATATGAATTGGAATGAGGCGTATGTTGTGTTTGTGTAACATTCGTTTTAATATACATGGATTGTTCGGAAAGGCCGGGTTTATACCCATTCTGAATAACCGATTCGACGATATGTCGAAGATGAAGACGGTGGTCGAAGACCGGAAGTCTTCACATCGTTTGGATAATTACTGACGATCCTGATTGGGCTGTACACCCAAGAGGATGGAAATAGTTGGTGGTCGTCCAGACGTACTTGAAGATGGATGGATATGCGAGGAAAGTGCCTCCGGTTTCGTTCAGACCCAGAACGAACTTGTAAATGGATTGTGTGTCTGACATTGGATTTTATTCTGTGTTGATTGATTTCTGTTAAATATATATCTGTTTGGCGGCGGAGAATTTATTCTCTTGCTTAACGCCCTTCTCTGAGACGTACGAGCTTAGAGGTTATATATCGATAGATATCAATCGCATGGCATGAATTGCCTGTGTGGCACACTGAGTTGCATGGATCAAGGCTTCTGTTGAAAAGCAAAGTCTTGTGGTTGATGATCAAAGCACGGCCTTTGTGGCGTAGCTTTGTGTATAACGTGAATTCGCGAGCCTCACACCTCGGTATGAGTTAAAAACGGGATACGGGCCGTTGGGAGAACACGACGTTTCTTTCTAGCTTTGGTGGTGTCAGTGACTTACCAGCCCTGACATTTATATACTTTTCACCTTTGTGGTTGTTGGAAAGGGGCGCCTCGATTATAGGTCTGTAAGGACCGGGAAACGTGTGTTCAGGAATTGCCAATCCTCAAACGTAAGAGAGGACCGGCCCAACCGATCCAAGTGGCTGCCCAGAGTGCGTAGTCCTGAGCATTTGCTAGAGTGTCTCGAACGCGGAGAGGAGTTTTCCCCTTGCCTCGACTCATGACGGAAATCCAATTTCCAATACGTGTATTGCGGCTTTATTTGTAGAGCCTAGTATGGCGACATAGTAGCATGGGATGTTATGCCGTCTATGATTTATATTTATGATTGAAATTGTTTTGACACTATACACTTATAATAGTATCAAATGATTTGTTTTAAACGTACCAAGCATGTTTGGATATTATAAGGGAAAACCCTATCCTCCGGCTTGCGTTGCATTGTGTGATGGGACCTGGGTCTTATAATAGCTTCATTTTTCGAGAAAGCATTGCGCTGTTTATTCTATGCACTGGTATTCTTGGGAGGAAACCCGTTCCGTGTTATACGGCGTGGTCCCTTGAATTACTCTCTTTTAAAGTAAAGCTTTAAATAACTGTTTTAGTTCTCACACCAGTCACATGACTGACCTGGAGTTTATTGTTTTAACCTAAACTCTGGGTGCCTTTATTTTCGACACGGGCAGCTAGTAGTTTTGGTTTTGCAGATTTATATTCACAGGATCCTGATTTACAGCTGGGACGATGCTCGGAAAGCTCTGTATCCGTGTATCACTTTCAGTTGTGTTTTGTATATTTTTCCGCTGCTATGTAATTTATTGTAATCTCTGATATTTATCGAATGTAATTTATTCAATTATACTCTGTATATTCTTGTATCTGATGGAATTGTTGTAATAGCAATGAAATGTTCTTCCGTCTGCGTTCTATTTTGTCTTGTACTCAACGCTATCCGCGCTTTCCTTCACGGGGAAGTTCGGGTCGTGTCAGTTAAGATCCCCAGACATGCTAAATCGAAAAAGGAAAGATTCAAAACAAAGGATAGAAAGATACTGCATATGGCTTTAGGGGATTATGCCTTTTTAAAATAAAACAACACTTTTTCTTGAAAATTTCTTCTTTAAACTTCTTTTTGAAAAACAGTTTTCAAATTTTTTATCTAATCTGGTAAACCTTTGCTCTGATACCAAGTGAAACACCCCACCTCCGTTAAGGTCACTCACAAAGGGAATGCCTTAACTTTGGTGGAGCATTGAAGGTAAAGGACATGGATAATTTACAGGACAGAAATATAAGCAGCGGAAAAACGAAATTTATTTCATACGTGGGTCATAACAAATTCATTACAACAAACTGTCTTAGAACAACTTCCAAATCATTACATCAAAATACTCTGTCTTGATTTAAAACATAAAGAAGCATAAAACGATAATAAATTAGCATAATCCCCGTTAAGAGTGTATCCAAAGCCATAGCCCAAGAGGAGAAAGTCCAAGCCATACATCTTCTCTCTCCAAGCTTGCAAAAGTTCTGAAATAAGCTGAGGTGTTTCCTCCCTGCGGACCTGAGGGGGGGAAACAGAAGAAAAGAGGACGAAAGAAAAATGGGTCAGACATAAGTCTGGTAAGTCCAGTGATTATTTAGCATGTAAACAAGAAAAGGATTATGACTTGAATAAACTGAATCTAGGACAACACCCTAGAAATAAGATAATAAGACTGAATATGCTATCGCACTCATTTCAACTTCTCTGCACCCCCGTACCAGTGTTTCAACTAGCACCATGTGTTCAAGATAAATGATCCCCTTTTTTTATCGATCGGCTCCAACTCATGTATGCTTACCACTTGTGTCATTCGGCCCCCGCTTGATTGTAGATACCTGTGCTGGTCCCACAATGGGGTTTATCAAATCCTACGGTGGCAACCCGACACAATTCAAGATGCATAGTGTATAAATACTGATGCCCAGTGCCTGCTTTTTCCACTCCGGAATACATGCACGCCCGTACTCCGTCGGAACCTACACTGACACACCATCCGCCGTTGTTTTTGACCGCTTATAATCAGCCCAGTAACCGTGCCCCACCCTACCTAGTTCAGGGTACCATGATACATCTATGTGGGTTACTGCTGAAATAGGTCCCCATTACTACGGTTTCCTAATCAACATGTTAAATTGGTTAAGTGTCCAAATTAACCTAACCCCACCCATCAGCTTAGTTAACATGTTGTATTAGTTAAGTGTTGCCTTAATTAACTTAACCCTACCATTCCTGTCTTATCTTTAATTCATTCATTAAAGCACCAACCACTCACATTAGACAGGTATTGTTGAAGTTACTGGATGTGTCGGTCGGGTCCGGGCAGTTTTACACTGCAACTCAGTCTAACCTCGGTTTCTTTTGGGCTTGATGCACTAACCTCTCACATTAGATATATATTGTTACTGTTGTTGGATGAGCCGGGCGGTTACGGGCAGTCTTACACCATAACTCAATCTAACCTCGGGTTAGGCATATTCGTCTTTTTCTAAATTTACATATTTACTTTTTGTGTTTATATGTAAATTATTGTTATTCAAGTCATGCCCGATTCCTCTCTAAATCATGTTCATAATTTTTAGGTGTATAAATTATGCCAATTTTATGTCACTAATCATTCATATATTTTTGGGCCAAATTATGCCATTAATATGAATTTAAGCTTTTCCCAACGATACCCCCGTTATATGTTCGCAAAATTCACATAGAATGTTAGGCTCGTAACTTAGCCTAACTTATATACAAGAAGGGAAAGAAGGGAGCATGTACCATCAACATAAAATAATAAGGAACTAACTAAACACGTGTCATGCAAACATGGCATAATATAATGAACTTGCATTTTTGGATCCAACTAACATGAGTCTTTAAGCATATGAGATTACCCAAATCCAACTAGGAATGTAATGTAAATTTTTATTTGGGTCCAATGAACATAAACCTTAAGCGTATAGAATTGCACAAGTTCAACTAGACATGTGAATGTAAACTTTAATTTGGATCCAATAATCATGAATCTTAATCATACGAAATTACACAGGCTTAACAAGGCATGTAAATATGAACTTTTATCTTGGATCCAACAAACATGAATCTTATGCATATGGTTTTACACAAGTTTAAAAAAGCATGTAAATATGAGCTTTAATTTTGGATCCAATTTTCATAGATCTGAATGTGGATCTAAACATAATACATGTCTTAGCCTAACAACTTGCATGATTCAATAACATAGATCTAAATGTAGATCTAAACAACTTGCATGATTCAATAAACATAGATTTAAATGTAGATCTAAGCAACTTGCATGTTACATAACATGAAAAAGTCACTAAATTTACATAATATACGATTGGTTTAAAATCAACATAATAACTACAATAAACCTCACAAGCATATAAAATAGAATCGTTACAAGAATAGGCATGAATTTGCATCGTCATTATCTTACAACTAGGAATTACTCTAGTTTTCATTTTATTACAAATCACAACTTTTAATCATTGACGTCTAAATAATAACAGGACTTACAAAGAAAAGAAAGTTTTGTTTTTCTGGGATCTGTTTTCTGAATTTGAAAAGCATTCCCTTGAAGAAGACTACCAATTTCTCTAAGTAAGTTTTGATTCAAAGCTTTTGATTCGCTTTATAATTGAAGAAGAAATGGTGGCTAGGCTAGAACATTCATTGACAACATGGTGGCTACTTGGAATGAATTAGTGTGATTTAGGGTTTGAGGATCAGGGTTGCTTTTATAGAAGTTAAATCCTATGTGAGCCGTTAGATTATTTTAGGAGCAATCACAACCGTCCAGACTAGATAGAGTTATCCGGAATTGCCATTTAAGCCCAAGTGACTTAGCAATAGGCAGAAAAGGCTCAGCAACTAGTCAGCATGGTCTCATTTTTGGATCTGGGCGAGGGGGTAGGTCGACCCCTAGGTCGACCCCCAGGTCGACCCCGTGGTCGACCTGATTTCTGGGCGGGAAATTTCCCGCCCAGACTGCTTCGGGGTTTGAACTTGAATTTTGGATTTTTAATTTGAACTGTTTTAATTTATTTAAACTCTTTAATCTTCTGAAGGTTATAACTCCTTCATACGGAGTCCAATTTACGCAAATTCGGACTCTATCTCAAGCAGAATTCCAAGATGAACGCAATGGCATAAACCATTTCCCTTAATTCTTACATTTATAATTAAGTATTCTTTAATTCATTACTATAATGATTACAGAAAATACGGGGTGTTACATTCTCCCCTCCTTAAAGGAATTCGTCCCCGAAATCTTCGAGTCGAGAAGAACGTATATCCTACCATCCAATTGTCCATCTACTCAACCATCAAACACAGGCGTCCATTGTCCTTAAAAAGACTTCTACTGCTTCCATGGCTGTATGCATAGTGTGTGTACATGTCCTTATCTAATGCAAAATCAGGCGGTCTACCGATTCAGTTGACCTCCTCAATGCAAATTATATCAGTGCCATGAGTCCATTATGTATGCGATTATTCCTAACCATACTTTCTACATGAATGAACAATCATTCATATAAATGCAACGTCCATATGATAACACATCGAGTTCAATCCATATACAAATACATATATGCATATGCAATATGAAAGTGACTGAGCCGATCTAACACCTAATGTGTGTGTGTATGCATCCACAAGCAACCACTAGCAACCACTTGCAGCCGTCAATCATAACATGTTTTAAATACAAGTTTACATCCATTGGTTTCTACATAAGGATAAAGGATAGGACCGAGGAGATATACTAGAAAGATAGATATAAGCATGTATAAAATTAAGGAAAAAGAGATCAAGGATGTACCCATAAAAAGATAAGCGTGTTTCGATGGTTAACGACCCATTTTAAATCTGTAATATAGAATGACTAGCCACTTACGAGAAAACAGTTATAGAGTTCAAATGCTATTACTATACACTAATACATATATAGTAAGCATCCATATGAAATATACAAGTACGTCTCTCATACATAATTATGCCTTCGAACTTTGGTTAAAATCGATAACCAACGCTCTGATACCAAATGTGACGACCGCCCATAACTCTTGCACTAAATAAGAGTAATAATGCGCTGGAAGACATGCCAAGCAGCTACGGACGATCGTCAAAGTAGGTAAACACAATGCGAAACCTGTCGTATAACTCACAATGCAAGAATAAAATATAATAGAACATATACAATAGGCTATAGTGGTGAAACACAATTGCATAGAAACTTAAGACTTCCATAACATCTAGTAGAATATCCATACATCCTTGAATCAGAACATAAGTGTCTGTACGAATTAGCCTCACTACAACCCTCAGAGCAACAACACACAACGGAAACATAAATACTAGACAGTAATAAGAAACTGGTACGTAAGCCTCCAGCTCGTCACCGATATGCAGCATCGTCCACTAAGATCTGCTACCTGTTACCTGCCACTCAGTCTTTCCATCCACAATAGGATGAACATCCCATGGTAATAAGAGGGAAACATAAAACCTTGAGTCAGACAACAATCTTAGTGTGCGATAAAATAACTATCTAACATCATCAATAAAGTATAAGAGAATAGGCAGATGAATTAACTAATCTACCAACATCAACAGAGAAGTGCCTGCATCCGTCTTCCCCACATTCGACCGTGATGGCCTTTACCTACAATCATTTAGAAATAACCATATATTCATAGCAACCAATTGTCAAGCATAGACCATTCTAATCGACCTTGATGTCTCCCAAGCACGAGCCCTAGAGGCCTAAACCAATATTAGACAAGCACTCAAGAGATATCCCTTCCGACGTCGAATAATCTACATAAGACGATACATGCAAAACAATCATCATCGTGGCTGCCCAATTGCTTTCGCGACTCATATCTCTTGGCCCATCATGACTACCCAGGGTACTCCTAGGCCCACCGTGACTTCCCAACTTTACCCTTGCTTTGAGTCTGCTAGAATCTACGACAACGATAATATCTCGTCCTTCATAACTCTAGTCGTCATCACCGACGACTATCCATAAGCTCAAATCACCTTGAGCAGCCATTATTCATGAACTCAAAACACACTTGAGTCGTCTGCATATTTGTTGCATTTCATCGATCAACGAACATTTCATCACAATTCGAACATTCCGCCTTGAATTCACTTCAAAGTCGCATTCATTATTAAACCAGAATAACACTACATAATGGTCAAGTATAGTCAGGTCATCCCACCTTAGGTCGTCCCATGACCCACCATGCTCACGGTCGGACTCCACCAATTTCAAAAATCTTAGATCGTCTTGCCCTCTTAGGTCGTCCCACGACCTAATGGTCCACGGCCTGAAATCGAAGCCTTTACACCATCCATTACTTATTAGGTCTCCCTGTCCTTAGGTCATCCCCTGACTTACTAGCCTACGACCCGACTTTCCCACATACCCAACGACTTGGCTTTTGCGAACATAGGCCGATCCGTCTCTTTTCTTCATCACCCATGCCTTGCACGGTCTAATTCCCTAGGTTGCTGAATGACCTAAACTACCATGACCCGAAACCACTCAAACATCATGTTCGAACGATCCAAGTCCATTTCTTGGGAAACGAGACACGCGACCCGACCCAAGAAAAACGACCTGGCTCTAGTTCTGACCAAAATAGCTCCATTCTTGACCAAATCATTGCCAAACGACAACGTCGATTCAAACAACTCATCCAAATCATCCAGTTTAGAAATTAACATGTTATGAAATCATCAGCAACATCAAAACAACCATTTTCATCAACAATCATATAAAAATTCACCAAATCATGATAAATCAATTCATAAACTTAAACAATGGATCTAACTTGCATAAACATATGAATTTACATGAAAATTACTAGTTTTAAGTTTCTATATTAGATTCTATGGCAATTCATATAAAAATATACTTACCATGATGTAGATCTTGGTGAAAACAACTTAAAATGATGAAAATATGATCATACAACCCATATACTTGATTGAATCCATGTGAGAGATGCATATCACTCACCAAATCTTCAGACAAGCTTAAAAACGATGAATATCAAATCCGAACAGCGAAGAACTCTCTTCAAACCTTCCAATTTGACGAGATCTCTCTTCACTTGACGTATATCTAACGTCAAACGATGTAGATCCCCCATACGTAGATCTAGAATTTTAATGGTGGGAAGGTGTATTTGATTGAGCAAGGAGGATCAAGAACTCAACCAAATGAAAGAATGAAGAAAGTAAACCATTAACCATGCCTCTAACCCCCCATTTATAGCCTCCCACCAACCCACTAATAGGCCTCCTCCAGCCCATCAATGCCTCTAAAAACCTAAACACAAATTGTGAAACTCAAAAACAGTGATTCCCCCCAAATCGCTGAACCAAATCTTTAATGTGACCACTTTACGGAATTAGCAACACCATTTCCTTTCCAATGAAATCAATTTCATCGTCTGATTCGTTCCCAGTCAAAAGTTATAACCTGTACAAGATTGACAGGGGCAGAATGGTCACAAACAAAATTGGTAAAAATTATGGATATGTCTCACATATCCATAACTAGCATATCAAATTATGAGAATGATCCAACCCTCAGGGAATTAAATAAAAATATTTTACGATCCTCCGATACGTAAAGTGCGGGTTGTTACAAATCTACTTGGTATTGATACATAATCGAAAGAAAAACTTAAGTCGTGAGTCACTAAGGAACGAAAGTCGTGCTCTGAAAGCAAGGGAGACCGGATAACATAGCATAGAGGAGGAGAGAAAGCCAGCACCGAAGGTTGAAGAGCGAAAGTAACTTTCAAAAGATGGTAAAGCAAGTCAAAGCTGATGAAAGGAAGGGTCATCCACAATAACATGCTTAGTATCGATACCAAAATCAAAAGTCACAAAAGTAAGATAAAGTCCAGAAATTGGTTTTCGAGACTAGGTCTTATCACCGGATCTGAAAGTCGAAAGTGATGTTCAGAATGTGAGAGGCCAAAACTCAATAGCTGGCATCAAAAGCTAATTAAAGTGGTCGACACCAAGCTCTTTTCTGATTGCCAAAGCCGCAAGTACTCCAAACGGGTCTTTGCCAAAGGTATAGCAAAAGAGGACCCAATTTGTCTATAAAAAAGACCCCAGGGATCTCACTTGGGAGGGCTTTTTTCATTCTCAACTCTTATAATCATTTTCTCAGAGAGTAAACCCTAATTTCTAGATCGTTTTGGCTATTTTACTTAGAAACTTCTATGTACTCAACAAAGTAATCAATAAAGAGAGAATCGATACTTAAGATCAATTTCATGAATTTCTTTAACACTTATGCTAGTGGTTTCTTCGATGATTCTCCACAGAAATGCTTTTACCTGAACCGAATTATCCAAAATACCCTCCTACAATCCTTTTAGCTTTCTAACTTGCATTGCACTTAGGGAGCCCTTATCCAAAGGTTATTGTTGGTCCTTGAGTCTCGTAAGCGTGATACTCACATCTTGAAGGAAGAGTAAGTAATCTTCGAGCTTGAGACCTTGATATCTAGGAAACGGTGAATTAACTCAAGCTTGTAGGAACTAAATAATCCCTTTGGATCCCTTAGGTCCACATCCTTAGACCTAATTCTGGTGTTAACGAAAAATATCGTTAACATATGTAATTCACCAACAACTCGTACATTACTTTGGCATTCTTCAAACCAAATAGCATAACCACATAGTAGTATAACTCAAGATCTGTATTGAAACTATTTATCCTAGTCTAGTACATGCATCGGTATTTGGCTGTATCCGGAGTATGCATCCATAAAGAATAGAAGCTCATGTCCATTTGTCAAGTCTACAAGCTGATGGATCCTGGGAAGTGCGAAGTTGTCATTGTGAAAAGCCTTGTTCAGGTTAGAGAAATCAATAGACATCCACCACTTTCCATTAGAATTATTCATAAGAACCAAATTCGATACCCAATTGGGGTATAACGAATCTCAGATGAATATGTTGTTCTTAATCTTCTCTACTTGCTCCTTCAATGTCGTTGACCTCTTAGGACCAAGCATACGCCTTTTTGTTTAACTAGGACATATTTATGATCGATATTGAGTGAATGGCTTGTATGGTTAGCGATATCCCACCCATGTCAACATGGGTCCAGGCAAACAACTCAATATTTGCATGAACAAAATTTGTCAATTCCCTCACGAAGGGTCTAAGGTGGGATCCGACTTTCAAGACCATAGAAGGGTCGTCGTTATCAATCGGGATCGCCATTGTAGTCTCGTTGGGAGCCGCCCTCGAGTATCGTGGCTCCTCATTCTTTCTAGGATCAATGTCTTTTAATTGAAGGTTATATTATCCAGGCCAGGATTTTCCCTATACTTGCTATGGAGTAGCACCCTTGACATAAAGGGAATTATCAACGGTCTTTCCATTCCTCGCTGCGGGGGTCTTTCCACTTAGCCATGTAGCATGCCCACCTAGCTATCTGGTCTCCTCGTACAACTCCAATTCCATTCTTAGTCTGGAATTTCAAGAGCAAGAACTAAGAAGAAATGCAAGCTCTAAAGTCAACGAGAGCCGATCGGCCCAAAAAAGCATTATAGGGAGAGCTAGTATCCCACACAACAAATGGGAGGATCCACACTCTTTTATGGTCTCCCTTATCAAGCTCTACTAGTATTACAACCATACATACTGGCTAATTAGCTGATCCATTGATATGTGTATTCTGGCATTCCACGACTTCAAGTCCTTCGCCTCCAATATCATCTGGTCATTATATTTTTGAATAAAATATTTACGGAACTTCGATAGTCAACAAGGTTTTTTTGTAACAAAGCATGTCCAATTAAGGCCAAAATACCAAAGGGTCTTACTTTAGGCCTGCATCCCATCCGCATCTCTATTTCGGTTGACAACAACGTCCTCCATTGCTTCATCGAAAAAGTTTCATATGCAATAACACATTCCTTAACTTCAACGTGCTTCATTGAGTTGACATACTGTTCCATTGTTCATACACTGAATCAGGCCGGATGTGGTCCTCCTACTATGTTGTTGATTATGCTACCTTTTTGTTTTTACTAGGCGGCAACTCTAAGAGCTATCTGACCTTGTCGATTGGGGTCAGAATTCCCCTACCCCTGTTTCTTGGGACCACTCGATACTCATCCTATTTTCCCTCATGAATCAATTTCTCCACAATTCCCTGAAGATGGAGGCATTCATTTGTTATGCGGTCGTATATTACATGAAACAGACAAAACTTTCTGGTTTGCTTCTCTTTCTCTGTGGACTTTCTCGGTGCAAGCTTTCTATGCCGCATCATGTTATAAGTATCCAAATGCACATTCTCTAATGAATCATTCGACAATGTATAATTACCAAATGTCTGGAACATGGGTCGCTTTTTATTATCCCTTTTCTGATCGTGACACCTCTATTGTTGCATATACACTAATTGCCACCTCTCTTGTTCTGATTCTGAACATTAACCTGAACTTTTCTTGAAATTGTCTCAAGATTGTTTCATGACCACATTTCTCTATGTACCGTTGTTGATATGATCATCAACTCTCCTTTTTTGGGTTCTCTTCGCTTATTTGATGCATAAGAATTGGTTGTCCTTTTCAAAGAACTAATCCAAAGTAGATGAAGGCTATCCCATCATCCACCTCCCAAACTTCGTATTTGGGTCAAAGCCATCAACAAGTGCCATCAAAATAGTTTCTTGGTTAGCGTTACCAACTTTGATGATGATAATGTTGAATCACTCGAGAAAATCTTTGAGCAATTCCCCATGAGCTTGATACAAGTGGGAGAGAGTCATGACATTTTTTGACTTGGAAACATGCAGACAAAACTGCTACATGAATTTTCTTCTTAGATCGCCGAATGAGGGTTGTAACAACCCGTATTTTTGAATAACATGTTATAACATAAATCGAGGCAGAATTAAACTGTAAAATCTGAATCAAGGGAAACGGGCTGTGCCACTGCGTTCGTCTCGGAAAAATACGCGAAATAGAGTCTGAGTTTTCGAAAATCGGAGTCCATATGACCAATATATGGCCTCACGAAGTTTCACGAAAAATTCAAATTCAAAACAGATTCAAATTTCAGAAAATCAGAAGTGGCGGGAAAATTCCCGCCAGACCCAGGGGGGTCGACCTGGGGGTCGACTGGGGAGTCGACCTCCCCCCCCCCCCCACCAGGTC
Organism: Allium sativum; assembly: GCA_030737875.1. Classification (NCBI taxonomy): domain Eukaryota; kingdom Viridiplantae; phylum Streptophyta; class Magnoliopsida; order Asparagales; family Amaryllidaceae; genus Allium; species Allium sativum. The sequence continues at coordinate 396,116,516 of CM060920.1, read as the reverse complement.
GACTGGGGAGTCGACCCCAGGGTCGACCTGGGTGTCGACCTGCCTGGTCGGACCCAGGCAACCTGGTGCACCTATTTGGCTGTTTTGACCTATTTTGTTGGCTAGTGACGGGATTTGATGGCTTGGATTGAATCTAGGGTTAATCCTATGGCTAATACTATCCTAATCTTCTATAAAAAGACCCCTAAACCTAGCCTAAATCATCATTATTCATTCCTACAACTAAACTATGCCAAATTTGTTCCTCTCATGGCCTCCACTCTCATTCTAAAATTCCTAAGTCTATCTATATGAGAGATTTTGAGTGCATACAAGTATTTTCAAGCTTGTATGAGTGTTCTTAGTTTGCATTCAAGTCAAGTTGCAACATTTCTATTTCAAAGCAAGGGTTTTTATTGATTTGGCTCAAGGGTTTTTCATTTGGAGCTTGCATATTTGGGTTTTTGGTGCTTGCATAAGGGCTTCGTCTCAATCTTTATAATAAATATTTATTTGTGTCTTCATAGCATTGTAAGCCCTTTTCTACTTTCTTTTTATTGAACTCTAAAGTTAAATGAATGATGCAAGTTTGGGGTTGATCATTATGACATGCAAGTTTGGTTGATCATTATGATATGCAAGTTTGGGTTGATCATCATGATATGCAAGTTTGGTTGATCATTATGCTATGCAAGTTGGTTTAATCATTATGTATGACACATGTTGCTATGTTATGCAAGTTTGGGTTGATCATTATACACATGTTATCATGTTATGCAAGTTTGGGTTGATCATTATACACATGTTATCATGTTATGCAAGTTAAACTTGAAGTTGTGAGCTTAAAGCTTCAAGCTTTATGTTGAAGGTTGCATTTTGGCAACATGGAAGTTATCATATCCCTTATGATAACTTGCATGTGAGACTAAATGCGAACTTCTAGCCACTTCTACATGTCATTCATCACCATCTTTCACTTATATGCTAAGTTTGGTTTTATGCATGCTTTTGAAGCCTAATAATGCAATATGCAAGTATATGAACATATGTACATTTCATATGCCACCATGTTAAACTTGTGGCTTCAACACCTTTTTGTCATGATTATGCCAAGTTCCCTATTTTATCCTTTATGCGTTGTTGCGATTATGTAAACGATGGGATTACGTTGGGGTTGGGTAACATTATGACATAAACATGGTTTTTATAACATGACGTGATATGTTAACTTGTAATTATGTTTTGGAAACATAATGGACATGACACTTAGAAAATATGAGTGTGGCCAACTCGAGGTTGGGTTGAGTTTGTAGCATAAATCTACCCGGACCCGCCCGGCTTAACTAGTGGCTACAAACAATAGGACCCAATGTGAGAAGTTGGTCATGTTGTGCTCGAACCCGAGGTTAGACCTGGTTGTGGTGTAAAGCTACCCGGACCCGCCCGGCTTAACTAGTAACCACAACAAAGTCTAATGTGAGAGGTTAAAGCGCAATAAGTTAATTAATGCCTCCTGATTAGGGTTAAGTCATGGTCCACTTAATACTTAACCAATTTGGGCTTGATGGATTAATCGGGGTTAAGTCAGGAACCTTGGGTACGCTTAACCAATTTAATCCACGTTTGGATCGGGTTAACCACATTTAACCCGTTAAGAAACCCTAGTTGCGTGGTCCTTTTCAGCAGTAACCTTCTAGATAGTATCATAAGACCCTAGGACTAGGCTAGGGTGGGGCACGATTACTGGGCTGATTGTAAGAGACCAAAAGAGACGGCTGAATGATGCCCCGGTTGTTCAGGCGGACCATGGTCGTGCACATTAAGTCCGGAGTTGAACACGGGCACCGGTAGGTTTGGACTGTGCATCCTGGAATGGTGTCTGAGGGTTACACCGTAGGGCCAGATACACCCTAGGGTGGACCTTGCACAGTCAACTACATTACATGATTAAGCCGTATGACACCGACACTTGACGAGTTAGGCTTATAGGGAGCCGATCGACTAGACCGAGTAGTTGGACCTTGATTTAGGTCATCTCATGATGTTGGGCCAAACTTGGGCCAAGGGATCAATTCTTGTTTTTACTTGACATGTTAGAATGCTAGTACACCCGTGGTGCAAAACTTAACCTTGATTATGCGATGACACCTTTATCTACCTTGTTAGTTAATCATCATGCCAGTATGTTGTTCTCCTTATGTCTATCTCTGCTTCTCATGCCAGTTAACTTTACTAGTTCATAGACAGATAGTAGTAGGGCTTACCAGTCTTTTTGACTGACCTGTTTTCTTTCGCCTCTTTTCTTCCGTTTCCCCCCCTCAGGTCCTCAGGGTGGGAACATTGGAGCTTAGCTTGGATCTTTATAGCTTGCTTACTGGATTTGCTCATGTACGCTTTTGGACATTGAGCTAGCTATGGTTTATCACTTCACTTTGGGGATAGTACTTTATGTATTTCAGTTTTTCAGTTTATGCTTTTGTCTAGACTTTGTTTGTTGGAAAATAATGATCAAGTACTTTGTTGTAATATGACTATGGTTTTGAAATGCTAGTTTAATCCGCTGCTTTATTTACTCTGTTTTACTTATATGTTCTGTCTTGTGATATCTGCATGCATGTTTACCTTGTTTAAACGCCCCTCCGAAGCTAGTGTGCTTGCAAGAGTCACCCTGGCGGAGGTGGGGTGTTACATTTGGTATCAGAGCATAAGGTTTACAAGATTTGAGCAAAAGTGTTACGTTTTGAAAAACTATTTTCAAAACCAATTAAGTATTTTCCAAGAAAAGTCTAGTTATTTTAAAAAGGCTATTCCCCAATAGCCATAGCACTATCCTTCGTTTCTTCGTTCTGAATCTATCTATCTTTTTTTTCGTTTCAGTATGGCTGATCTTAACCTTCCCGAGGGAGTGACCATTCCCGGATGGTTCCGGAGGTACTTGGAAGCTAGGGCCAACGATGTGGGCCCAGCAAATACCCCCAATATAACTGAGGTTCCTCCTCCTCCTCCTCCTCCTCAGAATCCGCAAGCAGATTTCGCTAAGATTTGCAAAGACTTTAAGGCGATGGGCGGCAAGAACTTAACTGGAACGGAGACTTTTGTGGAGGCAAGAAATTGGTTGAAAGAAACCGAAGATCTTTTCGCTATCTTTGATGTGGAAGACCATAGAAAGGTTTTATTGGCAGCATGGTTATTAAAAGAAGAAGCTGCTTATTGGTGGGAGGTCACCAATGCTGCGAGGCCTATAGAGACTTGGGCCGACTTTAGGACAAGATTTGGGCTTAAGTTTCTATCATCAGCTGAGGCGAATTTGCAATTAGAGAAGTTTATATCTTTGAAGAAAGGGGATATGACAGTGAGTTAGTATGTGAATGAGTTTAACAAGCTCGCCCGATTCGGTTTGGACATGGTTAATACTTCCCAGAAGAAGGCTTTACGCTTTGCACGAGGGTTGAGTGAGCCATTACAAGGTTTAGCCCTATCTCATATACCCATGGGGGCCACTTTTGAGGGACTAGTAGACATGGGATTGCTTCAAGGAGACGATAAGAATGGCAAGAAGGAAGTCAAGGCTAATGAGACTCAAGCCAAGAAGACAGACTCCAAGTGGGGAGGAAATCAGAGCAATCAGAACAACAAAAACAACAAGAACAACAAGGGCAACAAGGCCAAGGCAAAGGACCCAAGAAAATACAACTACTGTGGGAATGTTGGGCACATAGCTAAAGACTGTAAGAAAAGGAAGAGGAAGTTGGGCGAGTGCTTTCATTGTGGAGAGACCGGACATTTTAGCAAGGATTGCCCCAAGAAGCAAGGGCAGAATCAGCCTGTAGGACCTTCTGGAGGGCAAGTGCATGCTCTCAACGCCGCTCCAGCTCAGGATCGAGGTAGTATTTATGTAGAAAGTCTTGTTTATATTTCTAATTATCATGTTCGCACCTTATTTGATTCTGGCGCATCACATAGTTTTATCTCTTCTGATATTGTTGAAAGTTTGCACCTAAGTACTAGCCTAGTTGAGGATCCCGTTTGTGTTTCAAATCCAATTGGGGGTTCCGCCCATCTATCTATGATTTGTGTGGATTTGAAGATTTCTATCTTGACTGTAGAATTCACGTGTAATTCTTATGTTCTCGGGTTCACGGGATATGGGTTGATCTTGGGCATGGATTGGTTGTCCAGTTATGGAGCCATTCTCGATTGTGAACATAGGGTGGTGAGGCTCTTGACTCGCCTCGGTAATACCCTAGAAATTTCTTGTAACCCTAGAGGTCCCGTCATGTTATGTTATCTTGAATCTCTTGACTCGTCCATCGATGATCTGCAATCTGTAAGGGTGGTCCGAGACTATCCCGATGTCTTTGAAGAAGTTAAGGGGTTACCCCCTAAACGAGAGATAGATTTCCGCATTTATCTAGTCGATAATGCCAAGCCAGTATCATTGCCCATTAGGCACATGGCCCCTCGTGAAAGAAGGGAGCTCAGTAAGCAAATCAAGGAGTTGCTTGAGAAAAATTTTATTAGGCGAAGCATTTCTGAATGGGGTGCTCCGGTGGTATTCGCTACTAAGGCGGATGGTTCGCTTCGTCTATGTGTTGATTATCGAGAGTTGAACAAACTGACAAAGAAGAATAGGCACCCTTTACCGAGGATTGATGATCTCTTTGACCAGCTGGTTGGTGCTTCTGTTTTCTCTCAGCTCGATCTAGCCACCGGATTCCATCAGCTTAGAGTGGCTGAGGATAGTATTGATAAGACTGCGTTTAGGACTCCAGACGGATTCTTTGAATGGCTTGTCATGACATTCGGTTCGACTAATGCACCCGCCTACTTCGTAGACTTGATGAGTAAGGTGTTCAGGGAGTTCCTCAACAAGTTTGTTGTTGTCTTCGTGGATGATATTCTGATCTTCTCAAAGGATGAGGAAGAGCATGCTAGGCATCTCAAGGAAGTGATGGATACGCTTAGAGCGCATCAGTTGAAAGCCAAGTTCTCCAATTGTCATTTCTGGAGAAGGGAAGTTCGGTTTCTTGGACATATAGTTTCTAAGCAAGGCATAGCGGTGGATCCCGCGAAAGTGGTTGTGGTTCAAGATTGGAAGACTCCTAGGAATGCAACCGAAGTAAGAAGCTTTCTCGGTCTGGCAGGCTACTATAGGAAGTTCATCAGGGACTTCGCTAAGATTTCAGCCCCTCTTACTAAGTTGACGAAGAAGAACTTTGTCTTTGCATGGGACTTGGAGTGTGAGCTTGCTTTTCAAAAGCTCAAAAGAGCCCTTACCTCAGCTCCAGTTTTGGCATTACCCGATAGTGGTAAGATGTTTATCGTGTACACCGATGCGTGTGGTACGGGGTTAGGCGCTGTTCTAATGCAAGAGGGAAGAGTGATATGTTATGGGGGTAGGCAACTTAAAATTCATGAGAAGAACTATCCCACTCATGATTTGGAGTTAGCAGCAACCGTCTTTGCACTCAAATCCTGGCGCCACTATCTTCTAGGCGAAAGGTTTGAGTTGTATACAGATCACAAGTCACTCAAATACCTCTTCTCGCAAAAAGATCTGAATCTAAGGCAGCAAAGGTGGATGGAATTCTTGGCATCTTATGACTTCGAGATAGCTTATACCCCTGGCAAGGGTAATGTTGTGGCGGATGCACTAAGCAGAAGGAGGTTGACTTTGAGCCCCTTGTTCATTGAGATGAAGAACTTAGAATTCTTGGCAACCTTTGATTTCACGACGACTGTTGAGTCGATAACGGGTTCATTAGCATCCCTTGAGCTTAGACCCACACTTCTTGATCAAATTGGGGCTTCGCAGAGGGAAGATCCACAGATAGTCGAGGTCATGGATAAGTTGATTCGTGGTGAGACGTCTAGTCACCTTGCTAGATATACTATTGATGATAAAGGTTGGCTAAGGCGTGATGGAAGGCTATGTGTTCCACAAGTAGGAGACTTGGTGCATAAAGTTCTTAAAGAAGCACATCACTCGAAGATGACTATACATCCGGGAGGAGACAAGATGTATAGGGATATGAAGCGCATTTTCTTTTGGGATGGAATGAAGAAAGATGTGGCAGAGTATGTTTCAAAGTGCATGGTGTGCCAACAAGTGAAAGCCGAGTCAAAGAAACCAGGTGGGCTATTACATCCATTGGAGGTCCCGCAATGGAAGTGGGAGAGTATTTCTATGGATTTCGTGGATGGATTGCCTAGATCAAGGAAAGGGAATACAAGCATATGGGTCATAGTTGACAGACTTACGAAGAGTTCTCACTTCATTCCAGTAATGTGACGAGAAGGAATTTCGCTCGGTCCGAACCAGTCGCTAAACCGACTCAGACCGTTCGAAACGCCCTATCGTTTGAGAACAGGACAAATCAGAACGCATGCGGAAGAACATTTCATTGTATATTACAACAATACATCAGATTACAAGAATATACAGAGTATAAATGAATATTACACAGAAATATCAGAGATTTAAATTACATTTAAATACATAGCAGCGGAAAATAATACAATACACAACTGAAGCAGATATACGGATACAAAGCTTTCCGGATATCATTCCAGCTGTAAACTAGGATCCTGTGAATATAAATCTGCAAAACCAAAACTACTAGCTGCCCGTGTCAAAATAAGGGCACCCAGAGTTTAGGTTAAAACAATAAACTCCAGGTCAGTCATGTGACTGGTGTGAGAACTAAAACAGTTAATAATATTTATTTTTAAAGTTAGGTAAATCAAGGGACCACGCCATATAACACGGAACGGGTTTCCTCCCAAGAATACCAGTGCATAACAACAAACAGCGCAATGCTAAATAAAGAAAAATGAAGCTATTATAAGACCCAGTTCCCATCACACAATGCAACGCAAGCCGGAGGATAGGGTTTTTACCTTATAACAGCCAAGAATGCTTGATATGTTGAAAAACAAATCATTTGATACTATTATCAGTGCATAGTGTATAAAACAACTTCAAATCATAAGTACCAATCATAGGCGGCATGAGCGTCCCATGCCACTATGTCGCCATATATAGGTTTACAAATAAAACCGTAAAGTCACGTATTTGGAAATTGGATTTCCATCTATGAACCGAGGCCAGGGATCGTCCTCAACCGATTCGAGACTCTCTAGCCCGAGCCTCAGGACCCAGACTCAGGTGGGCCCTTGGAGCGACAGGGCCGGTCCACCGATGTGGATTAAAATGCCTGAACACTACGTTTCCCCACCCTTTGGGGCATAAATGAGCCAACGAATGACTCCATCGGACCCAGATCGTCCGATCAAACCGAGGCGCCCCACAACCGCAACAACCACATAGGTGAAAAGTATATAAATGTCAGGGCTGGTAGGTCACTGACACCACCCTAGCTAGAAAGAAACGCATGCCCTCCCTGAGGTCCTCTCCCGTTTTTGGTTCACAACCGGGGTGCGAAACTCGCGAAGTAAACGTTACACAAAGCTACGCCACAAAGGCCGTGCTTTGATCATCACCACAAGACTTTGCTTTTCAACAGAAGCCTCGATCAATTGCCACTTAGGCATGCCACACAGGCAATTTACTCCATGCGTTTGATATCCATCAGTATATAACCCCTGAGCTCGTACGTCTCAGAGAAGGGCGTTAAGCAAGAGAATAAATTCTCCGCCGCCAAACAGATATATATTTAATAGAGATCAATCACACGGACTAAAATCCAATGTCAGACACACAGTCCATTTACAAGTCCGTTCTGGGTCTGAACGAAACCGGAGGCACCTAGTACCCCGCATATCCATCGATCTCCAAGTACGTCTGGACGATCACCAACTGTTTCCATCTTCTTGGGTGTACAGCCCAATCAAGATCATCAGTTATCACCCAAACGACGTGAAGACTTCCGGTCTTCGACCACCGTCTTCATCTTCGACTTATCGTCGTATCAGTTATTCAGAATGGGATAAACCCGGTCTTTCCGAATAACTCGCGTATATTTTTAAATAAGTGTTACACAAACACAACATACGCCTCATTCCAATTCATCAGTCACTAACCGTAAATTAATCAAGAGAATAATTCCCCAAATATTAACCCCGAAGGCCGAAACCAACATCAGATCAATATTCAGAAAACCATTCTACTTGGCTAACCGACGGTTAGTTTCTAAATTTCACATTCATAGGGAAAGGTTCCCATTAATTTTATTAAAGATAAATTCTTTAATTTATTCTTTAATCTATTTTTGAATATCAATTCAAACTAGTCAGGATTAACGAACCTTACCGAAGTAATCATTTGTTTTAATTTCCCAATCCCAACCTATTCATCCCATGAAGTAAAACTGGTCATACTTCATATCTAACACCACGGTGTTATCGGTAAATTCAATTACCATTTCACGTTTAAATCTAAATAAAGATTTAACTATCGCCTGGAGTAAAACTGGTGATACTCCATTCTCCATCATTTCAATCTAATTAAAGATTCATTAAAACTCCACTTAGTTTTAATCTGTGACTGGGTTAAAGAATCAGTGTCATTTAAAACACGGTTCACGATAAACCCAAAATCACATTCATTAATTATCGGGTTAAAGAACAAGTGTTATTTTAAAACACTGTTCACGATAAACCCAAAAATCAATATCAATCCAATTAAATATTATTTAATTGGTACACTTCATCAAATCTAAATAAAAAGATTTAATCTTTTCTCAACTGGGCTTAAGAACAGTGTTAATGAATACACCATTCGCGACAAACCCAAATCACATTTGATATTCAATACAAGGCTCTGAATAGAAAATATATCGGCTTATATTCAATATCAAATTCTACGATTAACAAATGTCGTATTGGAAATAACGATATAAATATATATCTTTCAAATTTCCATAACAACATCTGTATAATCACGAATTCCAACATCGAAATATTCCGAAGACAATTTCGATTCAAATCCATTCCAATGCAATCATTGGAAATCCTAGTTATTTTCAAAACCATTTCAAATTCAATTTATTTATTTAAAAATAAATAGAATTATAATTCTAGTTCAAAACTAGTTCATTTCGATAAAAATCTATTTTTATCTTTTCAAATATGGAGTTTTTCATCCCAATTCTTCCTAAATCATTTCTTATGATTTTACACAAATTATTACTATTTTTAATAATTTTATCAAGGCCCGTACAGTCAATTTCCATCAACGGCCATCGAATTGCACTTACAGCGATCTTTTTCAAATTTGATTTGGACATAATTCCAAATCCAACCGTTAGATTTCTAATTTCTAATATTCGTTAGAAAGCTCTTTTCGATACGAACCCAACGGTTCCATTTTCAGGAGAATCCGACGGTCGGATCTCCCGTAATATCCGTTCGAAGTCAATGGTCGAAATTCGCGAACTGCCGCGGCGCGGCGCGTTCTATTCAGGCCATTATATTATATATATAATATATACTTCGTCGATTTCCTTTTAAAACGTGCTTTATAAATCGTTTTAAATTCATTTTCAAAACGGTTTCAACTTCATATTCAATTTCAAATCAAAATTGTATATGTCAATTTAAATTCATTTCAAATTGATTTCATTCAAATTGATTTCTAATTCAATTTCTGTTCGTTTTCGATTCAATTCAATTTCAATTTCAATTCGAATTCATTTCTATTCAATTTCAATTCGAATTCATTTCTATTCAATTTCAATTCGAATTCATTTTTATTCACTTTAAATTCGAATTCACTTCTATTCAATTTCAATTCGAATTCATTTTTATTCACTTTAAATTCGAATTCACTTCTATTAAATTTCAATTCGAATTCATTTTTATTCACTTTAAATTCGAATTCACTTCTATTAAATTTCAATTCGAATTCATTGCTTTTCGAAAAATCAGATTTTGAAATCACTTTCGATATTCATTATAAAATGAATAAAATTGATTTAAATATCGTTCACGTCAAAATGGCGTCAATCTAATCAATACGGCTTCATATATTCCTATTTTCAAATATTCCATTTCAAATATTTCTTTTTCAAATATTTCTATTTTAAAACTGGAATGAGGCCCAATCAATTACCATATAATGTTAATTATATGGATTTTCTACAACGCATGTATACAATAACAACAATGAATAATCAGCCATCATCCAAAGTGCATTCTACACTGTATAAGCATCAAATATAAATATTCAACGCTTATAACAGCCTGTCAATCAATCGATCGACATACAACTAAACAATCGGGATTAGTGCACGCCAAATATCATCCCAATACCCGTGTGGGGTTTCAAGCAATCAAACACAGATTTTTATTTGTGCAGTTGGGCGATGTGTAAAATTTATCGTCCCAATCAATGTCCTTCAAATAGGTGTACATAAACAAACCGTCCGGTTTGTAAATGAATATTTATTTATTCACATTCACGTTAAAAATTATATTTTTAACGATCGAACTATTTTATTCAACCTATGAATATTCTATTCGGTTCATTTATTCAATAAAATGATATTTTTATTTTTCTAACATATTTTAGAAAATTTCGGCGGCATAACGACACGATACTAGAAACGGGACAAGGCCTAGCCTTATCCCCGGTCTAGTGAAGGCCCACGCCATTCACACATCAATCAAATTCACCAAACAACCAAATTCAAATCAAGTCATCAAATTAATTTATGCAACGAAACAAACAAGTCCATGGTCTGTGGACGATTGTGTCGGGTGCTACTAAGCACCGTCTGCATCCTAGTATATATATAACTAGAAAAGAAATTGAAAGGTGAGAAATTCTCACCTATAGCTATTCCAATCTCCACGGCACTTCCAATGCAGGAAATCTTCACTGTATCGTCTCTTATCACTTTCGTTGCCCGTATTCTCTACATATGTAAAAATCACATTTTTACTTCGATGTTCAATATATAAAAATCACATTTTTACTTCGATGTTCAATATATAAAAATCACATTTTTACTTTTCTACACATATAAAGGTGATATTTCTAATATTCCTATCATGTAAAAATTATATTTTTAATTCTCTACATAAACAAAAATCATATTTTTACATCTTCTACTTAATAAAGATTATATTTTTAATACTTTAAAAATATAAAAATCCTATTTTTATCTTACTACCTTATAAAAATAATTCCTTTACTTCTATAAAAATCTCGTCTTTACATTACAAAAAAAAATCTCGTCTTTACATTATAAAAATCTCGTCTTTACATTACAAAAAAATCTCATCTTTACATTTCAAAAAAAATCTCATGTTTACATTTAAAAAAAACTCGTCTTTACATTACAAAAAAAATCTCATCTTTACATTACAAAAAAAATCGTCTTTTCTTAAATAAAAATTATTCCTTTCATAAAACAAAATCCTAACTTTTAAATAAATAGTTTTATAACTAAAATCAGTTTTAAATGTTAAATAAAATAAAATAAAACATAAAAGAAAATTAGAAAAACTCACCTTGGCTTTTGGAGAGGGGGGGGGGTTCAGTTCCCCAGCCTGGAGAAAGAGGGGGCGTCGGAAGTTGACCCAGGCGGTGGTGCAGGGTCGGACGGAGGGGATAGGGGCGATGCGGGTTGGGGGCGCAGCTAGGGCTCGAGATTTGGGGGTCTTCGGGCTACAGGAGGGAGGGAGTATGGAGGCGAGAGGATCGTCGGAGTGGGGGGCCTCCCTGTCGACGGCGGCGACCAGCGCTGGCGCCACCAGGACTGGCGGTGGCGACTGGAACGGGGGCGACGAAATCGATTTTCCCTTCTTTTTTTTCTTTGATTCCTTCTGAATTGAGAATGAGGGGCCAACGGGTTTTTAAGAGGAAGGGGTTTTTTTTATTTTAATTATTTAATTTTCCACCAAAAAACAACTTTTATTTTCGACCTCAAAACGGGGCCCACCGCCTGTCGTCCCTAGCTAATTACCCCCATTCCGAACACAATGGGCTATGTATCGTAAGCTGATTCGACCGTTTCGATCAGTTTTTGTTAAAATCAACATATAACTCTATATATTGAATTTGAACGCACATTTCTATTTACCGGGGTCGCATACTAACTCTATAAATTTCAGAAAAATATTTTCTAGCTTCGTATTGACGATACGGTCCTAACAAAACTAGTTTCGTCGAATTCTGAGGCCGTTGGAAAAATGACCATTTTCCAATCGATTAAAATCAACTGAAACTGGTCAAACACGTTTTCCTTTGCCACGCTCACATATTGATTCAAAAAATTATGAAATATAAAACCTAACAATAATTTGACACTGCGGATCCAACAAAAGTGGTTTCGTCGAAATCCGAGGTCGTTTACAAAATTTCCATTTTTAAGGGCCTGAATTCCATAGCGACTATTCAGAATTTTCAACTGGACATATCTTTTTATCCCCGCTATGAAATTTCAATTTTTCGGATTCGTTGGAAAGATATTCTCAATTAGATCCTATTATTTTTGGTTTTGCTAAAATCCGGATTGTTCTGCACCCGGTACATTCAATTGAAGTTTGAAATCGAATTATCGAACTACCGCGCCATTTTCAATTCCTTTTATAATTATATATAATTATTTATATTCTAACGTCGATCTATATAACTATATACGATTGAATTTTATTCAAAAGAGATTTCTCGTTGATATTATTTAAAATAATTCATTTTAAATAATCAAAATTCGCTAAAATTGCCAAAATAAAAATTTTAAATTGGCCCAGATTTTCGGGTTATTACAAGTAAAGAGCAAGAGAACCGCATCATGGCTAGCATCTACTTATCTTCGAGAGATAGTGCGGTTGCATGGAGTTCCTTCTAGCATAGTTAGCGATTGTGACCCAATTTTCACTAGCCAGTTCTGGAACAGTTTGCAAGAAGCGATGGGTACACGATTGAATCTGAGTACAGCCTATCACCCCCAGACAGATGGCCAAACCGAAAGGGTGAATAGAGTGCTAGAAGATCTCTTGAGACTTTGTGTTCTCGACTTCGGTGGTACCTGGGAAGACCACCTTCCTCTTGTAGAATTTGCTTATAATAATAGCTATCAAGCCAGCATAGGGATGGCACCATTTGAAGCTTTGTATGGGAGGCCGTGTAGGTCACCATCTTGTTGGTGGGAGACAACAGATAGACTTATACTTGGGCCCGATATGATACGGGATACATCCGAGAAAGTTGAATTAGTGAGAAGAAGGATGAAAGCGGCCCAAGATAGACAGAAATCCTATGCTGACAAGCGAAGGGCAGATTTGGAATTCGAAGTGGGAGACATGGTTTTCGTGAAGGTTTCTCCTTTGCGTAATGTGATACGTTTTGGAGCAGTTGGGAAGCTGGCACCAAGGTTCGTAGGACCCTTCCCTATCATAGAGAGAATTGGAAAGATGGCCTATAAGGTGGAATTGCCCGAGAAGCTAGCCGGAGTGCATAATGTCTTTCATGTCTCGCATCTCCGAAAGTGCCTACATGAGTCCGCTGAGGTGGTTGAACCAAGCATTCTTGAAGACATTGAGGTAGAGAAAGAAGAAACCTTGAGAAAAGCTTTGATTCGTATCTTGGGAACAGAGATCAAGAAACTAAGGAATCGAGAAGTCAAATTGGTGAAAGTTCAGTGGGGTGAAGCCGACGAAGATGCAACTTGGGAAACCGAGGAGAAGATGCGTGGGCTTTATCCATTCCTTTTTGAGGGTACATTCTCGACCTCTTTCCTAATTAGCATATCTTTCTTTTGCTATCCATGTTTATCCTGTTTATCTTATTATCTCGTTAAACTTGTCATGAGGACCTTAGGTAGAAACCCTTTTGATGGAACATGTATTTGAAACATGTTATGCTTGATGGTTGCAAGTGGTTGCAAGTGTTTGCACGTGGATACTCGTGGATGCATGATACACGTTAGGCACTAAGATCGGCTCACACACTTTCATACCGCATATGCATGAGTGTTTATGCTTATTCATGGATGAAAACTTGTTATGCTATCACGTGGATGTTGCATATGGATGAATGATATGTGCACTCATGTAAAGATTATAAATTATGTTAGGAATTTGCATACATATGGACTCATTTCACTAACATACTTTGCATTAAGGAGGTTTACTGTATCAGTAACCGCCTGATTTTCGCATTAGATAAGTACATATACACACACCTTTGCATATGATCATACAGCATTTAGAATCCTTTAAGGACAATGACTGCACGTGGATGATGTTTTGAGTAGATGGATGATGGATGGTAGGATACATTCTTCCTAACATGGAGATTTCGGGGACGAAATCCTTTAAGGAGGGGAGAATGTAACAACCCGTATTTTTGAATAACATGTTATAACATAAATCGAGGCAGAATTAAACTGTAAATTCTGAATCAAGGGAAACGGGCTGTGCCATTGCGTTCGTCTCGGAAAAATACGCGAAATAGATTCTGAGTTTTCGAAAATCGGAGTCCATATGACCAAGATATGGCCTCACGAAGTTTCACGAAAAATTCAAATTCAAAACAGATTCAAATTTCAGAAAATCAGAAGTGGCGGGAAAATTCCCGCCAGACCCAGGGGGGTCGACCTGGGGGTCGACTGGGGAGTCGACCTCCCCCCCCCCCCAGGTCGACTGGGGAGTCGACCCTAGGGTCGACCTAGGTGTCGACCTGCCTGGTCGGACCCAGGCAACCTGGTGCACCTATTTGGCTATTTTGACCTATTTTGTTGGCTAGTGACGGGATTTGATGGCTTGGATTGAATCTAGGGTTAATCCTATGGCTAATACTATCCTAATCTTCTATAAAAAGACCCCTAAACCTAGCCTAAATCATCATTATTCATTCCTACAACTAAACTATGCCAAATTTGTTCCTCTCATGGCCTCCACTCTCATGCTAAAATTCCTAAGTCTATCTATATGAGAGATTTTGAGTGCATACAAGTATTTTCAAGCTTGTATGAGTGTTCTTAGTTTGCATTCAAGTCAAGTTGCAACATTTCTATTTCAAAGCAAGGGTTTTTATTGATTTGGCTCAAGGGTTTTTCATTTGGAGCTTGCATATTTGGGTTTTTGGTGCTTGCATAAGGGCTTCGTCTCAATCTTTATAATAAATATTTATTTGTGTCTTCATAGCATTGTAAGCCCTTTTCTACTTTCTTTTTATTGAACTCTAAAGTTAAATGAATGATGCAAGTTTGGGGTTGATCATTATGACATGCAAGTTTGGTTGATCATTATGATATGCAAGTTTGGGTTGATCATCATGATATGCAAGTTTGGTTGATCATTATGCTATGCAAGTTGGTTTAATCATTATGTATGACACATGTTGCTATGTTATGCAAGTTTGGGTTGATCATTATACACATGTTATCATGTTATGCAAGTTAAACTTGAAGTTGTGAGCTTAAAGCTTCAAGCTTTATGTTGAAGGTTGCATTTTGGCAACATGGAAGTTATCATATCCCTTATGATAACTTGCATGTGAGACTAAATGCGAACTTCTAGCCACTTCTACATGTCATTCATCACCATGTATCACTTATATGCTAAGTTTGGTTTTATGCATGCTTTTGAAGCCTAATAATGCAATATGCAAGTATATGAACATATGTACATTTCATATGCCACCATGTTAAACTTGTGGCTTCAACACCTTTTTGTCATGATTATGCCAAGTTCCCTATTTTATCCTTTATGCGTTGTTGCGATTATGTAAACGATGGGATTACGTTGGGGTTGGGTAACATTATGACATAAACATGGTTTTTATAACATGACGTGATATGTTAACTTGTAATTATGTTTTGGAAACATAATGGACATGACACTTAGAAAATATGAGTGTGGCCAACTCGAGGTTGACAAACAATAGGACCCAATGTGAGAAGTTGGTCATGTTGTGCTCGAACCCGAGGTTAGACCTGGTTGTGGTGTAAAGCTACCCGGACCCGCCCGGCTTAACTAGTAACCACAACAAAGTCTAATGTTAGAGGTTAAAGCGCATTAAGTTAATTAATACCTCCTGATTAGGGTTAAGTCATGGTCCACTTAATACTTAACCAATTTGGGCTTGATGGATTAATCGGGGTTAAGTCAGGAACCTTGGGTACGCTTAACCAATTTAATCCACGTTTGGATCGGGTTAACCACATTTAACCCGTTAAGAAACCCTAGTTGCATGGTCCTTTTCAGCAGTAACCTTCTAGATAGTATCATAAGACCCTAGGACTAGGCTAGGGTGGGGCACGATTACTGGGCTGATTGCAAGAGACCAAAAGAGACGGCTGAATGATGCCCCGGTTGTTCAGGCGGACCATGGTCGTGCACATTAAGTCCGGAGTTGGACACGGGCACCGGTAGGTTTGGACTGTGCATCCTGGAATGGTGTCTGAGGGTTACACCGTAGGGCCAGATACACCCTAGGGTGGACCTTGCACAGTCA
This sequence comes from Allium sativum, assembly GCA_030737875.1. NCBI lineage: Eukaryota > Viridiplantae > Streptophyta > Magnoliopsida > Asparagales > Amaryllidaceae > Allium > Allium sativum. The sequence goes on along the minus strand of CM060920.1, from coordinate 396,100,111 downwards.
ACTACATTACATGATTAAGCCGTATGACACCGACACTTGACGAGTTAGGCTTATAGGGAGCCGATCGACTAGACCGAGTAGTTGGACCTTGATTTAGGTCATCTCATGATGTTGGGCCAAACTTGGGCCAAGGGATCAATTCTTGTTTTTACTTGACATGTTAGAATGCTAGTACACCCGTGGTGCAAAACTTAACCTTGATTATGCGATGACACCTTTATCTACCTTGTTAGTTAATCATCATGCCAGTATGTTGTTTTCCTTATGTCCATCTCTGCTTCTCATGCCAGTTAACTTTACTAGTTCATAGACAGATAGTAGTAGGGCTTACCAGTCTTTTTGACTGACCTGTTTTCTTTCGCCTCTTTTCTTCCATTTCCCCCCCCCCCCTCAGGTCCTCAGGGTGGGAACATTGGAGCTTAGCTTGGATCTTTATAGCTTGCTTACTGGATTTGCTCATGTACGCTTTTGGACATTGAGCTAGCTATGGTTTATCACTTCACTTTGGGGATAGTACTTTATGTATTTCTGTTTTTCAGTTTATGCTTTTGTCTAGACTTTGTTTGTTGGAAAATAATGATCAAGTACTTTGTTGTAATATGACTATGGTTTTGAAATGCTAGTTTAATCCGCTGCTTTATTTACTCTGTTTTACTTATATGTTCTGTCTTGTGATATCTGCATGCATGTTTACCTTGTTTAAACGCCCCTCCGAAGCTAGTGTGCTTGCAAGAGTCACCCTGGCGGAGGTGTGGTGTTACAAGGGTACTGATCTTGGCAATAGTCTCATGAATCATATAATAGCTGTGCCATTCAAGTAGATCGGAAAGACTTTACATTTTATTACATCAGCAGCTTCGGACGACTCCATATACCATCGGTATCGCATCAATAACTGGCTAGGGTCCCTATTCCTTGAATAGTGTGGTATCTACGGTAGGTTGACAAGGGAAATTGGCATTCAAGATAGGCTATAGCCAATTCCTCCGTCCGCTTTGTTATAATCTCAACTGTCGTTTATAATGTGCTCAACCACAGAAGTCACGTCTAGAGTGCTAATGAAAGATCATTACTTTGAATCGTCATCGTTCCCGGGCCCCATCCTATCCCTGATTGCCAAGGTCACATACGCGGCTGACTGTGCAGCAATTCCCTAACTCCTATTGTTCTGGTCAATCATAGGACGCGAGAGGGAAAGTGTAAGAGGTTGAGATGGTTTTACATGATGAAGTAGCGACATTAGCTGTTTGGGAAGAAATAACCCTCGGTTCGGCACTCCCCGGTTTGGCATGGCCAAGCCAAACAGGGTTTGTAGGAGCATAAAGTCCCGATTTGACATGCCGAGCGCGGAGTGCGCCAAAGTGGATGGGATGAGTGGCATTGAGAATGTTTCTGGCCTACTGTTGCGGCATTCCCTGACTTCTTCCCTCATCGGATTGGTAGCACGGCGGAGTATGATCTCTCTGACTTCTGAAGTCATTCCATTGCACTGTCATTCTTTTCATATCCTTCCTCGACTTGATATTCTCATGCATTTGGTCGTGCAGTGCGTTGGTTATCTTGTTCATTTTTTCGTGATCTACATGAGGGCGTCGTGCATTACATGTGCAGAAGTTGGCGAGGAAGGATTAGATGCTACAGTTGCAATGGTCATAACTACATTCTCAAAGCTGACGGGAGGGCGGTTGGCTGGCATCATCTTGAGAACAGTTGGTCAATAGTCTCGAAGAGGTAGTGACTCTTTTGGTTACCATTCTGATGGAAAATGAATGAAACTGGATCTTCCCAACGAACTCGGGAATTTTCTGGTAGGCACAAAGATCCTAATGCTTGAGAATTCAAATCTCTCAATGAAAGCACAAAAAATATTGACACAAAAATGGTTTAACACCCCAACATTTGTAAGTAAAGAAAGAAAATAAATGAAAAACAAGAAGACATGCAATTTATAGTGGTTTGGCTTGAATACGCATACATCCACTTGATAATTTTCACTAGTTTTGCATTAATTCGATGATTACAGAGAGTAGAATTGTTAGAATCCTAAGTACAATAGAATATAGTAGAGAAACCATGTAAAAAGTGAAAGAAGAAATCTTGCAATTGTCTTCAAGGTGTTATTTATAAGCATAGTTCGTATCTGGTTCGGTATGGAGTTAGGCATGAATGGTTAGTGTAATGGAGGACGCGGAGGAGTGTGTAAAGAAGCGGAAATAGTGGGCCACATTAGCCACATACTTATACTTCGGTTTGGCATGCTAGGTTCGGCATACATCATGCGGAGCCGAGTCTTTACCGAACCAAGTATGAATGGATCATAAACTGTCACCAAGGTTGATCCGGTGGAGAACTAGACTAAGAGGAGGCCTAAGCCAGAGCATCGAACCGGATAGCCAAGTTAGTTGTATTGAGGGAGCAACGAACCAGATAATGCATAATGATTAGGTTGGAGTCACATATCTTTGCCGACCCGAGGAAGGTTGAAGAAGGATGGCTTGTCCTTGACCACATGAGACTTGGGTTCAATTGTATTTGAGTCTTGAGTAATTCGATTATGAAGTTCAAGTACGTCACAGATAGCGAACGCCTAATCAACATAAAACTTGTTTCTTAGTTTATAAGTTATATAATGTTTAGTTTTAATGTTATTAATTAGTTATTTAATGTCAAAGTATCTTTATAACTCAAAGTATTATTAATTTTATATTCGTTCGTACAAAATTTAGGCATCCGTTTATCAGATATATGACTACAAATCTCCAAGTACTGAATAGACTTGTTTCAAATCTAGGTAAAAATACTTAAAAACTTTTAAAAATAAATATGTAAAGCACATTCCTACATCAATCGCAGTTACGTAATGAATACGTCGATGTTCCAGCGGAACCACTGGTAACTGTAGGAATCACCAACCCTTCTAATTATGTCATGGCTTCATAGATCAAAGTTACATAACAGTTACGCTGCAATCCTAGCAAAATCGCTTGAAACTATAGGCTCGTCACCATTGTTAAAACCAGATTTCAACACCGTAACTAGCTGGAGATGAAGGGGTATCGGAGCACATCTAGCACTAAAGGAATGTCTCGAAAGCACATGACTAACACCAAACCACCAAGACAACCGATACTGAAAGCAAGAAGATAAAGATCCGACGAATATGCTATCGGTACAAACGAAAGAAGCAAAGCTTGGCGCCCATACAAGGTAAATAGAGGCAGGCCGATACTGAAACCAACATGGAAGCAATAAACAATCAAGGATAGTTGCGGTACCGACACTGAAGCAATCAGCTTGGTTTCGATCCTAAAAGCATACGCTTCGACACCGAAACCCAAAGTCTTGAAAGAAAAAGTAAGAGACTAAGTTGGGATGAAGTAGAGATCTATATTACTAATATACTTGGTATTGATACCGACACCAAAAAGCAGCTTAGAAGTCATCAGAAAGGGTCTATAAGTAATATCAATACCAATACCAAGGAGGATGTTAAAGTAAAGACAATGCTCAGAAGTCACTAAAGCTAGGCAAAGTTTAGAATTAGTTATGGGAAATGATGCTTGCCATCGAAACCAAAAGCAACCGAAAAGAAGCTAACTATACTAATTTACTTGGTATTGATACACTATGAGGAGGAGGCACCAAAACTCGAAATCCGACACCGAAAGTCATTGATGCAGGCCGAAACCGAGACTAAGTAACATTGCCAAATCCGAAAGTGGGCTTCTGTTGATCGCTACCGAAAGAAGGACCATTTTGTCTATAAATAAGACCCCAGGGATCTGATTTTGGGTGACTTTTTTTCATTCCACAATCTTGTATTCATTTCTTATGGAGAAAACCCTAAATTGTAAATCAGTTTGGGGATTATACTTGTAATCACCTATGTACTCAAATCAATGATCAATAAAGAGAGAATAAACACTTGAGATCAATTTCATGGATTTCCATATCACTTATGTCGCTTGTTTTCTTATTGTCATCGAACGACAATGCTTCATACATAAGCCAAATTACCAAAACACTCTTCCTTAATCCCTTTAGCCTCCTAATTTGTGTTGCGCTTAGGGAACCCTTATCCCAAGGAAACTGTTGGTCCTTAAGTCTCATAAGCGTGATACTCACCTCTTTAAGGAAGAGTAACCAATCTTCGGGCCTAAGATCTTGATATCTAGGAAACGGTGAACTAACTCGAGCTTGTGGGAATTAAGTAACCCTTAATCTCCTTAGATCTTCATCCTTAGTATTAATCCCGGTGTTGACGAAAAATACCGTTAACATTTTGGCTCTAAAAGGAATGCTTGAACCTCCGCTCTTTTGGATAACCTACCACATCTCTGGTTGTTCCGTCCCGGTTAGAATAAGTTTTGAAGAAGCAAAACCACAAATAAAAGGTCTCAGCAAGGATTTTCTAAAATTTGGATTGCCACTCCAAGCATCATTGATCCAAAGACCATTTAGCCTTAAATATCCATCCTTATTCCACATTCTCTCATGGTAAAGCGCTCACTGAATCGGTTGAAGATGGTTAAACAGGAGAAAATTGGGAACCAGATTGCAATGCATTACCCGCTCTGGAATATAGAACGCTTTCGCAATACAACACAATGAAGCTAAAAACCAGAGGACCTTTGGTCTTAGCACAAGAGGCGAGTGATAAGTTGGAAATATTACGTTTGGCTATGCATATTGATTCCACCAGATGGGTTATTGAAGTAGGTTTAATCCAAAGGTCCTCCAGGGTGGAACCCTATAAAATAGAAGCAAAAGCAACAGCGTCGCAAGAACTTCAGAGCCAAACGAGATTCCCGCTAAACCTTCAGGACAATACCGTTTGGCAAAGAAACAACTGAATAGCCAATTCAGAAGAAAATGAGGATCTAGTGTCACTAGAGGACCAAAAGTTGCAAAGAATCTCTTTATCTAGAAAGATAGTGACCGCTAAAGTTTCGACTAATTTAAAAATGCCTTATATCACGTATGACAGAACTAAAAATCCATAAGATCAATTTATTAGCCTTGAATGTTACGTGGATTTTATAACGCCCCCGGAGCAATTCGATATAGAGTATTCTTGATGACTCTTCGAGGGGAAGCTAGTAAATGGTGCGGACATTAACACGGCCTGATCATCACATCCTAGAGACAATTGTCTACTACATTTAGCACACGATTTCATGAACAAAAAGACCTAACACTCAGCATCTATGATCTAGCCAGTGTTAAACAGGGACGAAATAATCACTCAATAGCTATCTAAGGAGATTTAATACCAAGTTGCTCAAAGTAGAAGGCACAACGAATAGAGAGAAGCTAATAGCTGTTCGTCAGGACAATACATACCATCCCCTTTTTGGAAGGAGCTTGTCCTAAGAAAATGCAAAAGCTAGAGAGTTTTTTATTCTATAGCCAATAGATTTACCTGTATGGAGTAAATATTTAACACAGAGGAAAGCTTGAGTCAAGATCAGAAGGTGAAAAAGCTTGATTTTGGTTCTTTAAAATGTTCTCCAAAACTGGACAAAAGGAGAAATTATTGCTCTTACCATAAGGCACAAGGGCACTATGCCAGTCAATGTTCTGATCTAATAAGAAAGAAACTAAGATAAAGAATGAAGGAAGCTAGTTTGGAAGGGATGAAAGACAGCCAGTAGAATATGGTCAGAGACACCGCAAGATGAAAGTAGATTTAAACGATAAGTCTCTTATCTCAAATAGTTATTTTTATTAGTAGTATAACTTTGTCTTTTTGCTTACAATCGAACGAATATTAACGTAAATCCAAGTGTCATTACAGGTGAAAGCCAGGCAATAGTGAAAAGGCAAATCAAGTAAAACTCTCAAGAAAAGAGATTACATATTTTCATGTTCCTCCAAGTAGGGTTAATATTAAAAATGATATTTGCATCTCTGATAAGTGGAGTGCCCCCTAAGGGGGGCTAATAATAATAAATGCATTCTCCTGAATATGGGGGTTGGTATAACTCCCTTAGAAGGTGGTTATTCATTTGCATATCATCAGTCATTCATGCAACATCATTCATTTTTCATATCATGTAGTTTAGGAATGAAATTAGACATTAGTATCCCGACAAATGGATAATCAAGCGAAATTAACTAGATGAATGGGTGGATGGCTAGATGGCCTAACAAAACAACTTTGTATGACAATCAAACAGTTAAATTGCTTTATAGCTCACATAAAAGATTAAGTTATAAATGGAGCATTGCTTACCGGTAGGGAAAGTGCATAGAAGATCAAGCGGTGGCCCTAATATTGGTTAGCATAGATAAAACACTCTGAGAAAAGGGTATTCGTTTCCCTATCCAAGAGATATAGTCCTTGAGAAATAGTTATAGGTTGTCAAAGAAAACACTGAGGACTTCTATAGGAGCCAGTCTAATAAAACTAAGTTGGTAGAAAGGATTATACAACAAGATTTTTATCAACCACAAATGGTTAGTCAAGCAATAAAGCGTGAAAAGAAGCGTAAGAAGCATCAAAGAGAGTCTATGGTACCTTAAGTACCTTCTTAAATATCTCAGGTGATTTAGACACCATCTCAAAAATCATCGCCTTTCCACGTATGAGAAATAAATTTAATTGGATCCCTATCTGAACTTGGAAAAGGGACTAGGCGTGTAATGGGGCAATCGATCAGTTTACTGAATAAGCAAAAGCAAAGCCACCCCCAAACACAACATCAGAAAAGGGATATCAGGATTTATGATAAAGAGTATCATCACTAAGTCCGGAGTCTCCTGTAAAATCACATTAGATGATGGAACACAATTCGAAAGTGAAGGTTTCACATAGTTTTACACTGGCAATGGAATCGTAAAGAATCTCTCTTCCATAGTGCACCCAAGGGCAAATATTGACACAAAGGTTGCAAACTGGATCATAAAGATAGTTTAAAAGGAAAACAATGAAGTTGAGATGAAGAGAATTTGGTAGATGAGTTACCATTGGAACATTGGATGTATAGAATTCCTATAATGATGGCGGCAGGGTGTGCCCCATATCCACCAAAATACTAATGAAAGGCTATCCTTTCACTCAAACTTCATACAGAAGGATAGCCTATGCACTAAATCCAAGTCGGAATTTAAAGAACCAATTTTAGGTCTATTCCAAGGGTTATGAAAGAAGCTACTATTAGAACGGCCAGAAATTAAAGGAAAATCATTAAATAATACAATCCAAAAATAAGAATAAGAGCATGTCAAAAAGAGGACTGGGTCTGATTAGAATCAGTGGAAAATACTAAAGACCTAGACTGGAAAGAATTCTCGGTCATCTATCCAGAACACATGGCTAGTACATATTGGATCTACAAACTAGAGGGAATTCTAATACCTGGAACATAAAATAAAAGGAATCTAAGAGCCTACTTTCCAGCAGAAAGTGGACAAGGGGAAATCTTCTTAAAGATGCATATACAATCAAGGTACGGAAACCCACCCAAAATTTGGAATTACCCTAAACAGATGAAATAACCTATAATGGTAATAAAACCCTTGTCACCGCCAAGATGTCTTGGGGAAGGCATCTCCCGGAGGTATGTGGGGGTGTAAGACTTTAGCCGCATCCAAATCAGAAAGGGTCGGGTTAGAGCATCAAAAGCATAAGCCTCTGATCCATGCCAGAAGTGGTCAGGACATAGCATCTAAATTAGCATGCCCTGCCTCTGCTCGCAGAATAGAGTGTGTTGCCTTTGCTCGTAGAAGAGCACGCTCTACCTCAACTTCTGTCTTTGTTTCCATAGAAAGGAATGAATAGGCACGCCCTGCCTCTTCTTACAAAAGAGCATGCCCTGCCTCTGCTTCGACTAAGCACGTCCTTCCTCTGCTCACAGAAGGGCACGCTCTACCTCTATTTATGTCTTCGTCTCGCAGAAGGGAACAAAAGCTTGAAAGGAGCACTGTAAGAATGTACATCCTTTGCTTACATATTACCCCACAAGAAGGAATGAAGCTTTAGAGGAGTAATCTGAGTATGCACATGCCTCTATGTACACACTGTCTATCAGAAGGGAATGAATCTCGAAGGGAGCACTCTAAGCACATACAACCTCTACCTTAAAGAACAAGGCTCAAATCCAATTAAATCCCAAGAGAGAGGCTCCTCAAATCCGATGAAAGGCGTGGTTCCTCAAAATCAAATCAAAGTCAAAAAGCTGGCTCGTTAAATCAAAGCCAAAACCCAAGGTAGTGGCTCGTAAGGTAAATTAAAGCTCGAGAATAATGGTTCTCAAACCAATAAGACCCCAGGGGATGACTCACAAGATTGAAAGGAAATTCAAACCAAGAACACCAAATACTCGGACCCGGGCTTGGTTTGGGCATCCATTATTGCCAGATGAGGATATCTGGTCTTCTATCAAATACCTAAATCTGGGTTATGGTTTGGATTTCTATTATTTCCACATGAGGATATCTGGTATTCTATCAAATACCTGAATCCTGGTTATGGTTTGGGATATTTATTATTGCCAGATGAGGATATCTGGTCTTCTATCAAATACCAAATTTGAGTTATGGTTTGGAACTTCTGTTTATTGCCAGAAGTGATTTTCTGATCCTCTATTATTAATACCCGAATCTGGGTTTGAGATTCCATTTATTATCACAGAGGTGGATTTCCTATTCCTTTATTATGAGTGCCTAAATATAGCTGCAGAACTTTCATCTATACTTCCGGTGTTGGAACTATAAATACCCTAATCGAGGTCGCAAGACTCTAATTCCTATCGTTTGAAAAGGATCTACTATCAATACTAAGGTTGGTAACTCGAGTCTATTATCTAAGAGCCTCTAAACACTAATTCAAATTATAGTGATGAATTTCTACTTCCAGATGCTTGGGATACCCTCGAATCGGTACAATTCAAACTCTTAAATTTACCTGGTAATCTTGCCATCCTTGTTTCAAGGAAAGAAGGGTTTCTAAACTTCTGATTCTATGCCAAATAAGGATCTCAAGCCTATCATCTTATTTTCAAAAAGAGGGGTTTCTTAATAAATACTCGAGCAGGTACCTCGGGTCTTTCGATTGAAAACCTTATAACTAGGGTTATGTTTTCTCAACACCTCACATAGGGCAGTTCTCTAAAACTTTTATTATATGGAATTATTATTCCAAAACTTAAAATATGAATAATCATGTCGTCTTATCATAAATCCATTTATTACTTGATTGTAATTCAAATGCTGGCTTACATAGAACAAGCACGTTATTATATATATCTTACAAGGTTAACACCAAACATTATATATTAAGCTTTGTGCAGAATAATACCGTAAAATCCTAAGTAGGGGTGTTCAAAACATAAATGGAAGTTATACACCAATTAATGCCTGTACAATTCAAAGAATTATTCGATAATTCATTTCCTGAATAGACAGATGCAAGAGTTAGACCTTCATGCTACCCTTAACTCATTTACTATAAAAAAAGACTAACGTGTGAAATATCGATTATAATAGTCCATATAGTAGAGTGTAAAGAAAATTTGTATAAGATTGGGAAATCCTTATTAAGATTTTTTTATTATTTTCAAAAGTGAAATTCTGGATCCCTATAAGAAATGCCATGGTCGGGACTTCAGGAAATTTGTTATTCCAGAAAATAATATCTAGTTCTCTCTAAAATCTTTATATATGAGTTTATGCTTCTATGGTTATATATCCAAAAGTAAACTTCCATTACATATGTTTAAACCTTAACCCTGGATACAATATCCCTTGTTAACAAGAATGGATTCTTGATAATAAATACCTGAATTGAAATCTTAGGTTTCTTTTCTCTAATAGGAGAAGAAGATCCTAAGCTTACGAATTTTCATGTCAAAAACCTAAGAGGAAATGTTATTAGCTCCTGAAAAAGTTCATATTCCCAGGTCTAAAATTTCGATATTGAAGATACTTCACATTCACTCTTATATCATCATCCCGAGTTATATAAAGCTAATGTTTCTAAAGTTGCAAAGAGGTAATGTGGAAATCATGTTGACACCAAAATTTGCATTGGTTACTTATAATGAGGTGAAAGCTTCAAAACTCGAAGAACAGAGGGCTCGAAACAACGAAACCGAAACAAAGCAAGAAAAGACTATAAAGAACAACATCAAATGCTAAGCTCAGAGGGTGTCAAGGCCAACAATGGTAGCATGAAGAAGAAGCTACAAAAAAACCAATAGCAAAAAACTGAGGAGAAATAATGGTAGCGGTACCAAAGTTACTGAGAGAGAAACGAAACTTACCAAGGTGATGAAAGCATCGTATGAGCAGAATAATATCACGGCGATACGAAACCAAAACCTTAAAATCGAAGGTGGGATCATGGATTGGGTGATTGATAAAATAGAGGCAAGAATGAAGCAAAGTACTAGAAGTTAACATCAGAGAGACAACACCAAATACTAAAGGATATGATAACAAGAACATATTAGTGAAGAAAGAAGAAGAATCTTTCATACTAAAAACAGCTCTTGATCACGACCACACAAACAATTGTGGTTTAGTAGTCCAGATCAATTCTATAATACCAAAAGGCGGGAAATTCCTGTACTTCTAAGATAGTTCAGTTGAAAGACTAGAGTTTTGACTTGAAAAGTCGAAAATACCCCTTCATTAGGGGCAAATGTTACTACTAGATTTCAACACCGAAACCTGCTGGAGATGAAGGGGTATCGAAGTATTGCTAGCTCTTAAGGAATGTCTCGAAAGCACATGACCAACACCAAACCACCAAGACAACCGATACCAAAAGAAAGAAAACAGCAAGAAGAGAAAGATCTGGCCAATATGTTATTGGTACCAATGAAAGAAGCAAAGATTAGTACCCATATAAGGGAAATAGAGGCAGGGCGATACCGAAACCAGCATGGAAGCAATAAACAATTAGGGGTGGTTGCGGTACCAACACTGAAGGTAATCAGCTTGATTTCGATCTTGAAACAATACACTTCGACATTGAAACCCAGAGCCTTGAAAAAAGAAGCACGAGGCCAAGCTGGGATGAAGTAGAGAGCTATTGATGCCAATATACTTGGTATCGATACTGACACCAGGAAGCAGCTTAGAAGTCATCAGAAAGGGTCCATAAGCAATATCGATCCCAATACCAAGGAGGATGCTAAAGTAAAGTCAATGCCCATAAGTCACTAAAGCAAGGCAAAGTTTAGAATTGGCTATCGGAATCAATGCTTACCACCGAAACTGAAAGTAACCAAAAAGAAGCTATCTATACCCATTTTCTTGGTATCGATAGACTATGAGGAGGCGGCACCAACTTCGTAAACAAGGTGGAGCCGATAACAACACTCGGAAGAGGAAGGAAAACCGAAACTCGAAAGCTGGCATCGAAAGCCACTAATGCGGGCCAAATCTGAAAATGAGCTTCTGTTGATTGTACCAAAAAGAAGGGCCAATTTGTCTATAAATAAGACCCTATGGGTCTCATTTTGGGGGACTTTTTTCATTCTATAATCTTGTATTCATTTCTTAGAGATAATACCCTAATTTGTAAACCAATTTGGGGATTTTACTTGTAATCACCTATGTACTCAAATCAATGATCAATAAAGAGAGAATCGAAACTTGAGATCAATTTCATGGATTTCCTTATCACTTATGCCGCTTGTTTTCTTATTGCCATCGAAGGACAATGCTTCATACATAAGCCAAATTACTAAAACACCCTTCCTTAGCTATTTAGCTTCCTTGCTTGTGTTGCACTTAGGGAACCCTTATCCTAAGGTAAATGTTGGTCCTCAAGTCTTGTAAGCGCGATACTCATCTCTTGAAGGGAGAGTAACTAATTTTAGGGCTTAAGACCTTGATATCTATGGAACGGTGAATTAACTCAAGCTTGTGGGAATTAAGTAACCCCTTATCCCCCTTAGATCCACATCCTTAGCATTAATCCCAGTATTGACGAAAAATATCGTTAACAACCTTCAATTTATGCTATGGAATAACATCAAATAAGTGCAATAAATCAAAAGGGGTCCCATCAAGTGGGATTCCAATACGTGTTCCTACTGAGTAGTACCCCAATGGCCACTCTTGTTAGGTGGAGCTCTGATGCAGCCCCTACCGAGTAGGTTTGCGATTTCCGACGGACATTGCATGTGGAGTTACAATGCAACCCTACCGAGTAGGATCGATATTTATGATGGAAGGTACTTCCCATATATGCGATTTGAAAATATATGATTATATATATAGTATTTCACTCTGCATATATCATTCATATATAAAATTTTATTTACATAAGAATTCTCAAACAATATTTTCAGCATATCGTCCTTAAATTAATTCCATTATATATAAAATTATCATTATCGATTATCTTTCAAATTAATAATTTTTCTAATTAACTTCATTTTTATACAAATCATTTAAAAGTTTGAAAACTTCTAAATTGGAATGCTTATAGAATCAGAGGTTCTTACAGTCAATCGGTTTCAATATCAATTCGAATTCAAAATCATTTATGGTTTTAATAATTTTTATCAAATTGAATATCATTCAAATTCAAAATTTTCAAATTTTGAAATCAATAGCTTGAGTAATTCACTTATATTTTGAAATTCATATAAAATGAAATTTTCTTTTTTTTAAGTGTCGGATTTTTCCCAATATCGAATTCGAAATATTTTATTGATTAATAAACTCCAAACTTTTCGATCTCACGCTCATGTAATTATAAAGCCATAAGTTTTCACATTCAATTTTAGAGCTTAATAGTTTGGATTCATTTTGTGTTCAAATAAAATTCATTTTGGTTTTCCAAACATCTCTGAAAGATCGTTCTTGTATATAAATTCAAATGGAGGGCATTACAATATAAAACGTATGAATTACATTTGTGGAATCAATAACTTTGATTTTGTCACTTACAAAGTTTATTCAAAAGGTTTCTCATTTTCATAAGGTAAATTTTATTTATAATTACAATTCAAATATTCACTTTAATGTATGCTTTACATTTATGTTTGAGCATTTATGTACAAAACATACATTTACTTAAATAACATTCAACTTGATTAGCTACTATTATTTAACATCAAAATCATTCTTAAATAACATTCAACTTGATTAGCTACTATTATTTAACATCAAAATCATTCTTAATCTTATGTTATTGTCATTCAAAACTACGCAATTAAAGCCCCGCTAAAACCCTGCAATATTCCCGCTATAGCCCAAACCGCTCTTCAATCGCTGCGATATTTCAATTTAGCGTCGATGAACAACAAACCTGCTTTTAGCCCCGCTATTTTCCGCTGCATCCGCTAGATCAAGGCTTTTTAGTATCCACTTTAGCAGTATTAGTATATAGATCTTGATTTGACTAGTTCTCCTTTAAAAAAATTAAGTAAATTCAGCTTAAAGGGCTAAAATTATGACATAAGTGCCTAATACATGGTAACAATCAATTACACTCATCAAATTTAGCGTGCATAACTATGATATTCCTTTATTTTGTTATATAAGATTAATTAATATTAGTTTCTTATACACATATAATGTAAGGAAGATGATTAATCAATTTTCAAATATTTGGTTTTACTTCTAACGAACCTTTTTTTGTCTCCGCTATATCCTCACTTTACCCCCGCTACACCTTTTTGCACCTCTAGCGTTACAGGATCGCTAAGCGCTTTAACTGCACATATTCAAAATTTTGAGTTACTTGAGTATTTATCTTCAACATTTCAATGCAGTCTCAAGATTTGTAAACTAAAATTCCATAGTTTAACCATTTCATCCATTACAAATCCTACTAAAATCATCACACACCTTATTTCATTTTCTCTAGTGTTATCATTATTTAGTTGAAATTATTACATATACTTATATTTCCATAATGTCTCGTTTGTTCAAACTGAATATTCCAAAATAAAAAAAGGTCCATAATTTATAAGTTTAGAATCCATTCAGTTCATATTTAAAAAGTCTCATTCATGGCTTCTTATTAACAATAATCTAGTAAGTTAGGAAATAAAGGATGATATTTTATGAAGAGTTCACTTCTCTACTAGTTTCTTTATCCTCCGTAATCCTTTTTGGGCCCATCACTTGAGCAAGATGTATCGTTGATTTTCCATTATGTCTTTTGTGGCAAATTCTAGAAATATGTTGCCTTAACTTACAACGGAAGAAAACCATCAAATCAAACTTCGATGTAGCGAGAACGCCTCTCTCTTTCTTTACCTCAGGACAACGATCAACAAAATGTATCTCCTTTCGAAATTTAAAACATATAATCTCAAAGCGAGCATCTCTATCTTCCATGTCCCTTCTCTTTCTCTTTCCTTTGCACATGGCTGCGTAATGTCCTTTCTCGTGCACCTGTAACAAATGACATTATTGTAGGGATCAGGTCGTTGTCTCTCCTTAATTAACCTTTCATGCTCCGTGATCGCCTTTAAGCCTTCCTTACGGGCAAGTGCTCTTCGCTCCTAACGCACCGCCTTCTGCTCTTCAGTCTTTTCCATTCTAATAGACGAGACAACTAAATAAGAGTTTCCCAACATACATTAAAATCTTCTAGCTTACATTTTAATTATTAAGCTTAAGCATGAAATCCATGCTTAAAGTACACCTCACTTATTATACAATAACTTTATCTCAATTTAAAATTATAATAATTATTCAAATCCATAAAATATTCCCATTAAAATACATATATGCTTTCTCAATATACTCAACTTATTCAGGGCACTACTGACCCTACCTCTGATGAGTTTTAATACGGTCATGCTTTGGTATTTGCTAAACCAAAGGTTTGATACCAACTGCAATGACCCACCTTTTTGGATAGTTTGAATCGACAATAAACCACACATATCCAACTCAAACTATTCCAAAAAATATTATTAATTAGTTTGTTATAAAGAAATAAGATTGCAGAAGAACAAATACAGAATCTTGCAGTAAAGGATAAAATATAATAAATAAATACATGACCAGCTTATGAAGCTATTTATATTAGGATCAGAATTAACATTTTTACACCATAAAATAATTATATATTCCAAGAAAAATGCTAATTATAATAAATACAGTCTTCGACTCCATCTTTGTCTTCAGAAACCAATGTCTTCGCTAAACTGAAATACTCAGTCTGAGCCGAGCGTAAAGAAAATAGAACACTTGTGTCAAGACTATGATTCTTATATAAGTAAATCGACTCAAATGATGTACGAGTAACTCAACAAATGGTATGCCCAAAACTGGAAAAGACATAGTATTTCATGTCTTAAATCGATTTAGTTTAGATACTCATTTACATCTTCTTTTCCAAATTACTTCAGTATTGGATTTAATTATAGATTTAAATTTTCGTATTAAAAATGGTTCATTATCAAATTTCCAAATATTGTATTGGATTTCATGTCATAACTTATATTGATGAAATTTTTGTACTTAAATCGTTTTGAATGTAACAATGAAATAGTTTAATATAAAGTAGTTTAATTAAAATAGTTATAAAATATAAAAATGAAATAGTTAATTAAAATAGTTATAAAAAATTAATAGTTAAATTCATTATAGAAATAATTTAAATAGAAATAACTATAAATATAAGTACTTAGATTTAATATAAATAGTTACAAATATTAAAGTATGAAATCAATACTAAAAGAAAACATAGTTTAATTTACTAGTTAATTTAAATAATACGTCCTTTAAATAATTTAATATAAAAACATTCACTTTAAGCTGTTTCAATACATCTTTGGATTTCAAAACTACATTTTTAAATTATTTCATATTCCATAATCCAAATCTGAACCATATCAACATTTTCAAATCTCGACTTAGATCAATTCAAATTTAGAATTCCAAATCAAATTAGTTAAATAAAATTTCAAATTTAAACTATTACATAAATTTAATTAGATTATAAAATATTACTATTTATATCATTTTTTTAAATTTCAAAAATTTACTGTAACAACCCGAAAATCTAGGCCAGTTTAAAATTTTTATTTTGGCAATTTTAGCGAATTTTGAATATTTAAAATGAATTATTTTTAAATAATATCGACGAGAAATTTATTTGAATATAATTCGAACGTATATATTTATACGCGTCGTCGTTAGAATATAAATAATTATATATAATTATAAATAAGAATTGAAAATGGCGCGGTAGTTCGATAATTCGATTTCAATCTTCAATTGAATGTACCGGGTGCAAAACAATCCGGATTTTAGTGAAACCAAAAACATTAGGATCTATTCGTGACTATCTTTCCAACGAATCTGAAAAATCGAAATTTCATAGCGGGAATCAAAAGATATGTCCAGTTGAAAATTCTGAATAGTCGCTATGGAATTCAGGCCCTTAAAAATGGGAATTTTGCAAACGACCTCGGATTTCGACGAAACCACTTTTGTTGGGTCCGTGATGTCAAGTTATTGCTAGATTCCAAATTTCATGATTTTTCGAATCAATATGTGAGCGTGGCAAAGGAAAACACGTTTGACCAGTTTCAGTTGATTTTAATCGACTGGAAAATGGTCATTTTTCAAACGGTCTCAGAATTCGACGAAACTAGTTTTGTTAGGACCGTATCGTCAATACGAAGCTAGAAAATATTTTTATGGAATTTATAGAGTTGTTATGTGACCCCGGTAATTTGAAATGTACGTTTAAAATTCAATATAATGATTTAAATGTAAATTCAACGGAAACTGATTGTAACTATCGAATCAGCTTGCGATACATAACCCATTGTGTTCGGAATGGGGGTAAAACGCTATGGACGACAGGCGGTGGACCTCGTTTAGAGGTCGTATGTAAAAGTCAACTCTTTAGAAATTAAAATAATTAAATAAATAAAAAAATTAATTATTCTCTCCCTCCTCCTTAAATCACGTTGCCCCCCCCCCCTGTAATTCATTACCGAAATCGATTTAAAAACAAATAAAAATAAAAAGACAAATCGCTCCTCCAGCAACGGAGCCCACCAGCGACGGAAATCGCCGCCGCCCCTCGTCGATGCTCCGCCCCCTCAGGCGATCCCCGACGAACCCCAGCCTCCCCGCTCGAGCCCAAGCCCCCAAAATCGAACGCGATCCCCTTTTCCAAAAAAAAAAAAAAAACCATAGCGCCCACTGCTGTAGACCGCTCCGCCCTCCCCTCCGTCGATGTGAACTCCCCTCCTCTCCCCGTTCCTCTCTCATATCTCGCTCACCCTCCTCTTCCTCAATTTACCTGTCGCCCCTGGTTCTCATCGCCACCACCACCCCATTTCACCCTCCCGACTCAGGTGCTGCTGTCCTCGGCCACGAATGGTCGACTGCGAGGCCTTTCAGCGGAGAAAATCGAATAAAAATGTAAGTTTTTATTTATTTTAGTTTTAGTTTAACTAATTTAATTAAATGGCATGGTTTATAGGAATATATAAAGTGAGTTTAGATATATAAAGCTGGAAATTTTAAATATGTAAAGCTGATTTTTAACATATCAAGTTAGGATCTTTATTTATATTTTTAACATATAAAGGAGGAATTTTTATATGCGGGAAGGTGAAAATTATATATACAAAGGGTTGGGATTTTTATTTAAATAAAAAAAATTTGATTTTTACACACGAAGTGATGATATAGAAAAGCGATTTAAAGGTATGACCTTTGTTTATTTAAACATGAGATTTTTAATTAACATAAGGTGAGATTTTTAATGAACAAAAGGCGGGATTTTTAATTATATTAAGGCAAGGTCAAAATATATTCTTTTGTCGGTTAAAATATATCCCTTTGTCGAAGAAAGAAAAATATAACCTTTTGTTGGAAAAAAAATATGTTCTTTTATATTTAAATAGCGAAGAAAATATAATATGCTTTGATTTATAAATATATATACCTTGTTTTTGAAAGAAAAAAATATAGTCTTTTAAAAATATAAAGCAAAGTAAAAGCATAGTCTCTTAAATATAAAATAGCGTTGTATTAAAAATGTGATTTTTAATATAAATTTCATGAAACAGATTTCGTTGGATTAAAATAGCGATTCTGGGCGACAACAAACTACGGCGAAGGTGTTCTACATAAGAAGAGTCGCGGTGTTTGGGTTAGCAATTGGTGAGAACTTCTCACCTTTCAATTTCTTTTCTAGTTATATATATATATATACTAGGATGCAGACGGTGCTTAGTAGCACCCGACACAATCGTCCCCAGACCATGGACTTGTTTGTTTGGTTGCATAGATTAGTTAGATGATTTGATTTGAATTTGGTTGTTTGGTGATTTTGATTGATGTGTGAATGGCGTGGGCCTTCACTAGACCGGGGATAAGGCTAGGCCTCGTCCCGTTTCTTGTATCGTGCCGTTATGCCGCCGAAATTTTCTAAAATATGTTAGAAAAATAAAAATATCATTTTATTTGTGTAAACGAACTGAATAGAAATTCATATGTTAAAATAAAATGTTTTATCGTTAAAAATATAATTTTTAACGTGAATGTGTATAAGTAAATATTCATTTACAAACCGGACGGTTTGTTTATGTACACCTATTTGAATGACATTGATTGGGACGATAAATTTTACACATCGCCCAACTGCACAAATAAAATCTGTGTTTGTTGATTTGAAACCCCACACGGGTGTTGGGATGAAATTTGAAGTTCACTCATCCTGATTGATTAAATATGTCGATCGATTGATCGACAGGCTGTTATAAGCGTTAGATATCTATATTTGATGCTTATACAGTGTAGTGCACTTTGGTTGATGGTTGATTATTTTCAATGCTATTATATACGTGTGATGTATGAAAATCCATATAATTAACATTATATGGTGATTGATTGGGCCTCATTCCAATTTAGAAAATAAAGAATATTATAAAATAAAGGTTCATGTGTTGACCGTACTCATCCGTTGAGATTAGTCATGTGTTGAACGAAGTATTTTAACAATAAAATCTACATCTTTATCATTATACAACAAAGGTTCATGTGTTGACTGTACTCATCCGTTGAGATTAGTCATGTGTTGAACGAAATATTTTAATAATAAAACTACATCTTTATCATATATAGAATTAGAAATCAACTGGAAAATAGATGAGATGAGTGGTCTCCTGGATATTAATCTGATGTTGGTTTCGGCCTTCGGGGTTAATATTCAGGGAATCGTTCTCTTACTAATTTACGGTTGGAGTCTGATTTTAAATCAAACGATATATACCATAATTTTTATAAAATATATTAAATAACAAAAATAGTCACATGTGGACAGTACTCATTCGTTGAGATTAGTCGTGTGTTGACAAAAATAAATATTCATTTGTTGAATAGAATATTTGAAAATAGAAATATATGAAGCCGTGTTGGTTAGATTGACGCCATTTTGACGTAATCGATATGTATATCGATCTTATTCATTTAAAATGAATATTGAAAAGTGATTTCAAAATCGAATATTTTGAAATGAAATTTGAATTGAAACGAATAGAATTCGAATTTAATTGAATATAAAACGATTTCGAAATGAATTGAATATAAAACGATTTCGAAATGAATTGAATATAAAACGATTTTGAATTAAATTGAATAGAAAACAAATTTGAATCAAATTGAATAGAAAACAAATTGAATTCAAATGGAATAGAAAACGAATTTGATTTGAATCGAATAGAAAACCAATTCGAATTGAATCGAATAGAAAACCAATTTCAATTGAATCGAATAGAAAACGACTTTGGAATTGAATTGAAAACGAATTCAATTGAATTGAAAGCGAATTGAAATGAATTCAAATTGAATTGAAATTTGAATTGAATAGAAATGAATTTTAAAAACGAATTTATAAAGAAGAATTCAATTTTGATTTGAATTGAAATGGAAGTTGAAATTGCTTTTGAAACGAATTTAAAACTATTTATATAATTCGTTTTAAATAGAAATCGACGAAATATATATTATATATATAATATAATGGCCTGAATAGAACGCGCCGCGCCGCGGTAGTTCGTGAATTTCGACCATTTATTTCAAACGGACATTACGGGAGATCCGACCGTCGGATTCTCCTAAAACCGGAACCGTTGGGTTCGTATCGAAAAGAGCTTTCTAACGAATATTATAAATTTGAAATCTAACGGTTGGATTTGGAGATACGTCCAAATCAAATTCGAAAAAGGTCGATGTAAGTGCAGTTCGATGGCCATTGATGGAAATCGACTGTACGGGCCTTGATAAAATTATTAAAAATAGTAATAATTTGTGTAAAATCATAAGAAGTGATTTGAGAAAAATTGGGGTGAAAAACTCCATATTTGAAAAGATAAAAATAAATTTTTATCGAAAGGAACTAGTTTTGAACTAAATTTAAAACCCAATTATTTTTAAATAAATAAATTAGATTTAAAAAGGGGTTTTAAATAATCGGAATTTCTAATATATTTGATTGGATTTGAAATGGGTTTATCGTGAACGGTGTTTTAAATAACACTAGTTCTTTAACCCGATAACAAATAGAATGTGATTTGGGTTTGTCGTGAACTGTGTTTTAAATAACACCTAGTTCTTTAACCCAGTAAAAGGAGTTCTAACGAATCTGCAATTAGATTGAAATGTGAATCTATAATCTAAATTATCAAATTTAGAAATGAGCGAGAGTGGAGTATTATCAGTTTTGCTCCAAAGCGATAGTTAAATCTTTAATTAGATTTGAACGTGAAATGGTAATTAATTTTACCGATAACACCACGGTGTTAGATATGGAGTATCACCAGTTTTGCTTCATGGGATGAATAGGTTGGGATTGGGAAATAAAATAAATTATTACTTCGGCGTAGTTCGCTAATCTCGACTAGTTTGAAAAACCATAATTTGGTTTAAAATGTCATCCAAAGGAAGATTAAAGGATAAATTTGAAAGAATTTATCTTGGATAAAATTAATGGGAACCTTTCCCAAAAGATGTGAATATTTAAATAGCAGAATATTCGGAATTGGAATGAGGCGTATGTTGTGTTTTCTAGCACTGTTTTTAATATACGCGGGTTGTTCGGAAAGGTCGGGTTTATACCCATTTTGAATAACTGATTCGACGATATGTCGAAGATGAAGACGGTGGTTGAAGACCGGAAGTCTTCACATCGTTTGGATAATTACTGACGATCCTGATTGGGCAGTACACCCAAGAGGATGGAAATAGTTGGTGGTCGTCCAGACGTACTTGGAGATGGATGGATATGCGAGGAAAGTGCCTCCGGTTTCGTTCAGACCCAGAACGGACTTGTAAATGGATTGTGTGTCTGACACTGGATTTTATTCTGTGTTGATTGATTTCTATTAAATATACATCTGTTTGGCGGCGGAGAATTTATTCTTTTGCTTAACGCCCTTCTCTGAGACATACGAGCTCAGAGGTTGTATATCGATGGACATCAGTCGCATGGCATGAATTGCCTGTGTGGCACGCTGAGATGCAATGATCAAGGCTTCTGTTGAAAAGCAAAGTCTTGTGGTTGATGATCAAAGCACGGCCTACGTGGCAGCTTTGTGTATAACGTAAATTCGCGAGCCTCACACCTCGGTATGAGTTAAAAAAGGGATACGGACTGCAGGGAGAGCACGACGTTTCTTTCTAGCTTTGGTGGTGTCAGCGACTTACCAGCCCTGACATTTATATACTTTTCACCTTTGTGGTTGTTGGAATGAGGCGCCTCGATTATAGGTCTGTAAGGACCGGGAAACGTGTGTTCAGGAATACTAATCCTCTAATGTAAGTGAGGACCGGCCCTGAAGATCCAAGGATTGCCCAGAGTGCGTAGTCCTGAGACATTTGCTAGAGTGTTTCGAGTGCGGAGAGGAGCTTGCCCCTTGCCTCGACTCATGACGGAAATCCAATTTCCAATACGTGTATTTCGGCTTTATTTGTAGAGCCTAGTATGGCGACATAGTGGGATGGGGCACTCATGCCGTCTATGATTTATATTTATGATTGAAATTGTTTTGACACTATACACTTATTATAGTATCAAATGATTTGTTTTTAAACGTATCAAGCATGTTTGGCTGTTATAAGGTAAAACCCTATCCTCCGGCTTGCGTTGCATTGTGTGATGGGACCTGGGTCTTATAATAGCTTCATTTTTCGAAAAAGCATTGCGTTGTTTATTCTATGCACTGGTATTCTTGGGAGGAAACCCGTTCCGTGTTATACGGCGTGGTCCCTTGAATTACTCTCTTTTAAAATAAAGTTTTAAATAACTGTTTTAATTCTCACACCAGTCACATGACTGACCTGGAGTTTATTGTTTTAACCTAAACTCTGGGTGCCCCTATTTTCCGCACGGGCAGCTAGTAGTTTTGGTTTTGCAGATTTATATTCACAGGATCCTGGTTTACAGCTGGAATGATATCCGGAAAGCTCTGTATCCGTATATCACCTTCAGTTGTGCTTTGTATTATTTTTCCGCTGCTATGTAATTTATTGTAATCTCTGATATTTATCGAATGTAATTTATTCATTTATACTCTGTATATTCTTGTATCTGATGGAATTGTTTTAATATAGAATGAAATGTTCTTCTGTTTGTGTTATGTTTTGTCTTGTCCTCACAGTAATTCGTTCTTTGTCATCTCTTCGGAGACCGGGGAAGTTTCGGGTCACTACATTTACCTTTAAAATCAATTAAATTTCATATATTTTCGTATGTCAATTTTGGTGAATAAATTAGACCTTTAAAGTTTAATTTAAAATATTACATTATTATGTTACTTCAATTTTAAACTAAACCAAATCCAATTTTTTTTGTTAATTTTAATTAATCAAATCAGATTTTTTTTTTTTTTGAATTAAATTTAACCTTTCATTAAATTAGCTTGAATCGATTACATTATCATCAACCCATAGTTAAATCTTAAACTTACTTACAATTTTCGTTAAACCAAAAAATTTCCAATTTCCTAATTTAAAGTTCAAACACTACTTTAAACTTAATATTTAGTTAAGTTTTTAGACCGGCTTATTCAGTCAAACATAGTTGTAAAATTTTAGCAAATAATATTACCTCGATCAACGGTGCCCATACACAGTTTTCAATTATATGGTTAAATGATTCGGGTATGTATCATTTCAATTCATGATGATTTCCTATCTACCTGGAATTGGCAATGGGAGAACAATTTAAATAACTATAATATATTGAACAAACATAACAATTTATATGTCACATAACATATCACATGGAATATCATAATATCATTAGTGTCATGCATCATACAAGGCAGATCTACAGGTCATAAGTGTAACATGATTGTGTATCACATATCAGTACTAGCACAGCATATCATATCAAGTGTCAAATATAAATACTAGGGTGTTGTGTGACAACATTTTAAGTGATGTAAATAAACTTTGACATAAAAATGTTAGTCGTGATTGATCATTGATCGCTCACCTTTCATGGCTTAAAGATGGTGACACAAGTGGCAAGACAACTATGACGCGCTGATGTAGATACGAACTGACACTAACACGGCTCGACCTGACACGGCAATGACATGACAACGACTTGAGATAGCAAGCTCGACAAATTGGGATAGCAACAAGTTGAGATTCGAGATTGATGAACACAAGTTTTTCTCCTTTTTTCAAAGAAGAGGACAAGAGAGGTAAAGAGGTTCCTACAAGCTAGGGGATTTCTACATAGGTGGATGGTTATGTGACTTGTCGGAGGAGGCTAGCGGATTGCAGGGGTTCGGGAGGATGATGTGCATAGGGCCTTGGGTTTTAGGTGCTTGGTGTGGGTATATGTATAGAGGTGGCCGTAGGGAAGGGCTATGAGGTTGTGGAGTCAGAGAGGCAGATGAGAAGGAACGGACTGGCTTGCGATAACTTGATGCGGCGAAGGGGAAGCAGTAGCATGAATGGAAGGAGACTTGCTTGGTGATGGATGGGTTTTTGGCAGTAAAGAAGGAAGGTCGGGTGGAGGAAGACGAAGGTGGAGGTGACAAGCCGAAGGACTCGGGTGGATGCATTGCAAGGATGAAGGGGAAAGGTGGTGGTGCTGATGGACTTGCAGGTATGAGGACTACAGGGTTTCAAGTGTTCTAGGTTTTTAGGCAAGCTACCTGGGTTCTCTACTATATGTGCGTGTGTGTGTGTAAACACAATTAAAGAAGAAAAAAGTAGAGAAGGGAGAAAGAGTAGGTTCGAAAGTTTTTATTTGAGAAGCCATTCAGATCTGGGAAGATGGTGGCAAAAAGGTAGGCTTGAGAACACATAAAATAGGAGAAAAAGAACGGGGATAGATTTTGTACAAACATTATTTGGTTATACGAAGGGTGGATGATTTTGCGTAGGCACATTAACTTTATCTCAGTTATATGAAAAGCGTCAGTAACAAACTATAGCGTATAAAGTGTAAACATATAAAAACAATGTGCACTTCAGAAATCAAGGTAATGTTTACTTATTCAACTATTTGAATTTTAATCTTCCTTGTTGTTTCTTATTACAGATGTAGGGACTCATAAGTATGTGAATATGGATAGAAAAATACACCAAAATTTTATATTTTAATAATTTGCGTAGATTTTCATTATTTACGTTATATTTGTTAATGATAATAGTTAACCATTTATATAAAACAATTTTAAACAAAACTAGCGAAATCAAAGTTCGATGAAAGAAACATCAACATTTTAATTATTAAATTTTCCAGAATCATTTTTTGTGAATTACTTATACTGTGTGGTGCTAAGGGCATCCTGATTTCCTTTTCCTGTTGCCACAACTAAAACATACCACAAAAATTACCTTTCCACTCTTCCTAATACCTCACATTAAAAAATAGGGGCTACCACTGTTTATACCTATTTCTATCTCTTAGCTTCAATTCGTCCTTTCTTTTCTCTTTCAAAAATCCAAGACTACCATGATTTTTGTTTCCAATGTGTTCATCCATCTTTCTCTTCACCAAATTCTACGCTACTATAAGAATGATTGGAAGCAAATAAAAA
Organism: Allium sativum; assembly: GCA_030737875.1. Lineage (NCBI taxonomy): Eukaryota > Viridiplantae > Streptophyta > Magnoliopsida > Asparagales > Amaryllidaceae > Allium > Allium sativum. The sequence continues at coordinate 396,075,104 of CM060920.1, read as the reverse complement.
TGTTGTGAACAAAGATCGAATTTAGCAAAATGAAAGAAGAAGTGAAGATGAATTTTGATGCCATGAAAAGCAGCGGCGGTAAAGGAATGAACGAATTAGGGTTGAATGCGTGATTATTTCGGCAATTAATGGTTGAGTGAGAGATTAGAAAGAGATCAATGGGGGCATTAGGAAGCATAGAAATTTAATGTGTTTTAATTTTTTAGTTATGGTAATAGAAAGAGGAAATTAGGGTGCCCTTAGCACCATACTTTATATTTTGAAGCTCAATATTTTATTGTTTATTAGTAACTGACTCTATAACAACAAATAAAAATTGAATTATATTTTCATTATCAGCGATCGATTCAATTTGTTTAAATCGAACTAATCACATGTAATCCAAATTAAAATGCAAAGTTAAAGTTTAAATTTAACGCCAAAACCATTTTCTTATCATTTACAGCTATTATTTCGCAACCTTAAAATATCATTTCAAAAGTTGATTTTTTTTATGAAACTAAACTTGTATTTAAAAATGAACGTGTATAATTTGTTTGATTACAAGTATCAATGTTAAATTTCCATTTACTACCCAAGTCTAAAACATATGTTATATTTGACCGTTGAAGCTCCAGTTCTTTACAAAATTAAATGAGGGACATTGATAAATTTATTGTTGACTATGGCATTAATTCCTATATTAAACCTTTAAAATAAAATCAAGTGTTTAATTGCTAAATTTTAATCAATAATAGTTTAAAACTAGTTATTCCAAATGCACAATTTTTATTTATAATTTCTATTATTACCAATCACAATTCTTCTCAATATAAATTATTGTTTATCAGAAATAAATTTCAAAATCATTCATTAATAACATCATAAATTTAATTTCAATATTAATTTTTTTCTCAACGACTAAATTTAATTCAATATTTAAATGGTTGAAATTTATAGGATGTTACGCTTTTCATCAAAAGTACAATATGGGAAAAAGAGAAGTTACATTTTGGTTCAGTTTAAAACAAATGAAATGTAAATTATTGACTTTATACTATGGACTACACTAAAATAGGTTAGTTTACATTACTCATACATTGCATGTTGAATTTTCAACATTTCAAGCTACCTAAAAAGTAAGGTTTTATCAATTCCTAATTAGCCTGAGATAAGATAGAAAAAATCCCGAGGTCAAACAATATTGGGGGAAAAGAGGTTAGAAAGGGGAAAAAAGGCAAATCTGAAATGAAACAACATTCTTTCTGAAACCATTATTGGATTTTTGAATCCGTTTGTCTTTTTTAAAATATATTATTATTCTCATCATATTATTTCTACAGTTAAATCTACTAAATTATAGTAAAGTAGAAGAATCTTTTGTTTTCTGCTTGATTATAGGATTTCCCCTTTTTTGCTTAATTCTCCTTGATTTCTAACAATTTATATTTAGATCCACCTATTTATATTGATTACATAATACAAAATTTAAATGATTTAAATGAATATAGTCAATCAATATTTATATATGTTTTTAATGGATGTTTAAGAACTATAACATAATATGTTTATGACTATTATACTAATAAAAAAGGGTAAAAACGATTATTTACATAAATCTTACAAAACATCAGTAACAAGTTTAATTTTTATTTGTTTATCGTTTAACTTAAGATAACTATATTTAAAATGGTAAAATATATTTACCATGCATTGCATTATAAAATTCTACATGTAACTTAAAATGCATATATTTAACGGTGCTGCAATTATTCACAAAACCCACCTTAATTTCTCGTATGTTTCGACACGACCCAAACCCCCGATCCATGGCGATAAGAACTATTTTTGGAATATAACACATTAATCACATCAGCAGATCATAGAACATAACATAATACAAAATATCAGAGAATAATAGAAATCATTTTACATCAGCGAAAATTAACATCATCATCAGAGTTACAAAGTATTATAGGATCCTACTTAGTACATAACATCGTTCCATCAAATATATAATAAGTTTGAAACGGAATCAAATATAATCATACATAAGAGAGTGTTTTAAAATTTCAAAAGAAATGATAAAAAAATTCATCTTCATCTAAAATAGCACCCACAGCTACTGTGCATATCCAAAAGATAGAAAATAACCAGATCACTTGGCTGCCCATGAAAAATTATGGGCATCCGAGTTTGCAAGGGAAAAACAAACTACAAGTCAGTCAATGGACTGGTATGAGATGTCCTACAGTTACTTAACTTATTTAAGAATAAGGCATATCTCAAGACCACATCATATGACACGGAACGGGGTTACTCCACTCGGTTGTCAGTGCATAAAATAAAATAAAACAAAGTAAAACAACATAATGCTTTTTAGAAAAATAAATCGTTATAAGACAGGTCCCATCACATAATGCAAAGCAAGCCGGAGGATAGAGTTTTACTTTATAACGGCTAAATATGCTTGATACGAGGAAAATAAAAATCACTTGATATTATTATTAGTGTTTAAATGTTTAAAACAATTTCAATGTAAATGTATCAGTCTTAGATGGTATAGTACCCCTTCCTACTATGTCGTCGTAGGTATACAATGAAAGCCGTAAAATCGTGTATTTGAATTTGGATTTCCATCATGAGCCGAGGAAAAGGATCTCTCGTCACCGATTCAGACCATCTCTATCAAGATGTCTAGGGTCACACCTACAGGCAACCCTTGGAACAGCAGGGCCGTTCCACACTTACTTTTGTGGATTAGTTATGCCTGAATCATACGTTTCCCGGTCCTATCGAACCTATTACCTGGTCAGTACATCGACCATATGGGCCTTTGCAGCCATATATGAGGCGTCTGGCTATCCAACATCCACATAAGTAAATACACCTAGGCTCTATACCATGGAACTACTTTTAGCTAAAAAATGCATGTTCCCCCCTACTGTACCTCATCCCATTTTTACTCATACCAGGGTGTGAAGCTCGCGAATTAACGTTATACACAAAGCTACTCTATATTAAAGCCACGCATTGATCATCATCCACAAAGCTCTGTTTTTCAATAAAAGCTTTGATCCATGCATCTCAGCATGCCACATAGTCATTCCAAACCGTGCAACTGATAGCTACCGATATATAATCTCTAAGCTCATACGTCTCAGAGAAGGGTGTTAAGCTAAGAGAATAAATTCTCTGGCACCAAATAGATATATATTTAACAGAAATTAGTTTATACAGATCAGTATACCGCATCAGACATACCATCCATTTACAAGTCCGTTCTAGGTCTGAATGAAACCGAAGGCACCTTATTCCTCGTCCCATATGACAAATACAAAAGAGAGGTCCTCGCATATACGGACAATCACAGATACATCCGGAAAATTACCACTATATCCCCTTCAAGGGAGCTACCTAAATCTAGGATATCAGTGGTAATCCATTCGATGTGAAGATTGTCGGTTTTACACCGTCTTCAATATCTTTGACTTTTATTCATCGTTTAATTATTTGAAACGGATTAAAACCGGTCTTTTCAGTAATTTTCACATATACAAATCAAATCAAATTCTTATTTGAATTATTGATTTACCAATTAAATCTCTTTTTAATTGACTTTTTTCTTAAGATTCAACGTCTTATTCTTTTCTTTAGTTAAGTCATTTGGCTTTAACAAATCATTTCATTTCCTTATATTAAAAGGTTTACTCGAGATTCCAATCCAATTTACGAATTAAAATCCTTATTTCTAAACATTACCAAAAACTATTTTTATGAGCTTTTCATGTAAACTGCCAAAATGCACTTAACCACTTTTATCATTATAAACCATGTGAAATTGGTTTATATGCATTCCAAATCACTTATAATATTTTATAATGATTTTGCACTATTTTTATATTCATAAAAATAGTCCATTTCAGTTGATTGACGTTTCAGATCATTCAGCAGCGCTGACGCTGTTTTTATTCAAACCTAAATTAAACATTTCCGAAAATTAAACCGTTGGATTTTAACATATTTATTATCGTTGGAAAGATCTTTTCCAAACGAATCCAACATTTCTAATTTCGGGAAAATCCGACAGTCGGAACTCCTAGATGTTGATTCATGAGATTTTCGATTCACGACAAGGAAATGAATATCGACTTGAAGAGTTAGTGTGTGTGTGTGTGTATATATATATATATGTGTGTGTGTGTGTGTGTTTAGTACGTTAGATGATTGTTAAAATCTACCCTCATTTTATATAACACAAGTATGCAAAACACGAATATATATGTGTAAATGGCTTTAAACAGCCTTTACTGGGCTTTTTGGCCTGAACCAGTCAACTGGTTCATTTCCTACCAGTCGATTGGTCAGGAACAAAAATTCCAATAACATCTATTTTTAGTCATTTTTAAAACATATTTCCGATTTATATTTTTAACCGATTGACTGGTGATTTTTATACCAGTCGACTGACCCGACAATAACAACCATATTTCTAAAGGGTCACTTTTTTTCATGAAAAGTTTCTTTTGATTTCTAATGGAAGTGGTTGCTTCTTTTTAATAAAACTCTTCATGAACAATGACTACTTGTAACGACCCGCATTCTACGCATCAGAGGATCGTAGAATATTTATTTCATTCTCATACGAAGTAATATGGTCGTGTAACTTTGAGGAATGACTATTGAGGTCATTTCCCATGTTCACGATTTTTACCGATTTTTAAATGACCGTTTTACCCCTAGCGAATCTTGTTTTGCCTATTACTTTTGATTGGTTAGGAGTTTTAACCTGAAACCACTTCCATTGGATTCAGATTATGGTTTACCTTTCTGCAGAGATGTCAATTAATTAACGGACTTACCGTTTGGGAGATATGGCTGAAATAAGGTTTGGAAGATGAAAAACTGCATAATTGGGCTTAACAGGGTGATTAACAGCTAGGCCCATAACCCATTTCGGGATTAGTGTTATGGGAGGGCTGAAAAGAGTTATAAAATGATTCCTCTTCATTTTTCCAGCCGGCACAAACATTTCCTCAACCCTAGCAATGGCCTTCATCATCCAAATCTCTCTTTAATCACTCTCTAAACATATATTAAGCAAAACCACACTAAATCAAGGCGGATGAGCATCAAAATTGGAATAGAGCTGCTGCTATACATAGGGATCTGTGCCAAATCAGTTAGAGTTTCAGATCTGAAATTTATTTGTGGCTAATGTGAGTGATTTGCACTTTTATTCACTAATTACGGCTAGTTAGGGGTGATTAGTGATAATTAGCAAAATTATACATCACAAAAAATCTGGAAAAATATGTGGAAATTCTAAAATATCATTTTATGTCACTGATGAAAATTTGGTTAATTTGGATTAAGTTTGCTAATTCTATAGTTAAAACATGGTTGAGGGGATTAAAGGGAAAATCAGGCTTTTGTGTATGTTTGATCTAAAATGTTTCATGTGATTGATGTTTTAATGTTTTTGATTAATTCCATATGTTGTTACTATTGTTTGGCATGATTTATGATTGCATAGGAAAGTTATAATGGTTGAAAACGCCATTGTGTGGGAAAAATAGTTTGTTGGAAAGTGGTACAGGTTTTGGGTCGCACGGAGCGAATCCTAGGGGAGTGACCCCTAGGAAGTGAGCGATTCCTAGTAGGGCGACCCCTAGGAAGTGAACGGTCCCTAGAGAGGCGACTCCAAGGGATGGACGATCCCAAAGGGGGCGACTCCTAGGGGAGAGACGATCCCAAGGGGGCGAGCCCTAGGATGGCGAGCCGGTCAAGTGGGTGAGATCGGATCCGTGATGCATGTTCGACCAAACCAGATGACGATGATGAAGTTTGGCCGACCTTTTATGGTAATGTTCGACCGGCCCTATATGAAGATGTTCAATCGACCCGAGGACACATGTTCGACCGACACTATATGATGATGTTTGACCGACCCAATGAAGCATGTTCGATCGATTCTGATGAAGGTGCTCGACTGTCCGACCGATCTATAGAGGAGGAACGACCGGCGATGACCGTGAACTCTTATGAAGATCAATTCTAATTCGGCTATAACCCGAGATGAAAAGGGTGTCCATAAGAGAAGTTATGGCTCAGGATCCAAATGGGGATCGACTTGTTAACTTCTAAAGTTGGGCTTTGTTGCGTGACGTGTGCGAAGGAGTTATCGATATCTATAACTTTAGTTCACCGTTGAGAGAGAAGGGCGTGGACCCGTGATGGACTAGGAAGGGTTATTGGCTATAGACCAGAAGGGCATGGGCTTGGCAATTAGTTGTACGGAGTCTAGAAGGGCATGGACCCGTCATGGCCCTAATGGATTTGGTGATCAAAGCGGTGGATATCGTATGCTTTACGCACTGAGTGAGAGATGTGAGAATGATTGCTATGTTTGATGTTTGTTATCACCTTGACACGCACACTCCTATTTTACACTCTAGTCAGTGTTTACCTTAGAGTACTGTACATCTTGTTGTGCTAACTCTTTGGTTACAGACCCATGTTCAGGTATGATTATTTATAGCTATTATTGCTTTATTTTGTTACTATCGCTCATACCAGACTTTCGTCTGACCTAGAGTTTTATGTCTCTTCTGATTACTCTAGGTGCTCCTAAACGAGCAGACTAGAGACATGTTAGGTGGTTATGCACGGTTAGCTGTCCGGAGATGAGCAGGAAGCTTCCATGTACTATGTACATATATTCTCCCTGTGTTGTTGCTAGTCACTGTTTTGGGAATTAGTAGTGTACCTTTTATATTTTTCTTTAGAGGGAGTATTTTGAAGTTGTAATAATCTTGGTTTGGATCATAAGTTGTATTTTGGATTCCGCTACTATGATGGTTTAGTTTTCAGCTTATACACTGTCTTGCCTATTTTATGTCAAGTTATGTTATTATTATATTTTATTCCATGCGCTGTGAGATATACTAAAGGTTCTTGGTGATTCATAGTTTCAAAACCCTTTTTCTTTGACGACCGTCTCGTGCTGGTCCGGCAGTGGCACAATGCACTCTCGGGGAAATGAAGGTTGGTGCAGGGCGGCCCGTCACACTTGGTATCAGAGCTTAGGTTGCGTAGTTTAACCTAGCAGAAGATATCAGGGAGAGATAGTATACGTATATGAGAGCGCGTATTTGTGATATTTTGGTTTTCAAAAGCTATATATATTATTAGTATAGTTAAGGATGAAGTCGCACTGCACTGGTACCACTAAAGGAATGGTCAATCGTTTTTCTCTTTATAGATTGAACGATGAGCCGAAATATTAGGAGTACTGGTACAAAAGCCAATAATAGGGACGTTCCTGATATGAGGACAATGTTTACTACCTTCATGTGAGAAATGCTTAGAGATGCTCAGGGAGCAGTTCCTAATGTTGCTAATGGTGGTGATGCAGCAGTGCAGGCGCCGATTTCTCCAAGCTTAATAAGGATTATACTAGTCTTTGTGGGAAGCCGTTCCACAGAACGGAGTCAGCTACGGAGGTTCGGGATTGGCTTGATAGTTGTGAGCGCATCTTCGAGGATCTGGGAATCAATGATGCAATGAAGAGGAAGTTAGCATCGTGCCAACTTTAAGAACGGGCAATGAATTGGTGGAATGATGTTAAAGCAGCTACTCCTGAGGATCAAGTTACTTGGAATCAGTTTAAGACCCGTTTCAGTGATAAGTTTATCCCAGCTGCTCAGAAATCAGAACTGTGTAGGAAATTCTTGGAGCTTATGCAGAATGGTAGGGCAGTCTCATAATATATTGTTGAGTTCGATACTTTATCGAAATATGGATTATCCCTTATCGATGCTGCCAAGAAGAAGAACAAGAAGTTCATAACTGGCCTAGATATATACTTGGGGGAAAGACTTATAAACCACATCGATGAGACTTTTGAATCTATTATGGGAAAGGCACTGAGATCGGAGAGTCTTTACCCTAAGTCGGAGTCTGAAGTTGCTATGCATCTGCAGGGGAGCCGAAACCGCAAGCAAGTGGTGGAGGCAAGGAAAAGTCCCAGAATAAGAGGAAACAGAACCAAACCAAGGATGGTCAGAATAAGAAGAATAGGAAAGATGTCGGGTGCTTTAGCTGTGGCAAGAAGGGCCAATATGCCAGAGATTGTCAGGAAAAGCCTGGAGAAAGGAAGTGCTTCAATTGCGGCCAAGCGGGACATCACAAGGATAAATGTACGCAACCCCCTAAAAAGAAGAAGATCGTGAAAGCATATGCTATCAATGCTGTTCCTTCTTCGTCGAATGCCCCAACTGCGGTGGAAAAGGGAAAAGGCGTCGTTATTCAAGGTATACTTTCTATTTATGATGTCTCTGTTCGAGTTTTGTTTGAAACCTAGGCTTCCCATTCCTTCATATCTAGTGACCTGGTGGATAGGTTGGAATTGGAACTCGAGATTGTCGATAGACCTTTAATAGTGACGAACCCGATCGGTGGTTCGACCAGCCTTTGTATGATTTGTTGTAATTTGGTCTGATCGAGTCACAGATGCATGTTTGCTTGTGACTGTTTTGTTTTAGGCTTTACTGGGTTTGGCATTATTTTGGGAGTCTATTGGCTCCAAGGGTATAGGGTGGTATTGGATACCGACCTAGTGATGGCAATGATAACTGGAGTTAGGGAAAATGAGAGATTATTGTTGTCGTAAGTTTTAGTTGTCTCTAGGAGGCAAGTGTACGTTGGACGTGCAATGGTCTGGTTAGACTGGTGTTGCCATTAACCCTTAACATATGGCATGGGCCATCATGCGATCAACGATAGTTCCGAAGCAGGATTGGCGAGGATAGCCAGAGTCAGTTATGAGTGCTTGAGTATTTGGTTGTTTTGCTCGTATCATCTCACGTAGATTGTCTGAATTCGGCGGAGAAATTCCTTGGGTGCTTTTCTGATATTGGTTTAGGCCTTTAGGGATTGTGCTTGGGGAATATCGAGTTCGACTAGGATGCTTTGCTTTAGATATAAGTAGTTTTGATTTCCATTGAATGATATCTTAGTTTGCTCGAGGAGTAATATGCAACCCGTGACGTGATAAGACTATTCGATGATGTGTACTGCCCCGAATTGGACTCGATAGGGCTATGAGATGACTCGAGTGGGACTCGAAAAGGCTGCAAGACAATGGATTGACTTGGGTTGGACTCGAGTTGAAGATGGAGTTGTGGATAACTCTTCTGATGGAGTGAGTGCCAAGGAATTGTCGATAGTTTGGAGTATTCTAGGCGGACTCCTCGTCGATAGTTTGGAGTGCTCTAGGCGGACTCGAAGCAGGGGTATTTGAGGATGCCCTTTTATGTTGGATCCGTTGGACATGATCTAGTTATCCTTGGAGGATAAACGTACGTTGGACGTGCGGTAGTCCATTTGGAGCCGAGGCTTCCATTGGTCCTTGATATTGGTTGGACCATTCATACAGGTATCAACGTATTCATGGCTTTAGCAGGTGATAGATAGGACTTGTTTGATGGATGCTAGGGTTGCTATATTTGTTCCTATTTTTTTCTTTTGAGTAGACTATCACCTGTAGGATTCTGGCGATGGGGAACGAAGAGATGACTGTATACACAGATGCCTGTGGTACCGGACTAGGTGTTGTATTGATGCAAGGAGGTAGGGTTGTAGCTTATGCTAGTCGGCAATTGAAACCATATAAGAAAAGATATCCTACCCATGATTTGGAATTGGCAGCGATCGTGTTCGTGTTAAAGATGTGGAGACACTATCTCTTGGGAGAAAGATTCGAGTTATTTACCGATCATAAGTCATTAAAGTATCTTTTCCCTCAGAAGGATTTAGATCTCCTCAACAGAGATGGTTAGAGTTCTTGGCTTCCTATGATTTCAGTATCGCATACACACCTAGGAAGGGCAATGTGGTAGCTGATGCATTGAGTAGGAGACATGCCAGCTTGGGGGCTCTGTTTCTGGAATGGAAGCAACTGGAGTATATCGTGGGATATGATTTCAGACCTAAGTATGAATTGGATCCAAAAAATTTAGCAAGTTTGATGATCAGACTGACTTTGATTGAGCGGATTGGTTCCAGTCAGAGGGACGATCCTAACCTATTGAAAATTATCTCCAAAGTAAAGGTGGGCATCGATAGTGAGGAGAAGAATGTGCATGGACTTGATAGAGAAGGATTGGTCCGAAAGAATGGGAGACTAGTCGTACCTAACGTTAATGGATTGAGAGATGAAGTGCTTAGAGAGTGTCATCGCTCGAAACTGACTATACATCCCGGTGGTAACAAGATGTATCGAGACATGAAGCAGACATACTACTGGGAAGGGATGAAGAGACAGAGTGGGAAGTTTATATCCAAGTGCATGAACTGCCAGTTAGTTAAAGCCGAGCAAAAGAAGCCTAGTGGTTTGTTACAACCATTGGATGATATCGAGGTGGAATCAGAGGCAGTTAGGAGCCATAGAATGATTAGTATTGCCAAACATGATACGAAGCAACTTTAAAGGAAGGCGGTGAAACTGCTTAAGGTCTAGCGGGGTGATAATAAGAACGACTGTACTTGAGAATCCAAGGAGAACATATGGATGTCATATCCAAAGCTCTTTACCTGGTAAGGTTTTAATCGCGATATAATTATTCCGCATGCTAGGATAAGCTTGTTGTGTTATTATATATGTTTTATTGTTTGTAAATGGCTGGTAGTCATGCGGGACACCATTGTATGTTTTGGTCAAGGAACTTCGGGGGCGAAATTTCTTAAGGGGGAGGGGGAGTGTAACGACCCGCATTCTACGTATCGGAGGATCGTAGAATATTTATTTCATTCTCATACGAAGTTGTATGGTCGTGTAACTTTGTGGAACGACAATTGGGGTCATTTCCCATAATCACGATTTTTACCGATTTTTTAATGACCGTTTTACCCCTAGCGAATCTTGTTTCGCCTATAACTTTTGATTGGTAAGGAGTTTTGACTTAAAACTACTTCCATTGGATTCAGATGATGGTTTACCTTTCCGTAGACTAGTCACATTAATCAAATGGACTTATCGTTTGGGAGATATGGCTGAAATAAGGTTTGGAAGATGACAAACTGCATGATTGGGCTTAAAGGGGAGATTAGCAGCTAAGCCCATAACCCTTTCCGGGATTAGGGTTATGGGAGGGCTGAAAAGAGTTAGAAAATGATTCCTCTTCATTTTTCCAATCGCCACAAACATTTCCTCAACCTTAGCAATGGCCTCTATCATCCAAATCTCCGTTTAATCACTTTTTAATCATATATTAAGCAAAACCACACCAAATCAAGGCGGATTAGCATCAAGATTGGGATAGAGCTGCTGCTATACAAGTGCCAAATTAGTTAAAGTTTCAGATCTGAAATTTATTTATGGCTAAGGTGAGTGATTTGCACTTTTATTCACTAATTACGGATAATTAGGGGTGATTAGTGATAATTAGCGAAATTACACATCATAAAAATCTAGAAATTCTAAAATATCATTTTATGTCCCTGGTGAAAATTTGGATTAATTTGGATTAAGTTTGCTAATTCTATAGTTAAAACATGGTTAAGGGGATTAAGGGGAAATTCAGGCATTTGGGTATGTTTGATCTAAAATATTTCATGTTATTTGTGTTTTAATGTTTTTGATTAATTACATTACTGTTGTTTGGCATGATTTATGATTGCATAGGAAAGTTAAAATGGTTGAAAACGTCGTCGTGTGGCGAAAATAGTTTGCTGGAAAGTGGTAGGTCGCACGAGCGATTTCTGGGGGAGTGACCCCTAGGGAGGGAGCGATTCCTAGTGGGGCGACCCCTAGGAAGTAAGCAATCCCTATGGGGTGACTCTTAGGGGGCGGACGATCCCTAAGAGAGCGAGTCCTGGGGGAGGGGCGATCCCTAGGAGGGCGACTCCTAGGGAAGGGACGATCCCTAGAAGGGCGACTCCTAGGGGAGGGACTCTCCCTAGGGGGGCGACTCCTAAGGGAGGGACAATCCCTGGGGGCGAGCCCTAGGATGGTGAGTCAGTCAAGTGGGTGAGATCCGATCCGTGATGCATGTTCGACCGAACCGGATGACGATGGTGATGTTCGACCAACCCTATATGGTGATGTTCGACCGAACCTATATGATGATGTTCGACCGACCCGAGGACACATGTTCGACCGACACTATACAATGATGTTCGACTGACACAGTGAAGCACGTTCTCTCGATTTTGATGAAGCTGTCCGAACGATCCATAGAGGAGGAACGACTGGCGATGATCGTGAACTCTTCTAAAGATCAATTCTAATTCGACTATAACCCGAGATGCAAAGGGAGTCCAGATGAGAAGTAATGGCTTAGGATCCAAATGGGGATCGACGAGTTAACTTCTAAAGTTGGGATTTGCTGCGGGATGTGTGCAAAGGAGTTATCAATATCTATAAATTTAGTTCACCATTGAGAGAGGAGGGCATGGACCCGTCATGGTCTGGGAAGGGTTATTGGCTATAGACCAAAAGGGCATGGTCATAGCAATTAGTTGTACGGAGTCCAGACGGGCATGGACCCGTCATGGCCCCAATGGATTTGGTGATCAAAGCGGTGGATATCGTATGCTTTACGTACTGAGTGAGAGATATGTGGATGATTGCTACGTTTGATGTTTGTTATCACCATGGCACACACACTCCTATTTTACACTCTATGTCTGTGTTTACCTTAGAGTATTGTACATCTTGGGGTGCTAACTCTTTGGTTGCAGGTCCAGGTTCAGGTATGACTATTTATACCTATTATTGCTTTATTTTGTTGCTATCGCTCATACCAGACTTTCTTCTGACCCAAAGTTTTATATCTCTTCTTATTACTCTGGGTGCTCTTAAACGAGCAGACTAGAGACAGGTTAGGTTGTCATGCACGGGTAGTTGTCCGGAGACGAGCAGGAGGCATCTGCGTACTATGTACATATATTCTCCCTGTGTTGCTGCTGGTCACTGTTTTGGGCACTAGTAGTGTACCTTTTCTATTTTGCTTTAGAGACAGTATTTTGAAGTTGTAATAATGATGGTTTGGATCATAAGCTGTATTTTGGATTCCGTTGCTACGATTGTTTAGTTTTCAACTTATACACTGTCTCGCCTATTTTATGTCAAGTTATGTTATTATTATATTTTATTCCATGCGTTGTGAGATATACTACAGGTTTTTGGTGATTCATAGTTTCAAAACTCTTTTTCTTTGACGACCGTCTCGTGCTGGTTGGGCACTGGCACAACACATTTTTAGGGAAATGTCGGCTGGTGCGGGGCGGGCCGTCACACTTGGTATCAGAGCTTAGGTTGCGAAGTTTAACCTAGGGGAAGATATCAGGGGGAGATAGTATATGTGTATGAGAGCGCGTATTTGTGATATTTTGGTTTTCAAAAGCTATATATATTATTAGTATAGCTAAGGATGAAGTAGCACTGCACTGGCACCACTAAAGGGATGGTCAATCGTTTTTTCTCATTACAGATTGAACGACGAGCTGAAATATGAGTAGCACTGGTACAAAAGCCAATAATAGGGATGTTCCTGATATGAGGACGATGTTTACTACCTTCATGCGAGAGATGCTTAGGGATTCTCAGGGAGCAGTTCCCAATGCTGCTAATGCTGGTGGTGCAGTAGAGCAGGCGCTTAGAGCCGATTTCGCCAAGCTTAATAAGGATTATACTAGTCTTGGTGGGAAGACGTTCCACGGAACGGAGTCGGCTACAGAGGCTCTGGATTGGCTTGATAGTTGTGAGCGCATCTTCGAGGATCTGGGAATCGATGATGCAAAGAAGAGGAAGTTAGCATCGCGCCAACTTCAAGAACGGGCTATGAATTTGTGGAATGCTATTAAAGTAGTTACTCCTGAGGATCAAGTTACTTGGAATCAGTTTAAGACCCGTTTCAGCGATAAGTTTATCCCAGTTGCTCAGAAATCAGAATTATGTGGGAAATTCTTGGAGCTTATGCAGAATGGTAGGGCAGTCTCGGAATATTGCTGAGTTCGATATTTTATCGGAATATGGATTATCCCTTATGGATACTGCCGAGAAGAAGAACGAGAAGTTCATAACTGGCCTAGATATATACTTGGGAGAAACACTTATAAACCACATCGATGAGACTTTTGAATCTATTATGGGAAAGGCACTGAGATTGGAGAGTCTTTACCCTAAGTCAGAGACTGAAGTTGTTATATTTTAGCTTATTAAGGAAATCTATATTGCGATATCGAAAAGGTGGGAAAAAAATTTGTTGATATTCTAAGCGACTTTAAAGGTATAATTTTATGAACCTTCACTAAAGAAAACCTTAATGATGGGAAATGCAGCAATTTCTTGGGGATGTCGAATTTAGGGGAGAAATAAAGTATAGTCATTGTCTTTGAAGAGAATCATCTCTGATTCAACTACAGTTGCTTCTTTGGATAATGTGTATGATTTGTTTCATTTCATTAACAACAAATGAATTAAGAACCATAATTAAACAATGTTAAACAGATTTTCAGTAAAGTATGAAACATTGATTTTTTCAAGAAAAACCTTGTTTTTTATTCAACTATAGTTACATTTTCAGTAAATAAATTTTTCTTCAAGTTAAAGTTTATTGTTTCAAGGAAACAGACTCAACAACCTCAAAATGCAAGATCTCTAAGGAAATCCACTTGAAATGAAAGAAATACTATTTCAAATGATTATGTTGCATTTCTTCATAAAATTAAATATTGGATTGGTAAAGATGATTCTATGAAATTACATCAATCCTTATAGTAACGGCCCACAGAGTTTCGACCCCGAAAATCGACACAAAAACACCATGTCGAATATTTAAGCATCGAAAACACAGAAATGTTATTAGAAAGAAATTAGAGGGTGAGATAAGAAAGAAGTATTAGAATAGAAGAAGAAGAACTAACAACACATCACAGAGTCTCACATCGCAGCGGAACAAAATATAATACATAAATAAATTTTTATAGAGAGCTTTGAAATAATACTTACAATCATCAGTACATCACACATCTGGACAATTTTAGTAACCTGTCCTCATATACAACACACAGCGGAATAACAACTAAATATCATTCGTCTGAACGTATCCAGTTCGTCTCTGGATTTCGCATCCTCCGATAACCTGAACCTATACGATCCGGTCCAACCCAAGCATTACAAACGACGGGTCATTCTGGTGAACCAGAGTGAGAGAAAAACACACAGAGTTTATAGGTATCACACAACTTGACTTTTAAAGTCCAAAATCTTTTCGAAAGAAAAAGATAATCATAAGACTAAATCCACACATAAATACGGACGGTTTTTACCTTACGATAAACCAAAACATTTTTGAAATCAATACCTTTTCTGATATTATAATAGTGTCTAAATACAAATAAATATCAATCTAGCAGAACGCTTGCATCTCACGCTCTACATAAATAGTATACAATCAAAACCGCTTGCTCTTATTGGGGAATGGATTTCCTGGCAAGGTATGGGACCACCTTCCCGACAATGCACCTCTGGAGATGAATACATCGGCGTTCAACAAGAACATCTGGGAACCCAGGCTAAACATGACCGGCCCCTCACTATACTATGAGAGTACCGAATATATCATTACCACGGTTGGGGGCCAACCAACCAAAACGATAGCATACATACAAGAAATTAAAATGGGACAATCGAAGGCATTTGATTTCACCAGATCAGGTAATGATATACCCTTTTGATGGGTGCGACCCACATAGTCATGCGACCTACCGATTTTATGTCATTTTCCAATTGATGAGGCTAGAGGTTAAGCTTATCCTTCAGAACAACCCAACCCATCTACATTCACTTTGAATGCCACATCGTCAGATCTGCTAGATATCACTTAATTAATTTCCACAAAAATACTCTGAGCATTAAGCTAAAGAAGTTGTGCAGCCTTCCCCGCCACAAACAGAAATACGTTTGTAGAAATTCAATATACGTGATCCCTTTGGAAATACTTTGTCAGACACTCGTCCATACACGTCATCCAGGAGCAGGATGAACCAAAGGCACCCTCCTACCACATCCTATATAGGTATCACCCGAAGGATCAGTATCGAGTAGTCCTTGCAATCCGTGGATTCCAATCACGATAGAATCGCTATCGAAATATCTCTGGCCGCTAAACCAGAGAAATTCAACCAGTGGTTCTTCCGTTTATGAAGACCCACGGTCTTCAATGCTCTATCTTCAATTAACATTTTCCACGTATTTGCTGGTCGGAATGGTTTTCGAATATAAACTCGATCCCGGTCTTTCCGTACCAATAATCGTATTTGTCCAGATTTGATAGTCGGTTATTTAACTATCAAATAAATAATCATGAGAATGAAATGAGTTTACTGATTCAGTACTCGCATTACTTGGCCTCTTTAATTAAACATCTGTTAATTATATTCTTTAAATCTTCTTATATTGGAGTTTACCCCTTACTTATTATTATAAATAAGAATATTCTTGAAATCATTTCATTCGCTTATAAACTTTCCGAATACAGTTTATAATATTCCTACGGAAATCATAACTTATGTTTCCCTCAATTATCTCTCGTTTATAAACTAATACCATTCCTGGATAATCGTGAAGTCAACCAAGTTGGGGTATTTTATTTATCTCTCAAACCCTGACCAACAACATTCATGTCTTTAGAATAGATAGAAGTTATTTTAACCACACGTTGCATTTGAAAACCTTATTGTAATGACCCAGAAAATCTGAACCAATTTAAAAATTTTAAATCGGCTATTTTAGTGGATTTTAAATATTTAAAATAAATATTTTAAATAATAACGATGAAAAATAAGTTTGAATCAACATTGAAAATGAATATAATTATTTCTAATTATAAACAAGGCCTGAAATGGCGCGGTAGTTTCAAAATTTGAATTCAAACTTTGACTGACTGTACCGGGTGCAAAACAAAACGGATTTGAGTGAAACCAAAAATATTTAAATCTGTTAGTGAATACCTTTCTAACGAATCTGAAAAATCAAAGTTTATAGCGGGTAGCAAAAGTTATGGCCAAATGAATTTTCAGAAGGGTCACTATAGAATATATATAGCCTGTGAAAATGGCCATTTTGCAAACGACCTCGGAATTCGATGAAATCGCTTTTGTTGGATCCGGGATGTCAAAATATTGCTAGGTTTCAAATTTCATAATTTTTGAAGCAAGTATGTGAGCGTGGCAAAGGAAAATGTGTTTGGTCGATTTCTATTAAATTGGATCGACCAGAAATGGGCCATTTTTCAAACGGTCTCAGAATTCAACGAAACTAGTTTTGTTGGGACCGTATCGTCAAAACATAGCTAGATTTATTTTTTGGCAATTTTTAGAATCAGTATGTGGCCCCGGCAAATTGAAATGTACGTTCAAATCGAATATTGAACGTTTTATATTTTAATTTGAAGGAAAACTGACTGAAACAGTCGAATGGGCCTACGAAACATATCCCACTGTGTTCGGAATGAGGGTAAAACGCTAGGGGCGACAGTCTTTGGGTTTGAATTAGGGTTCGTGTGTGAAAGAGGGTAATTCCGAAAAAATAATATAAATAAAAAGGAAAAATCCTATTGGACCACACTTTTCTCTCTCCCCGATAATAACCTGTAAACCCCCTTATATGGAGCGGTGGCTGAAGCTTCCTCCTTCTCTCCTCGATCACGCCCAAACCACAAAACGAAATCTCGAGCTCCAGTAGACAATTCTGAAGGGAATTTCGTTAGCTTCAAATCCATACTGGCCTTGGATTTTATCGCTCAATATCCACGAAGTTCTGAGCCCTCGAAGTCGCAACCTTCCTTGCGCCGCCGCGAGTTCCTCCTACCACCGAACTGGACGCGGGGCCCATCAATCTGAGCGCCTCTCCTGGCCCTTCAAGGTGGTGAAGGCCGATCGTCATATAGCTACACGGATTTCGCGAAAATCGAAGACCTAGTTTTGAATGAAACAGCTGAGGTACGGTTTGAATTATTTTAAACTATATTATAGCAGTTTAAAGCGCTATGATTTTTGATTTCGCTATAAAAATCATATCTTTTTTCGTTTCTAGGCGAAATTCAGTGAAACAAGAGACAGTGGACTCGTGTGGACGTCTTCTACATTCTAGAAGAGACCGCATATTTTTCTGAGCCTTCTGCTATTTTTGGTGGAGTGGAACCCAGTGTGAGATTTCTAATTTATAAACGATATGGAAAACGACGATGTATAAATTATATAGTCGATGTATGAGTTATATAAGCATTGTACACCTCTTGTATAAGCGTTGTATAAGTTGTACGTTCGATATATAAGTTATATATGCATTGTAAAAATTATATATGTGTTGAATAGAAGTGAAATGCTTATATCTAAATATATATATATACACACACGCCCCTCGTCCACAAACCATGGACGATATATATTGGTTGTGATTGGTGTAAAATTTGATTGATAGCGAATGGTTGATTGGAATTGTTTGTGGTTGAAATTGATTGATTGTGGTTGAAAATTACCCGTTTGTGGTTGAAAATTATTTGGTTGAAACCACATAGGATTACTTTGTGGAAATGAAAAAAAAATACATGCCGCCTACGTGTGAACTAGATGCATGAAATCCTCATTGTCAAAAGCTGCGAGGCTTTAAGGTAGAGCGAGGAGCCGTACTAGGGACGGCCCCGGTTTTAACTACCCTGCCGTTATGCTGCCGAAATTTTGAATAATATTCATGTGTTAGAATTATTTTCATGTGTTGAAACTATATTCGTGTGTTAAATAGAAAACCTTCATGTGTTGAATAGAAATTCATGTGTTGGATGGTATTCGTGTTTTGAAATAAATTGTTTTATACTAAAAATCATATTTTTATCATCTATATGAACTATATAAAATAGTAATGTTTTGAAATAAATTATTTTGCAATAAAAATCACATTCTTACTATATATATATATATACAAACTATAGAGAACATTCACGTGTTGAATAGAAATTCATTCGTTGAGTAGAAATTCATGTGTTGAATGGCATTCGTGTTTTGAAATAAATTGTTTTATAATAAAAAAAATCGTATTTTTATCATCTATATGAACTATATAAAATAGTCGTGTTTTGAAATAAATCGTTTTACAATAAAAGTCACATTTATACTATAAACATGAATTGTTAAAAATAGTGAAGTGTCGAAGTGAATGTTGGTTGGATAAAAAAATCATTTTTATCAAATGTATGAAAAGAAAATAGTTTTGAAATCGAAGAATCGATTATATTTATATTCAAATATATAAATATAATTAAAATTTATCGAATAACGAAGCTGCAGTTCGTGTTTTGAAACCGTGATTTCAAATGATTAGTGCGGGAGATCCGACCATCGGATTTTCCCGAAACCGAAACCGTTGGGTTCGCTTTGGAAATATCTTTCCAACGACACCAACTTTGTAAAGATCCAACGGTTGGATTGTCTGGAATGTTTAATTCAAATCTGAAGAAAAACAGCGCCAGAATCGATTATATTTATATAAATATATAAATATAATTAAATTAAATCGAATAACGACGTTGTAGTTCGTATTTTGAAATCGAAACTTCAAACGATTATACCGGGAGATCCGACCGTCGGATTTTCTCGAAACTGGAACCGTTGGATTCGTTTTGAAAAGATCTTTCTAATGATATAAATTTTGTGAAGATCCAACGGTTAGATTTTTAGATATGTGTAAATCAAATCTGAAGAAAAACAGTGCCACGGCCGCGTTATGGCCCGAAGCATCGTTTGAATAAATAGGCTATTTTAAAATAAATAAAAATAGCGATAAATCGTTATAAAATATTATAAATGATATGGATGTGAAATTTAGAAACTAACTGAAGGTTGGCTAAGTTGAATGGTTTCCTGGGTTTTGATCTGATGTTGGTTTCGACCTTCGGGGTTAATATTTTGGAAATTGTTCTCTTACTGATTTACGGTTAGCGACTGATGAATCGAAATGATGTGTATGTGTGTTTGTGTTGCACTTGTTTATTATATATGCGAGTTGCTCAGAAAGACCGGGTTTATCCCATTCTGAATAGCTGAATCGACGATAAGAAATCGAAGATGAAGACGGTGGTCGAAGACCGGAGTTCTTCACCTCGTTTGGATGGTAACTGATGTCCTGATTGGGAGGCATCCCGAAATATGGATAATAAGTGGTGATCGTCTAGACGTACGTGGAGATCGATGGGTTTGCGAGGTATATAGTGCCTCCGGTTTCGTTCAGACCCAGGACGGACTTGCAAATGGACTGTGTGTCTGACATTGGAATTCAGTCTGTGTGATTGATAGCCATCAGTTGCATGGTGTGAATTGCCTGTGTGGCATGCTTAGATGCGGTGATCAAGGCTTCTGTTGAAAAACAAAGTCTTGTGGTGATGACCAAAGCACCGCCTGTGTGGCGTAGCTTTGTGTATAACGTGAATTCGCGAGCCTCACACCCCGGTATGAACCAGAAACGGGAGAGGACCTTAGGGAGGGCATGCGTTTCCTTCTAGCTAGAGGTGGTGTTGGTGCTTGAACTGGCTGACATTTATATTACTTTCACCTATATGGTTGTTGCTGTTGCGAGGCGCCTCGGATATATCGGTGACTATGTGAAGCCGATGGAGTCATTCGTTGGCCCATTTACGCTCCAAAGGGCGGGGAAACGTAGTGTTCAGGAATTTTAATCCACATCGGTGGACCGACCCTGTCGCTCCAAGGGTCGATGCGCTCTGACCCTGAGACATGGGCTAGATTGTCTCAAAGTCGGTAAGGACTATCTTTTGTCTTGATTCATGACGGAAATCCAATTTCCAAATACGTGATTGTGCGGTTTTGATTGTATACCTATATATGGCGACATAGTGGTATGGGGCATTAGTGCCGCCTATGATTGATACTTATGATTAGAAGTTGTTTTTGAAAACATATAAACACTAATAATAATATCAAATTCTTTGTTTTATTCGTATCAAGCATATTTTGGCCATTATAAGGTAAAAACTCTATCCTCCGGTTTGCGTTGCATTGTGTGATGGGAACTGA
The DNA here is from genome assembly GCA_030737875.1 of Allium sativum. Taxonomy (NCBI): domain Eukaryota; kingdom Viridiplantae; phylum Streptophyta; class Magnoliopsida; order Asparagales; family Amaryllidaceae; genus Allium; species Allium sativum. The sequence continues at coordinate 396,054,029 of CM060920.1, read as the reverse complement.
GTCTTATAATGGCTTCATTTTTATAAAAAGCATTGCGATGTTTAAAAGAATGATTTGTATTAAAGCACTGGCAATCCAATAGGGTAAACCCGTTCCGTGAAAGTGGCGTGGTCCTATGATTAGCCATAGTATAAAATGTGTTAAGTAGATTTCTCATACCAGTCCTTGTTGTAGTCATAATGGGGGGTTCTCACCATGTGGTTTGGTGGCGAACAGTGGGCTCTTACCCCCACATGTCCCTTGCGGGGGTTGGTTGCTGTGTGCTGACAGTCGACATGTTGGCCGTAAAACAAGTGGTACTGGGGGACCATTGTGAGTCACGGTGGGTTTTACCTGCTGTTCTGGAGGATGAAGGGATGGTTGCAAAGCCTACCGGATTTCGCGGTAACGTCACAACGTGGTATCAGAGCCTTGGTTAAGCTTAGTGCGGGAATATAACATATTAACGAACTCGTCAAAAATAGAACCAGTAGTGTTCTAGGATGGGTAACTCATTACAGATAGGATCAGTAATATCCTAGTATGAGTATATCAGAATCAGAATAACTCGTTAGAGATGAGGTCAGAAATGCCCCAGAACGAGTTGAGAGTTATATGTTTATAAATAACGTATTTGTGATTATACATATAGTCTGGTTTTAGAAATATGATTTTTGAATATATAAAAGATATATATTTAAAAAGAAAAAGAGTGTATGAAATAATTTGTATGATTTTGAAAAGTTAAAAATAAAATTAATTGTTGTTTGTGTTGTGTGATAGTGGATTTGATTAATTAAATTATTAGAACGATATTAAATTAATCAATAAGAGAATGAATGGTAGAATTTATTCGATTAAATCACACATTGAACTGATTTAAAAATAGGTAGAAATATATACATGTGCATTATATATGTTTGAATAGGTAAATGGATAGCTGTTGAGTAAAGAAATTATTTGCTTGTCCGACAAATAGGTAAACCTTAATGAGTTGGATGCGAAATATTATTATATCAACTCCTGTGAATACCATTGGATGCAGAGTGCTGGTTGTTCTGTGTGTAATAATAAACATCGTCATAGGATAGTAACAATTAATTGTGAACTACACTACCTGGCATACTTCTTGAAGATAGGCATACTTCACCATATATCACATAAACATTTGGAGCTTGTGTGACGAGGTTGAAGATTTACCATACGAGCGAGAGGCTTGTATGGCGATGACTATGTATTACAGGTTGAACCGATGACTGATATGGACCATATAAAATCGTAACGGTAAATTTCCAGAATAATAAAAAAAACCACACGGGTCTGGAGTTGACAATAATCACGTCTCTCTAGTTATTAGATACGGCACATGGATTATTTATTTCCCACACGGGACGAGGTGATGAGAATTTATTCTCTAGAGCAATTAAAAATACACCCTCCCTCAGGCTTGGACAGGGTGACGAGAATTTATTCTTTGGAGTTATTATCTATACACGCTACCCTGTAAACACCAGAATATATCACTATAAATATGTGTATGCTTTATAGGATTTATTGGGTACCTAATATGGCCCAATAAATTCCAAACCCCTCCCCGTACAAAGGAGGTTATGGCGAAATTTTTCGAAAATTCCGGGTGTTAGCCAAATTTTTGAAGAATTTGAAAATTCTCAGAAACTGAAAAGTTGGAGAATGGAAGCCAGATTGGAAGTAGAGTGGATTAATCAAACCACTTTTGACTTTGTTCCTTTCGGGGACGAAAAGTTTTAAGTGGGGGAGATTGTAACGACCCAGAAAATCTGAACCAATTTAAAAATTTTAAATCGGCTATTTTAGTGGATTTTAAATATTTAAAATAAATATTTTAAATAATAACGACGAAAAGTAAGTTTGAATCGACATTGAAAATGAATATAATTATTTCTAATTATAAACAAGGCCTGAAATGGCGCGGTAGTTTCAAAATTTAAATTCAAACTTTGACTGACTGTACCGGGTGCAAAACAAAACGGATTTGAGTGAAACCAAAAATATTGAAATCTGTTAGTGAATACCTTTCTAACGAATCTGAAAAATCGAAGTTTCATAGCAGGAAGCAAAAGTTATGGCCAAATGAATTTTCAGAAGGGTCGCTATAGAATATATATAGCCCGTGAAAATGGCCATTTTGCAAACGATCTCGGAATTCGACGAAACCGCTTTTGTTGGATCCGGGATGTCAAACTATTGCTAGGTTTCAAATTTCATAATTTTTGAAGTTAGTATGTGAGCGTGGCAAAGGAAAATGTGTTTGGTCGATTTCCATTAAATTAGATCAACCAGAAATGGGCCATTTTTCAAACGGTCTCTGAATTCGACGAAACTAGTTTTGTTGGGACCGTATTGTCAAAACATATCTAGATTTATTTTTTGGGAATAGAATCAGTATGTGGCCCCGGCAAATTAAAATGTACGTTCAAATCGAATATTGAATGTTTTATATTTTAATTTGAAGGAAAACTAACTGTAACAGTCGAATGGGCCTACGAAACATATCCCATTGTGTTCGGAATAGGGGTAAAATGCTAGGGATGACAGTCGTTGGGTTTGAATTGGGGTTCGTGTGTGAAAATGGGTAATTTCGAAAAAAAAATATAAATAAAAAGGAAAAATCCTATTGGACCACACTTTTCTCTCTCCCCGCTAATAACCCGTAACCCCCCTTATATCGAGCGGCGACTGAAGCTTCCTCCTTCTCTCCTCGATCACGCCCAAACCACACAACGAAATTTCGAGCTCCAGTAGACAATTCTGAAGGGAATTTCGTTAGCTTCAAATCCATACTGGCCTTGGATTTTATCGCTCGATATCCACGAAGTTCTGAGCCCTCGAAGTCGCAACCTTCCTTGCGCCGCCGCGAGTTCCTCCTGCCATCGAGCTGGACATGGGGCCCATCGATCTGAGCACCTCTCCTGGCCCTTCAAGGTGGTGAAGGCCGATCGTCATATAGCTACACGGATTTCGCGAAAATCGAAGACCTAGTTTTGAACGAAACAGCTGAGGTACGGTTTGAATTATTTTAAACTATATTTTAGCAGTTTAAAGCGCTACGGTTTTTGATTTCACTATAAAAATCATATCTTTTTCGTTTCTGGGCGAAATTTAGTGAAACAAGAGACAGTGGACTCGTGTGGACGTCTTCTACATTCTAGAAAAGACCGCATATTTTTCTGAGCCTTCTGCTATTTTTGGTGGAGTGAAACCCAATGTGAGATTTCTAATTTATAAACGATATGGAAAATGACGATGTATAAATTATATAGTCGATGTATGAGTTATATAAGCGTTGTACACCTCTTGTATAAGCATTGCATAAGTTGTACGTTCGATATATAAGTTATATATGCGTTGTAAAAATTATATATGTGTTGAATAGAAGTGAAATGCTTATATATAAATATATATATATACGCCCCTCGTCCACAAACCATGGATACATATTGATTATGATTGGTGTAAAAATTGATTGATAGCGAATGGTTGATTGGAATTGTTTGTGGTTGAAATTGATTGATTGTGGTTGAAAATTACCCGTTTGTGGTTGAAAATTATTTGGTTGAAACCACATAGGATTAGTTTGTGGAAATGAAAAAAAATATACATGCCGCCTGCGTGCGAACTAGATGCATGAAATCCCCATTGTCAAAAGCTGCGAGGCTTTAAGGTAGAGCGAGGAGCCGTACTAGGGACGACCCCGGTTTTAACTACCCTGCCGTTATGCTGCCGAAATTTTGAATAATATTCATGTGTTAGAATTATTTTCATGTGTTGAAACTATATTCGTGTGTTGAATAGAAAACCTTCATGTGTTGAATAGAAATTCATTCGTTGAATAGAAATTTATGTGTTGAATGGTATTCGTGTTTTGAAATAAACTGTTTTATAATAAAAATCATATTTTTATCATCTATATGAACTATATAAAATAGTAATGTTTTGAAATAAATTGTTTTGCAATAAAAATCACATTCTTACTATATATATACAAACTATAGAGAACATTCATGTGTTGAATAGAAATTCATTCGTTGAATAGAAATTCATGTGTTGAATGGTATTCGTGTTTTGAAATAAATTGTTTTATAATAAAAAATAATCATATTTTTATCATCTATATAAACTATATAAAATAGTCGTGTTTTGAAATAAATCGTTTTACAATAAAAATCACATTTTTACTATAAACATGAATTGTTAAAAATAGTGAAGTGTCGAAGTGAATGTTGGTTGGATAAAAATATCATTTTTATCAAATGTATGAAAAGAAAATAGTTTTGAAATCAAAGAATCGATTATATTTATATTCATATATATAAATATAATTAAAATATATCGAATAACGAAGCTGCTGTTCGTGTTTTGAAACCGTAATTTCAAACGATTAGTGCGGGAGATCCGACCATCGGATTTTCCCGAAACCGAAACCGTTGGGTTCACTTTGGAAATATCTTTCCAAAGACACCAACTTTGTAAAGATCCAACAGTTGGATTGTCTGGAATGTTTAATTCAAATCTGAAGAAAAACAGCGCCAGAATCGATTATATTTATATAAATATATAAATATAATTAAATTAAATCGAATAACGACGCTGCAGTTCATATTTTGAAATCGAAACTTCAAACGATTATACCGGGAGATCCGACCGTCGGATTTTCCCGAAACTGGAACCGTTGGATTCGTTTTGAAAAGATCTTTCTAATGATATAAATTTTGTGATGATCCAACGGTTAGATTTTCAGATATGTGTAAATCAAATCTGAAGAAAAATAGCGCCATGGTCGCGTTATGGCCCGAAGCGTCGTTTGAATAAATTGGCTATTTTAAAATAAATAAAAATTACGATAAATCGTTATAAAATAAACGATATGGATGTGAAATTTAGAAACTAACTGAAGGTTGGCTAAGTCGAATGGTTTCCTGGGTTTTGATCTGATGTTGGTTTCGGCCTTCGGGGTTAATATTTGGGAAGTTGTTCTCTTACTGATTTACGGTTAGCGACTGATGAATTGAAATGATGCGTATGTGTGTTTGTGTTGCACTTTATTATATACGCGAGTTGCTCAGAAAGATCGGGTTTATCCCATTCTGAATAACCGAATCGACGATAAGAAATCGAAGATGAAGACGGTGGTCGAAGACTGGAGTTCTTCACCTCGTTTGGATGGTAACTGATGTCCTGATTGGGAGGCATCCCGAAATATGGATAATAAGTGGTGATCGTCCAGACGTACGTGGAGATCGATGGGTTTGCAACGTATATAGTGCCTCCGGTTTCGTTCAGACCCAGAACGGACTTGCAAATGGACTTTGTGTCTGACAATGGAATTCAGTCTGTGTGATTGATAGCCATTAGTTGCATGGTGTGAATTGCATGTGTAGCATGCTAAGATGCAGTGATCAAGGCTTCTGTTGAAAAGCAAAGTCTTGTGGTGATGACCAAAGCACCGCCTGTGTGGTGTAGCTTTGTGTATAATGTGAATTCGCGAGCCTCACACCCCGGTATGAACCAGAAACGGGAGAGGACCTCAGGGAGGGCATGCGTTTCCTTCTAGCTAGAGGTGGTGTCGGTGCTTGAACTGGCTGACATTTATATTACTTTCACCTATGTGGTTGTTGCTGTTGCGAGGCGCGTCGGATATATCGGTGACTATGTGAAGTCGATGGAGTCATTCGTTGGCTCTTTTGCACCACAAAGGGCGGGGAAACGTAGTGTTCAGGAATTTTAATCCACATCGGTGGACCGGCCCTGTCGCTCCAAGGGTCGATGCGCTCTGACCCTGAGACATGGGCTAGATTATCTCGAAGCCGGTAAGAACTATCTTTTGCCTTGGTTCATGACGGAAATCCAATTTCCAAATACGTGATTGTGCGGTTTTGATTGTATACCTATATATGGCGACATAGTGGTATAGGGCATTAATGCCACCTATGATTGATACTTATGATTCGAAGTTGTTTTTGAAAACATATAAACACTAATAATAATATCAAATTCTTTGTTTTATTCGTATCAAGCATATTTTATATTTAATTATTATCAACAACGTCAGTACGGGGTTTGGGGTCGTCACAAATATCAACAACGTTTATTTAATTATTATTAAGTAAACTATTATTATACTTCTCTTATTAATCCTTTACAATATTATACTCGAGTTTTGACTCCATTATAAATAGAATCCTTTATAAAATTTCTTCAACATCTCTATATAAACATTCTTGAACTTGTTTGTAACAACAATACCATATTTGGTTTAAATCATATATAATAGTTTTTAACAAAACTAATATAACTATCTTTTACAAAATATTATGTAAATATCTTTATAAATCTGACATTTATAACTTTTATAACTCTTATATTGACATCTCTTACAAATCCTTATATCTATTTTTATCAAAACAATTCAGCTTATCATCTGTAACAAATGTTACAGATTTCATTTCAAAACTTTTACTTCATTTACAAATCCCATTTTTAAATCAGTATCAAAAACTAAGGGTGTGTTTGGTTAAAAATGAGTTTTGGGTTTTTAGTTTTCAAAATTAATTACAAAACTTTAAAGGCGTAGAAGGAGGAATGGTAGAATGAAAGCAAGATGGAGGGGACCGCGGAGGGGATGTAGCAATCATGAAATGAGGATTTGGTCCCCATATTTCTCTCATTTCTCAAAACATGAAAAATGGATAAAAGTTGTTTTTTATTTTGTGTGTTAACTTTGTTTTCTAAAATTGTTGTTTTCCATGATTTACATGCGTTGTGCACATTTTTGTATGGAGGAAAACCCAAAACTTAAAATGGTAAACCCAACACTACCTAATATTTCGATTACATTTTTAAACTCTTAATCTCCATTTACAAAATCGTTTGTAAATCATTTACGATAACTCATACTCGTTGTCATTTCCAAAATCTCAATTTCCTTTTTCCTACTTTCAAATATTAAATAAATATTTGATTTAAGCTATTAGATTTGTAAAAATTCCTTTTGTAATTTCATTATAAAAACTCGAATTTTATATTAAAACCCGTTCATAAACTCCTTCCATAATTCAATTCGATTTCATTTTCACTTCAATTACTTTTTAAATGAATTTCAAATAAGAATTAACTATTAAATTATTATTAATATAATAATTTATTTCAAACATTAACTACTGTAAAAGTAATTAATTTCTTTATTAACTAAAATAAATAGTCAATTCCTTTTTAAAATCTTATTAAAATTAAAACACATATTCGTTTGTCTATTTCATTACATTAATTCAAAACAGACTAATTTAATAGTCAATTCCGGTTAAATAGGTTGACTTCATCCATTCAAATCATGGTTATCTTGTTAAGCAGTTCCAACTAGTCTTTTATTTAAATTAATTAATAATATAATTAATTATACTAATTCCATTTAATTGTTTCTCAAAAACAATTATCCAAAACTTAACCGTTATGTTAATTTCAGCACATTCACTTATAAATCTGATTAACGCAAGAAATTTGCTTTATAAAAAAATTTAATATTCATTTATACCTTTAAATAATAAATAATAAATAATAAATATTTGTTTCATTACATAAACTTTTACTTAGTAAATAGATTCAAAAACCTGTTTTCAGTTATAAATAATTTCATAACTTCTTTTATGTCGATTTATCTGACAGTAAAATCCATATTTACAAAAATGATTGATTTTTTTAGGCCATATACTGCCAATTACTCAACTAATATTATCCATTGGTTTAAACAAAACAAATGTTGAATTTAATGTCAACGGTCAATACCCAAATCATTCATTCAATCAGAATGTTCACATAATGATAATATGAAACTAAATAACATTAAATATAATTGAGGAATCATGTTGGATCCCTCCAACCTGCCCTTCCCTGTATTCCAATACGTTATCTCAAATATGATCATTCAATTCAAACGAATAATGGTTTTCAAAACAGTCAATAACGACAATTCAATATCAACCAATCTGTTTAACACAATCATAATTCATTTGATTAAACATGTTTATTTTATAAACGTGACCAATAAGGTAAGTTAACTTAATTGGGACCAATCGTTAAAATAATGATTTGGTATTTCACCAAAATTAAACAACGTTTAATTTCATTGGTTCAGCCAATATATGAATATATATTTCACAAACAGTCAACCATTAGCAAGCATAGCACACAAAATAAATTCCTGACTTATATAAAATATAAGTGGGAAGAACTGAGTGAGTTTAACTCACCATGATTGCGTTCGTCATTCAAATGGTTCGCTTTAATTAAACTAAATATGCATTTAATTTGATTAAAGACTCCAACTGCTTCCGGCTCCGTCCGTTCCCATTTCAGAATGTAGCGCTCCCCAATATGGTTCCAAGGATTCTGGTTCTATTCTAGTATGTTAACGTATACGAATTATAAGATATACGGTTTAAATTTAAATAATTAATCCATAATTATTATTAGTTTCTAAAAGTATTTTTTTCCAAATTACTTTGTTTCTATTCCAACGGTCACCTACCATTTGTTTATTTCAGAACGTAGCTTTCTTTTCTCACGTCGTCGTCTTTATTTTTGGTTTCCATATTTGTTTCCATTCTCTGTGTAGCTACTGGTCCGAATATCATTTCTCTTTTTTTGTCATTTCTCTTTTTTTTCCTCCTCGGTTGTTGCTTGAACCGTCCTTCCTATCTTCCATGCAGTGGACATTCTTCGAATCCCAAGCCACATCTTCAACCATTTCATCTAATCATCATTTTTTCCTTTTTCTTTTTCGTTCTTTATTTTTCCGCGTTCCAGTTCCATTTCCACTAATGCCAAACTACTTCATGTTTCCATTGCTTCCGGTTTGAATACTTGCTTTCTCATTAACAGTTTCAGGACCAAATGCTTCACGCATAGCTCACAGTCGCAGCATCCTCATGCTGCTGATCATCACACACTAAAACTTTCCTACTTCCTTCATTTACAAATTTGCTTTGTGCTTTGGCCACTAACGTTCCCCACTTCAATACACGGTAACCCATCCAATTATCATGCACGAGCACCACTTCCTTTGCTCGCCACTGCGCCTTGCCTAGTCCATTACCGCCCCATCTGAAACCTCCAGTACGAGCGCCCCAGTGTCTCCCACCGACACCCTGAGCCATATCGTCTCCGGTCAACCCAGTTGCCGTTGAAACCCTTCGAACCCGCGCACGTTCTTACTGAGATTCTGGACAACTCGGCTAACGATTTTCGATCGCCACCGTTAAAATCAAAGATCCCATTTAGTCAAAGATTTTTGTATTTTGGAAGAGTTTGAATTCGATTGATGAATTTGGAGAAAAGGAAGATTGAATTTAGAAGCTTATCAGTCGTTGCTTCATTGTGTGGCGGCTCAACAAAGCATTGACCGCAAGAGATAGTTTGACCCGCATTAGGTTTTAACGTTGGCCTTTATAAAGAAGATGGACTAAAATTTATTATTATTTTATTATGTCTAACTTTGCATGAAGAAATGTGTCAAATTACCTACATAAACCTCCCGTTTTTGACAAACAAATAGGTAATCCCAGCATAAAAAAATATTCTGGACCCAATGGGACAGGTTTCGTCGAATTCCGAGGTCGTTTGTGAAAAGTCCTTTATAAATATCGATGAAAAATCAAGCGTTAAAAATTCCTACAATTACAGAAAAAATCCAAAAAATATGAAACCTTGATATTTTACTAGACCTATTCCTAACAGATCCAATGAATCTTATTTCATCAAATTTGGAGTTCGTTTGTCCGGTCGTTTATTCGTTAAAGGTTACCCCTGTCTAAATAATCTAAACAATTAAATAAAAACAAGGGCGTTTTTGGTTGCTAAAATCACATACGACATCCGTTTTTTTTTTTTCTTACAATAATTTACCGATGCGGTCCCAATTAAACTAATTTCATCAAAAACTGAGATCGTTTGCAAAAATGACTATTTTTAAAGCAAATATAATATTAATAAAATATTAATTAAATTTCCAAAAAAAATCCATTTAAATAATAATAAATTATTTTTATCATATATATCCAAACAGGATATATATACAACTTCAAATATAAATTTTACAACTCAGTATCAACATTTTCGGGTTAACCGATATTAAAATTATGTTGAAAATTCCTTTGAATTCATTAAATAAATGTTATATTTTAATAACGATTTCATAACTACTATTTTAATATTTGATTTGGACATAACTAACCATGTATAACACGAAATCTGGATTTTTCTCTTCCATTAGAAAGTTATAATCGACAAGATTCCAAAGTTTCTTGTTTCACAGAAATCTGACTTAAATCGGATCTTTTATACCTAGTTAAATTTCAAAATTCAATATTACGAATTGCAATGCCATTTCGAGCTTGACTTATATTATATATAAATTTAACATTCAAACTCCGTTTTAAATGAACGAATTCAATATTAAATCCAATAATATTCCAAATATAATATTTAAAATAATAAATTAAATTAAATATTTGACCACCAAAAATACGAGACATTACAATCTCCCCCCTTAATAGAATTTCATTCCCAAAATTACTAAGGTGAGAAAATTGTTACAAATCCCATTATCTTTAAAATCCAATTTATTTTAAATCGAAAACTAATTTATTATGGTAAAATAAAATTTTCAAAAATATCGAAATTTTCTAACACCTTAAATTCCCGGAAAAATTCGGTAGAGCCTCCCCTGTACGGAGTGAAATCTGTGATATCGCAGGAACAAATAACATATATACATCTACCACACAGCCGGAAAATCAAATTAAAAACCCAAAATTCGTATTTTCGCGTAGGCGTACTTTTTACGAGCGCTATTGAGCATATTTGCTCAATGTATTTCGATCTACGCAACCAAAATCAATCTACATAACCACTTGACACCTGTACTTAACTCAGTTGGACATATGAGTAACATATATGTGAAATTCTAGTAATACTTCATTAATCCACATTCTAACTAAAACAATTACCACTATCAACTATATAACATCCTTCATATGCAAATACAGGGTTAACACATTCAGTTTTAATTCACATGCGGTTTCATTTCAGTTTATTACTTTAGAGTTAATTTCTCTTAGTTTCCAATTCATTCACCTCCATTAAACTATTGATTAATTTTATTTATACATTCTATCAACCAATCCACAACAATTCACGATCAACAACCAATACTCAATCAAACCAATTGAATTTACATTCAATATTAACGTTTACTTTGGTTTAACATATTTGAATATCAATCAATTAATATCCGTTTGATTTTATTTATTATTCATTTAATTTCCAAATTCAAAATCTATTTTATTTAGTTTCAATATATTTCTTACTCCACTAAACCAAGTTGAGTTTTAATTCAATTAACTAATTTAATTTTTCTAACCAACTTCTGATTTTATTTCGAAAATCATCCATTTTGATTCATTCTGTTTTTAACTTATACTAAGTTAAATTTTAGTCCATTTAATTTCCCAGTTCAAATTATTAATCCAATATGAATTTGATTCAAATCAACCAACAAACAAACTAATATTCAAATAATTTGATAAAATTATTTTCTTTCTATACAAAAATATATTTTGGGTAAAATTATTTCATTTACCCACTTTACAAAATAATATCGTATTCATTGTCAGTTCAAAGCTTCTCAACACTTGAACCGATCAAATAACATAATACAAAACCTTTGTATATAAAGTTTACAAATACGTGCTCTCATATATATACACTCAACTCAATCTAAGGCATTACTATCCTCATCTTTATTGAGTGACACCACAGAGCCAAGGTTATTACTAAACCAATAGCTCTGATACCATTGTAACGGCCCATGGATCTTCGACCCCGAAAATCGACACAAAAACACCATGTTGAACATTCAAGCATCGAAAACACAGGAACGTTATTAGAAAGAAATTAGAGGGTGAGATAAGAAAGAAAGAAGTATTAGAATAGAAGAAGAAGAACTAACAACACATCACAGAGTCTTACATCGCAGCGGAACAAAATATAATACAGAAATAAATTTTTATAGAGAGCTTTGAAATAGTACTTACAATCACCAGATTACATCACACATCTGGACAATTATAATAACCTATCCTCATATACAACACACAGTGGAATAACAACTAAATATCATTCGTCTGAACATCTCCAGTTCATCTCTGGATTTCGCAGCCTCCGATAACCTGAACCTGTACGATCCGGTCTAACCCGAGCATTACAAACGACGGGTCAGTCTCGCGAATCACAGTGAGAAAAAACACAGAGTTTATAGGTATCACACAACTTGATTTTTAAAGTCCAAAATCTTCTCGGAAGAAAAAGATAATCATAAGACCAAATCCACACATAAATACGAACGGTTTTTACCTTATGATAACCCAAAACATTTTTGAAATCAATAACTTTTCTGATATTATAATAGTGTCTAAATACAAATAAATATCAATCTAGCAGAAAGCTTGCATCTCACGCTCTACATAAATAGTATACAATCAAAACCGCGGGCTCTTATTGGGGAATGGATTTCCTAGCAAGGTATGGGACCACCTTCCCGATAATGTACCTCTGGAGATGATTACATTGGGGTTCAACAAGAACATCTTGCAACCCAGGCTAAACATGACCGACCCCTCAATATACTATGAGAGTACTGAATATATCGTTACTACGGTTGGGGGCCATCCAACCGAACCGATAGCATACATGCAAGAAATTAAAATGGGACAACCGAAGGCATTTGATTTCACCAGATCAGGTAATGATATACCCTTTTGATGGGTGCGACCCACATAGCCATGCGACCTACCGATTTTATGTCATTTCCTGGTTGATGAGGCTAGAGGTTAAGCTTATCCTTCAGAACAACTCATCTGCATTCACTTTGAATGCCACATCGTCAGATCTACTGGATATCACTTAATTAATTTCCAAAAAAAATACTCTAAGCGTTAAGCTAAAAGAAGGTGTACAGACTTCTCCGCCACCGATAGAAATACGTTTGTAGAAATTCAATATACGTGATCCCTTTGGAAATATTTTGTCAGACACTCGTCCATACAAGTCATCCAGGAACATGATGAACCGAAGGCACCCTCCTACCACATCCTATATAGGTATCACCCCAAGGATCAGTAGCGAGTAGTCCTTGCAATCCGTGGATTCCAATCACGACAGAATCACTATCGAAATATCTATGGCCGATAAACCAGAGAAATTCAACCAGTGATTCTTCTGTTTATGAAGACCCACGGTCTTCAATGCTCCATCTTCAATTAACATTTTCCATGTATTTGTTGGTCGGAATGGTTATCAAATATAAATTCGATCCCGGTCTTTCCGTACCAATAATCGTATTTGGCCAGATTTGATAGTCGGTTATTTAACTATCAAATAAATAATCATGAGAATGAAATGAGTTTATTGATTTAGTACTTGCATTACTTGGCCTCTTTAATTAAACATCTGTTAATTATATTCTTTAAATTTTCTTATATTGGAGTTTACCTCTTACTTCTTATTATAAATAAGAATATTCTTGAAATCATTTCATCGCTTATAAACTTTCCGAATACAGTTTATAATATTCCTACGGAAATCATAACTTATGTTTCCCTCAATTATCTCTCGTTTATAAACTAATACCATTCCTGGATAATCGTGAAGTCAACCAAGTTGGGGTATTTTATTTACCTCTCAGACGTTTACCAACAACATTCATGTCTTTAGAATAGATAGAAGTTATTTTAATCGAACGTTGCATTTGAAAACCTTATTTAAATATCAACAATGTTTACTTTATTATTATTAAGTAAACTATTATTATACTTCTCCTATTAATCCTTTACAATATTATACTCGAGTTTCGATTCCATTATAAATAGAATCCTTTATAAAATTTCTTCAACATCTCTATATAAACATTCTTGAACTTGTTTGTAACAACAATACCATATTTGGTTTAAATCATATATAACCGTTTTTAACAAAACTAATATAACTATCTTTTACAAAATCTTATGTAAATATCTTTATAAATCTGGCATTTATAACTTTTATAACTCTTATATTGACATCTCTTACAAATCCTTATATCTATTTTTATTAAAACAATTCAGCTTATCATCTGTAACAAACGTTACAGATTTCATTTCAAAACTTTTACTTCATTTACAAATCCCTTTTTTAAATCAGTACCGACAACTAATATTTTGATTACATTTTTGAACTCTTAATTGCCATTTACAAAATCATTTGTCAATCATTTATGACAACTCATACTCGTTGTCATTTCCAAAATCTCAATTTCCTTTTTCCTACTTTCAAATATTAATTAAATATTTGATTTAAGCTATCATATTTGCTAAAAATTCCTTTTGTAATTTCATTATAAAAACTTGAGTTTTGTATTAAAACCCGTTCATAAACTCCTTCCACAATTCAATTCGATTTCATTTTCACTTCGATTACTTTTTAAATGAATTTCAAATAAGAAGTAATCTCTTAAATTACTAATAACATAATAATTTATTTCAAACATTAACTACTATAAAAGTAGTTAATTTCTTTAATAACTAAAATAAATAGCCAATTCCTTTTTAAAATCTTATTAAAAATAAAACACATATTTGTTTATCTATTTCATTTACATTAATTTAAAACAGAATAATTTAATAATCAATTCCAGTTAAATCGGTTGACTTCATCCATTAAAATCACAGTTATCTTGTTAACCAGTTCTAATTAGTCCTTTATTTAAATTAATTAATAATGTAATTAATTATAATAATTCCATTTAATTGTTTCTTAAAAACAATTATCCAAAACTTAACCGTTACGTTAATTTCAGCTCATTCACTTATAAATATGATTAACGTAAGAAATTTGCTTTATAAAACAATTTAATAATCACTTATACCTTTAAATAATAAATAATAAATATTTGTTTCACTACATAAACTTTTATTTAGTTTATAGATTCAAAATCTATTTTTAGTTATAAATAATTTCATAACTTCTTTTATGTTGATTTACCTGACGGTAAAATCCATATTTTCAAAAATGATTGATTTTTTAGGCCTTATACTGCCAATTACTCAACCAATATTACCTATTGGTTTGAACAAAACAAATGTTGAATTTAATATCAATGGTCAATACCCAAATCAATCATTCAATCTGAAATGTTCATATAATGATAATATAAAACTAAATAACATTAGATATAATTGAGGAATCCCGTTGGATCCCTCCAACCTGTCCTTCCCTGCATTCCAATACGTTATCTCAAATATGATCATTCAGTTCAAACGAATAATGGTTTTCATAATAGTCAATAACGACAATTTAATATCAATCAATTTATTTAACACAACTATAACAATTCATTTGATTAAACACGTTTATTTTATAAACGTGACCAACAAGATAAGTTACCTTAATTGGGACCAATCGTTAAAATAACGATTTGGTATTTCACCGAAATTAAACAGCGTTTAATTTTATCGGTTCAGCCAATATATGAATATATATTTCACAAACAGTCAACTATTAGCAACCATAACACACAAAATAAAAACCCGACTTATATAAAATATAAGTGTGAAGAACTAAGCGAGTTTAACTCACCTTGATTGCATTCGTCGTTAAAACGGTTCGCTTTAATTAGACTAAATATGCGTTTAATTTAATTAAAAACTCCAACTGCTTCTGGCTCCGTCCGTTCCCATTTTGGAATGTAGCGCTCCCCAATATGGTTCCATGGATTCTGGTTCTATTCTAATCTGTTCACGTATACGAAGTATAAGACATACGGTTTAGATTTAAATAATTAATCCATAATTATTATTAATTTCTAAAAGTATAATTTTTTTCCTAATTACTTTGTTTCTATTTTAACGGTCACCTTCCATTTGTTTATTTCAGAGCGCAACTTTCTTTTCCCACGTCGTCGTCTTTATTTTCGGTTGCCATATTTGTTTCCATTCCCTGCGCTGCTACTGGTCCGAATATCATTTCTCCTTTTTTTTTCATTTCTCTTTTTTTTTTCTTCCTCGGTTGCTGCTTGAACCTTCCTCCCTATCTTCCATGCAGTGGACATTCATCCAGTCCCAAGCCGCATCTTCAGCCATTTCATCTGATCATCATTTTTTCATTGTTCTTTTTCATTCTTGTTTTTTTTCGGCGTTCCAGTTCCATTTCCACTAATACCAAACTACTACATATTTATGTTGCTTCCGGTTTGAACACTTGCTTTCTCATTAACAGTTCCAGGACCAAATGCTTCATGTACAGCTCACAGTCGCAGCATCCTCACGCTGCTGATCATCACACACTAAAACTGCCCTACTTCCTTCATTTACAAATTTGCTTTGTGCTTTGGCCACTAACGTTCCCCACTTCAATACACGGTAACCTGTCCAATTATCATGCACGAGCACCACTTCCTTTGCTCGCCACGGTGCCTCACCTAGTCCATTACCGCCCCATCTGAAACCTCCAGTCCGAGCGCCCCAGTGCCTCCCACTGACGCCCTGAGCCCCATCGTCTCCGGTCAACCCAGTTGCCGTTGAAACCCTTCGAACCCGCGCACGTTCTTACTAAGATTCTGGACAACTTGGCTAACGATTTTCGATCGCCACTGTTAAAATCAAAGATCCCATTTAGTCGAAGATTTTTGTAATTGGAAGAGTTTGAATTCGATTGATGAATTTAGAGAAAATGAGGATTGAATTTAGAAGCTTCTCAGTTGTTGCTTCATTGTGTGGCGGCTCAACAAAGCATTGACCGCAAGAGAAAGTTTGACCCGCATTAGGTTTTAACGTTGGCCTTTATAAAGAAGATGGACTAAGATTTATTATTATTTATTATGTCTAACTTTACATGAAGAAATGTGTTAAATTACCTACATAAACCTCCCTTTTTGACAAAGAAATTGGTAATCCTAGCATTAAAAAATATTTTGGATCCAATGGGACAGGTTTCGTCGAATTCCGAGGTCGTTTGTGAAAAGTCCTCTATAAATATCGATGAAAAATCAAGCGTTAAAATTCCTATAATTACATAAAAAATCCAAAAAATATGAGACCTTGATATTTTACTAGACCTCTTCCTAACGGATCTAATGAATCTTGCTTCGTCAAATTTGGAATTCGTTTGGCCAGTCTTTTATTCGTTAAAGGTTACCCCTGTCTAAATAATCTAAACAATTAAATAAAAACGAGGGCGTTTTTTGCTGCTGAAGTCACATACGACATCCGTTTGCCACAAAATTTGTTTTTCTTACAATAATTTAACGATGCGGTCCCAATGAAACCAATTTATCGAAAACTGTGATCGTTTGCAAAAATGACTATTTTTAATGCTTATATAATATTAATAAAATATTAATTAAATTTCCAAAAAATCCAATTAAATAATAATAAATTATTTTTATTATATATATATCCAAACAGAATATATATACCACTTCAAATATAAATTTTACAACTGAATATCAACATTTTCGGGTTAACTGATATCAAAATTATGTTGAAAATTCCTTTGAATTCATTAAATAAACGTTATATTTTAATAATGCTTTCATAGCGACTATTTTAAAATTTGATTTGGACATAACTAACCGTTTATAACACGAAATTTGGATTTTTCTCTTCCATTAGAAAGTTATAATCGACAAGATTCCAACGTTTCTTATTTCACAAAAATCTGACTTAAATCGAATCCTATATATCCAGTTAAAGTTCAAAATTCAATATTACGAACTGTAGAGCCATTTCGAGCTCGATTTATATTATACATAAATTTAACATTTAAACTCCGTTTTAAATAAACGAATTCAATATTAAATCCATTAATATTCCAAATACAATATTAAAATAATAAATTAAATTAAATATTTGACCACCAAAAATACGGGACATTACACTTATGAGGTACTAATTTAAAATGTGAATTTAAAATATGAACATATAGTATAAATCTATATGGATAATAAATTTTGAAATTTTGCTCTAACTTAAGTAATAAGATCATTGGTTACGAACAACTACTCAAACTCAAAAGGGATAAGTGGGTAATATGGAACCTTGCAAGGCACTTTTATGAAAACATTGTTCAAGGAAAATTTTGTTTTCTTTAAAGAATGTTTCTTTTGAACTTAGTAGACGACTCTTTAGAATCACTTTGGAGCTTATTGCATCATGTACTTTTGATCACTATCTGATGGAGATTAAAGTCACGTTTCTTAATAGAGACATTGATGAAGCTAATTAAGAAATCAACTTATGGATTAGTCTTTTGTATTTCAGATTCAAATACACCATTATTGCTCATAGGGTGATATTTGGATTATTACAAAAGAATTAGGAAGATATATGCTTAAAAAGTTTGGTATGTAAAACGCGATTCAGTTGATTTTTTTTTTTCACCAAAACAGATAAGTTCTACCATCCTTGAAACTATAGAAACGCAAGTGATTCCTCATGCACTTGCAGTATGGATTCTAATGCATACTAAAGTATATACACATATGTGTTTTGTATATTATTTGGCAGATATCTTATTGATATTGAAAGTGGATCACCTTTAGTAACTAAAATGGTTATGAAGTATCTTTAAGAAACAAAACAAAAAAGTTATAAGCTTATAGATAAAAGATCGAATTGTTTGGAGTTCATAAAGAATTACGATTCGAATATTTTTTTTGGATGTCATTACTGCAAAAGATCCACTTAAGGTAATGATAATATGAGTGAAACCATACAAGGAAAGTGTCATGCAAACACTTATAGCTTCCACTGCTATGGAAATATTTTTTATGTTTAATTACAAGACATCCAACTATGGAAAATAATTGTAAATTTGTGTCACAAGACTGTGGATTATTAATAAAGAATTGAAAGATCATTGAAGTAACATTGTGATAGCAAAAAATATATTATTTTTCAACAAGGAAAGAGTGCAAAATATATTGTAATCCATAGAGCATACTTTGACAAACTCCATTACGGCGGATCTGTTTATTAAAAGATTATCACTTAAGGTCCTTCATGAACATATAGCTTAATCAGTATAATTTTTATGTAAGGATATTTTGGTTCAGGAGGAATTTGTATTTGGTATTGTCGTATGACTCGTTGCTTTATATATTCGGTTACAGATATATGTATATCAAGTTCTTTTTCTGATCAGAAATAAAGTAGTAAAATTTTCTTTGCACTCGGATTGTTCAAAATATTAAACGTTTTGATCTCACTAAAGAAGGACCAGTTGGAAATAGACGTATATAGATCCCATTTCATGTAATTTCCATGCTAGCATCCATGATTGATCTGTGTCATTTGATTGTATTGATATATGTGACCATTGATGGGTTTAGTTACGATAAATGTAACAAATGTCGCTTTGATCCTTTGTCAATACAGTTAATAAATGAGATTGTTTCAGATACACTAATATGTTATAAATAGCAAATTTTGGAGCTCATAAAGTTAAACACATTTTAAATGTTATTTCATATGTGGCCCGGGGGAGATGGTTGGAATATTTCAATAATTGGGTCACATATGTAAAATAAAATGTATTGCGCTATTTTAGTGTAAAATCTAACATAAGTGGTCTAATTTTAAATTAGAGTTAAGAGGCTTAAATCTTATATCATATGGGCCTAATGCGTATATACCGGGGCGTTTTAATTTGTTGATGGGCCAAATTATAAAACGCCCTGTTATCTACGCATTAGGCCTATGATAATATAAGATTTAAGCCTCTTAACTCTAATTTAAAATTAGATTACTTCAGTTAGGCTTTACACACCAATATAGTGCAACGCATTTTATTTCGGGTCCGTGTATTAATACCCTGTTATTTGCTCTTCACCCCCATTAAATAGAAAATAAAATGGACATCCCAAAATTTTCTCTTCCAACTCCACTTATTCCAAAAATGCCCTTATCACATTTTTATTCTCATTGTTTTTTTGTTCTTTACTTCTTATTTCAAACTTGCAGTTTGTTTGTGCAACTCTTTCTTTAACGTCTTGATCAAATTAATTAACATGTGTAGACAACGTCATTAATTGCCTGACGTTGGTTATGGTAATTAACACTATATCTGACATGAATTTATTTAAATTAACACATTCTACAATGATGATTTAATTATTTGTTATTCAAACATTTGCAATTTCTGTACATTGTCAATCTACTCGGTCTTAAAATACATAATTGTATACACTGCCGACTTTAAATTTTTTAAAATTTTACTCATTGTTTGTAATTCGCTTCTTTACTTTAAATTTGAAATCATGTACACCGCTGATTTATAATTTTAAGTACTATTTGTAATTTAATTAACCTCAAACATCTTATATGGTTGATTTTATTGTTTTGAATCATCACATAACATTACACAAATTATCTGTTTCATTATTAAAGGGTCTAACTGAAAATAAAATTTTAAAATTTTAATTGGAGGGTGAAGAGCAAAAACGGGATGGCAATAGCCAGACCCTTTTATTTTGCATATTTCAACAGTAACATTCATTGTTTTGTTTTATTATTTTTATTGTTTTGCTTTAACAGTAACCCCTAATCTATAAAAAAAACAAATGGCGGAACTGCCTTTTTTATTTTATTTTTAATTTCCAACCTCCCTTGTAGTGGCTCTACGTGGTTTACAAGAAAACCACGTAAGAGCACTGCGTCGTATGCTGAAGAACCACGTTTCCTTGAAATTCACGTAGATCAAATACAAGAAAGGACGAAAAGACGAATTCTGTTGCAACTCATGAAAATGCTGAGTTTTGCCTTATAGCCAAAGGTTTCGGTGACAAAATTGCTCTTTTTCTGATTTTGATTTAAATTTCCGTTTTTTGTTCGTAGCTCCAGGTTATCAAGAGGTATTTTCGGGGTTTTTTTTTTAAGGGGAACTCAATAAAACGATGGATTTTTTTTGGATTTGGCCCCCTTTTATAAACTTATAACACATTTAGCCTTGTTTGAAAACTTATTACGGCCGTAGCCTGGTTTATGTCACATCAGCTGAGAACAATTATTTAACATTGCGTTATTTGAAATAACGCGTGAAGCGTTATTCAAGATAACGCAAACATGTTTTTAAGTTTAAACCCCGTGATTCTCTGTAGAACACAGGAGCGTTATCTTAAATAACGCTAGCGAGCGTTATCTTGAATAATGCAAATGTTTAGCGGTAATCATTTTTGGAAGAACAATTTAACGCGTTATTTAGAATACCACTCTAAAGCGTTATCCTAAATAACGCAGATATAAAATAATGGTGTGCTAAGTCTTACAGTTTCCTTTTGCGTTATTTCAAATAACGCTTCACGTGTTATTTGAAAAGACGCGTTGACGTGATATACAGTCACCCAAGAGTCTCTTCCTCCTCACTTTTTTACTTTCTACATATTGAAAAAAAAAAGAAACCCAATACCTTAAATCAAATTCCAAAATTAAACAGATCATTAATTTTAGCTCTGATCTAGCAGCAATTTCAGATTTATGTCAACTGGACTCTATTCTCCGTCGTTTGATTCATCATTAGGTTTGAATTTCAAAACCCTAAATCTTAGTTTTTCTGGATCTATAACTTTTGGTAATATATTCTTTTATGTTATTGTAAATTAGAATGGCTCCTAAGTTTATTGCGATTCTATGCTACTTTGATGGTGAGTTGGTTACTGATGATAGAAAGTGTGGGAAATACGAAGGTGGATCTTTCAAACCTGTAAAAGTTCTGATATGGTGTAACTTGCAGCCAGGGCCGGCCCTGGCCTAGTGCGAGCCGTGCGACCGCACAGGGCCCATTAGGTCGGGGGCCTAAAAAAAACTGTATTACCTTTACTAGAGCTGCGTTTTCTTTTCAGGATGCGTGCACTTGATAGTAATTTATCTCTGTTGACATTAATCAATATATTAAAATGGAGATGTGGCTTGTATGGACCTCTAACTGACAGATTGAAAATATGGGTAAAAACTTTATGAAATTGCTGAAACACACAATTTTCTCAATGGAGATGAACAGTAGAAAAAGCACATTTTCATTTAAGTTCAATTTCATAAAATAAAATAAAAAATTAAGGACCCAAAATTTTGCGCTCGCACTAGGCCCATAAATACTCAGGACTGGCCCTGCTTGCAGCAATTAAAAGCCTCAATATTCAAGTCAACAATGATTAATGCAGAGCAATTTGATATTGAGTTAGTATGCAACTGGCCGACTGATTCTGGTTCTAAGGCAATTAAAATTGCTGACGATGGTGATGTTGAGTTAATGTTTTCTGCTGCTTGTAAG
Source organism: Allium sativum (assembly GCA_030737875.1). Lineage (NCBI taxonomy): Eukaryota > Viridiplantae > Streptophyta > Magnoliopsida > Asparagales > Amaryllidaceae > Allium > Allium sativum. The sequence continues at coordinate 396,031,658 of CM060920.1, read as the reverse complement.
ACTATAGAGTTATTTGTTGTGAAAACGACAAAGTTAGTGGTAGAAGCACCTGCTGCTTCAGGACCCGTTCGAGCGGCACCTTTCCGTCCAACTCATCTAATCCCATCACCAAATAGTATTCCTCCTTTTAACGTTTCAGAGTACGGACAACATCAAATGTTCTATGCGTACCCCCCGCGTATGAATTATACACAAAATCCGCATTTTAGCTTTCCATTTCCCACGCAGGAAAGTATTGGATGCGCGACGCAGAGGTAAGCCCAACTTAAAAGGTTTTCTAAACATGTTATATATATTTTGGTTCTCCCAATTGTTGTTAATGCCCGACATATATTTTGTAGTTTTGGTCCTTATTACCGTCATACACAAAGTAATGTTGGACCGTCTACACAAGTAGCAGAACCGTTGCAGCCAACGCCATCTGAGTTATATCATATGAGTCAGGAGTAAGTATTCTCAGAAATGAATTGTTATTTGAGTCATGCTTAAATGTTTGTTCAAAGTGCAATATTTTCATGATGCAGCTGTCCGCAGGATTTCATGGAAGAGCAGTCGCCGTTCGAAGAGAATGCATGCGATGACGCGAGTCAAGTAGATGGAATTGTAGACCTTCAAACGAACCCTGGGCCTGCTTTGGACAGCATGACGGTTGCTTCGATTTCCGATAACAATCACGCATGGTTTGACAACATGCAAGTAAATAATGATTCGTTGAACTTTGACTTCGGAGCTGAAGAGATGGATGATGAAGATGATGAAGAAGATGGGCGTAATGACGAACCTGCGATGGAGATTCCCCTTGATGAGGGCATGTGTACTGCGCAAATGTTAGGCAGATCTGTTGTCGAGGACTTGCAAAGTAGGGGAGAATTATTCTCGTCCTCCTGCGTTCAAAGTGGCTTTAAACCTAGTCTTGTATTTGAGAGCAAAGCTAAATTTCTGCAACAACTAAGTGAGTGGTCCATTTTACATGCTGTTTCTTTTAAGCCCATTAGGTCCAACAAAGAAATGTATACTGCCATTTGCAATATCGACGATACTTGCCAGTGGAGAATTCATGCAATTGATTCCAAAAAATCGCAGACTGGGTTGTGGGTTGTTAAGAAGTATAGAGGGGAGCATACTTTCGTTAATCCAACGGTCAATTCAAGCAATCGCCCAGCGACATCAACATTTCTGGTTTCGAAGATCATGCCTTTTGTGAAGTCTGATTTAAACATATCAGCTAGAACAGTTCAAGTGTTGGTTGAAGAACAATTTTTTATTAAGATTGGTTATATGAAAGCTTGGAGATCTCTGAGTAAGGCAATTGTTATGGTTTACGGGGATTGGGCGGAGTCATATTCTCTGTTACAGCCATATTTTGATGAAATTAGAAGATCAAATCTCGGTAGTGTAAGCCATATATTAACAGATGAAGTTGGTGTATTTAAACGTGCATTTTGGGCATTTGGCCCTTCCAATGAAGGATTTCTACATTGTCGTCCATTGCTTTGTATCGATGGCACCCATTTGTATGGCAAATACAAAGGTACACTACTCGTAGCCACTCCAACGGATGCAAATGATCAACTCTATCCGTTGGCGTATGCCATTGTTGAGTTCGAATCGGTTGAATCTTGGGCTTGGTTTTTTTCCTGTATGAGATGGTTTATACATAGTGTAAACAATCGCAGTATTACTTTCATATCTGATAGAATGAAAGGAATCCCTATCGCATTGCAGGAAAGATGGGTAGAGCCACATAAGCATAGATTTTACGCGAGGCATCTAAAAGCAAATTTTCAAAAAGCTGGCTATAGAGATCAACGTTTGAATGGTTTATTCTACGCGGAGGCATGTGCATCAGAAGAGGTTGAGTATCATAAGCTTCGGGAGGAAATTAAGACGGCCAACGTAAGAGCTCATAACTGGATTGAGAGAAGTTTGGGAGGAAAAGAGGAAAATTGGGCTTTGTTTAAAGACAATGGCGGAATGTTTCATGTAATGACGACAAATGCTTCTGAAAGCTTCAACGGTGTGCTAAGAGGTGCACGATCGTTCCAGTTAAGTCGTTGGTTGCGCGTACCTTCTATAGATCGGTGGATTATTTCTGTAATAGGCGGCAAAATGTTGTTGGTTCGGTATGCAAATTAACCCCAAAGTGAGAGGCAAAAATAGCTGAAAGAGCCGAAGAAGCAAGACGTTGCAGAATAGTTCGCTTCGGCGAATATGAATGGGTTGTAATACACTACTACGGTGATGAATTTACAGTAAAGATAGAGGGTAATACTTATTCGTGTACATGTAACATACCAATGCTACAGCACCTACCTTGTGCGCATGTTATGGCTGCATGTTCGGCAGTGGCAAATGGGGCCAAAAGAGATCATCACGACTTCGCCTCCAACTGGTACACAGTTCAAAGTTATCATGCGGCCTACATGCCTGAGTTTCATCCAGTTCGTGACAAGCGCTATTGGCCGCAACCTTCAGTACATATGGTTTTTCCCCCGCAAGCTCGGAGAGCACCGAGCCGACCTAGATCTACTAGAATTATAGGCACCATGGACGAGGGGCAGTCTTCTAGATCTAATAGGTGTAGCAAGTGTGGAGTAAATGGTCATAGGAAGAACCGTTGTACTACAGTGACATAGACTTTACTAAGTGTTATGTAGTACCTACCTATCCTGTTTTATTACATTGCGTACGTTTCTATTTGGTTTTATTATGTATAAGACATATGTCGTAACTATTTATCCTGTTGTTTTATGTGTGTGGTAACATTTATCTTGGTTGTATTACGTAAATGAAATATGTTTTGGAGAATTGGCTTAGTGGTAACATTATACGACAGTACGAAAAATGAAATGATACAACATTAAACGCCAATACACTACTCATTACAACTACATTTGAATGCTACATAAAACGATACATTAGAACACTACATATAACGATACATTCGAATGCTACATAAAACGATACCAAGACCGTTACATTACTCATTAGGATATCTAGGAATGGTGGACTCCAGTGAGTCATATTTTTCCCGCATTCGGTAAATTTCGGTCTTTAGTTGTGCATTCTCTTCTTGCATCTCCAGGGCATACTCGTGGCCTTTTCGACATAATGAAGGATCAATCCACTCCGTGTAACGACAAGGCGAAACCAAGTGCGGCACAGATAACCAAACCAGATATCGCCCGGAAGCGTAGTACCGTCGGCCAGCGTTTGCCTTACTCTTCGCAATATGCACATGACAATAGACATTGCAATTGCAATATTGTCGTGGTAATGCTTCACCAATCGCTAAGGCTTTACCCTTATTTCTTCCGCCGTTTCCATCCACCGCTACAAAGGTCTTTTGTCGCATTTCTTTAGGTATGAGAGCTTCCAATCGTGGTTCTTTGCCCGGTCGGCGTTCAATTGATTCAAACTCATCCATGTACTTGGCTAAAGTTTCATCATCAAGTTCCCATTGATTCATCTAAAATATAATTGCATGAATAAAACCTACATTATGGACTACTTTTGAAAAACAATAAACTAAAAAAAAAGATCCGTGGAGTACCTTCAATTGTGAGCAAAATAGGACTTCTGAATTGTGAGGTGTTTTGGGTTTGATTTGGGAAAGTAACAAATGAATGGGTGGGTTGGTGAAGATGACACATCTTTTAATGACAGGATACCAACCTGGAGCGGTATTTGGAATAACGCACATAACGTTATTCCAAATAACGCTTACAGCGTTATTCTAAAAAACGCTATAGGTTGTGCACGGTTTAAAGATAACAACCTGGAGCATCATTTAAAATAACGCTATAAGCGTTATTCGGAATAACGCTAGACGCGTTATTCCAAATGCCGCTCCAGGTGCTTTACAGGTTATATATCCTGCACAGTGTATACGCGTTATTTGGAATAACGCTATACGCGTTATTCCAAATGCCGCTCCAGGTGCTTTACAGGTTATATTTCCTGCACAGTGATGCATAAACTCATCAACTTAAAGTCAATAACGATAAACAACCAAAAGCAAACATTGGAGCCTACTACGGCAAACCAAAAGGATGTCACATAAACCAAACTAAGTATACGTTACAACTCCAAATCCGAGTTAATCACAACCCGCAAAACATTACACAATTTCAACATCCGAATTAAAAGTTCAAGTAGCTAAAAATAACAGTTAACCTACAAAATACAACACCACCCTATGGACCAACTATTTCAGGATCCGTTGTTGGTAAAGGAGTTTCTCTCTGCTTCCTCTTCGTTTTTGGAGGTGCATCTTCATGCGAAGACGATGAGGATGAGGATGAGGAACCTTCTTAGGGCTGTGACGGACCATGCACAACCTGTGTTGGTTGAGACGACTCTGCTTCCTTACCCTTACCCTTTCCCCTTGACGCCACCTTTTTCCTCCGTGATGTATAAACCTTAGTAGTTGGCGGCGGAGGAATGTCGCGGACTTCTTGTGCCTCCGAAGCTTCTACGGGTGCTAAAGCTTGAGCTGGGGGAGGTGGAGGAGGCGGTGCTGGTCTTGCAAGCCTGTTCTTTCCCAAAATTGTTTGCAAAATGCGCTTTATGCTAAAGCATTTTCCCTTGCTTTGTTCGGGAACCTCATGAGATGACTCATCAACCATTTCTATAGCCCGGTACACCCCATCCGCCTGCATTTTATAAGTTAACTTACATAAAACTCAAACTTGCCAAAAAAATAAAAAATTACATTTGTTAGCACAGTTTTCATAGCACATTCCTATCAAGAGGAGCTCTAGGCGTGTACGGTTCCACTACGGCACCAAGAGGTTGCACGCTGCGAAGAATATACCGTCGGGTAATCTGCCAATACCATGTGTAATACTCTTCGTTCGACAAGGTGGACTCACGCTGCTGCTGCGTGTGCATGTGCCGATGGTTCCATGTCTCAATGGCCGCCTCGTACTCCCCAGGTACTTCTAAGTTAATCCTGTAATGTGGGGCTGGTTCAGGAAGATGTTGTCTAAGTCCAAACTGGCGCATCACCCGGTCAGGAAGGTGATATGCTACATCGTTCAAACATATAATGGGTACACGGGCGGTCCACAGATGGGAAGACACGGTACATAAGGCCGGAAGCTGTTCAAAATCCTGGGCATATGGGGTCCATGTAACAACATCCGGACTAAACACGTCGAGCTCATTGCGATAGAAAGCTAGATTACGCCTCGGAGTCGACGCAGTGCTCTTCTTTCCAACCCACCTGTAATTGTGACTTGGTAAGAGATAGAGGAAATAAGTTAACACATATAAGATAAATAATTGACGAATTAAATTTACCTAGCCCCGTAAGGCAAAGACATATCGATATTGGGTTGCTTTAATTCAATTCTACCAGTCCGCGGGTGCGGCGCAGTGGAAAGGAGGCCTAACTTCCTGGTAAAAGGTCGATGGTTTGATTCCTACCATGCATTTCCCCATCCTACATAAATTTACCCGGGGGTATGGGGGCTTGGATTAGCGGACGGCTTTACTGTACCCTCCTCAGGAGTTTACCGGCCCGCCGGGTTCTCTTGGGTTTTCAAAAAAAAAAATTCTACCAAGGGGAAGATACGTCCACGACCATAGCTACAAAGAAATTTAATAAAGAAACACGACATGCATAAAAACAAAATTAAGAAGTAAATAAGCGTACGAAAATAAAGTACCTGCATCAAAGAAGGACAACCCCCCATATAAGGGCTCTCAAACAAAACGGTCCTGGTAAGTTCCGTATATGTGTATGCTAATGTCGCACTACCCCAAGAATATTGCCGACACTGATCAAAATCCTCAATAAAATGCAACCATTTCAGCCACACCCGAGTCTTAGAATGATCGCAGATCAGACGTTCAGTAATGATCCAGAGTATGATAGCTCTAGCACGCTGTTCTATCTGCTCCTGCGTGGCATTATGTGGAATGTCATGCTCAAACTGTGCTTTGTACCAACTAGTTATAATTTGCTCATTTCCCATCCACTGGTCCGCGGGAGGCGTAATATCTAAAAGTGTAACGACCCAGAAAATCTGAACCAATTTAAAATTTTTAAATTGGCTAAATTAGTGGATTTTAAATATTTAAAATAAATATTTTAAATAATGGCGATGAAAACTGAGTTTGAATCAACAATTGAAAACGAATATAATTAATTATAATTATAAACAAGGCCTGAAATGGCGTGGTAGTTTCAAAAATTGAATTCAAACTTTGTCGGACTGTACCGGGTGCAAAACTATCCGGATTTTAGTGAAACCAAAAACATTAGGATCTAATTGATGATATCTTTCCAACGAATCTGACCAATCGAAATTTGATAGCGGGAATCAAAAGATATGTCCAGTTGAAAATTCTGAATAGTCGCTATGGAATTCAGGCCCTTAAAAATGGACATTTTGCAAATGACCTCGGATTTCGACGAAACCACTTTTGTTGGATCCGTGATGTCAAGTTATTGCTAGGTTTCAAATTTCATAATTTTTCGAATCAATATGTGAGCGTGGCAAAAGAAAACGCGTTTGACCAGTTTTGTTGATTTTAATCGACTGGAAATTGACCATTTTTCAAACGGTCTCAGAATTCGACGAAACTAGTTTTGTTAGGACCGTATCGTCAATACGAAACTAGAAAATATTTTTCTGGAATTTTTCTAGTTAGTATGTGACCCCGGTAATTTGAAATGTACGTTTAAAATTCAACATAAGGATTTAAATGTAAATTCAACGGAAACTATTCGAAACAATCGAATCAGCTAACGATACATATCCCATTGTGTTCGGAATGGGGGTAAAACGCTATGGACGACAGGCGGTGGGCCTCGTTTCGAGGTCGTATGTAAAAGTCAACTTTTTTGAAAAATTAAATAATTAAATAATAAAAATAAATTTTAATTCCCTCCCTTTATCTCCCTTTCTGGCCCCCCCGATTCATTAAACAGAAAACGAAAAAAAAAAAAACCTAAACCTATCGACAGCTGCCCCCCCCCCCTGAAGCGAACGCCACCGCCGCCCATCACCGCACCCCCTCCCCTCGTACGTCGAACCGCCAGTGACGCATCCGCCCCCCCTGAAGCATCGCGACACCAATTCGCGAGCCCCGTTCGAGACCCCTCCGCCTCCGCCTGTCCCTCCTCCAACCGCGACCTCCCCGACGCCGCCGAGCTTGGCTGTCACCCCCCTTCTTCGCAACAATGTAAGTATTTCTATTTTATTTTATTTTTATTTTTATTCTGTAAATGCTGATTTTGAAAAGCATTTAAAAACTGATTTTGAAAAGCATTTAAAAACTGATTTTGAAAAGGTTTTAAAAACTGATTTTATTTTAAAACTTTAAAAAGAAAAAGATTTGAACTTTAAATAGAAAAGGTTTGAACTTTTAAAAAAAAAAAGATTTAGATTTTAAAAAGAGAAAGGTTTGAACTTTAAAATAGAAAAGATCAGATTTTTAAAATAGAAAAGATCAGATTTTTAGAATAATAAAGATCATATTTTTAAAATAGAAAAGACGGAATTTTTATTGAGTAGAAGAAGTAAGATATGATTTTTATATTTTTAAAGTAATAAAAATATAATTTTTACATCATAGGAATATTAAAAATATAATCTTTATATATTGAATAGCGAAGTCAAAATTCGATTTTTATATATTGAATAACATAGTAAAAATTCGATTTTTACATATGTAGAGAATACGGGCGAAAGCGACAAAAGGCGAGATTGGCGAAGATTTCTGTAAAGGAAAAATCGTAGTTGGATAGCTATTGGTGAGATTTCTGATTTAAAAATTATAAATGAGTGAGGATTTCTCACTCTTCAATTTCTTTTTCTATATATATATATATATGTGTGTTGAAATAAAAGTGAATTGCTATATATATAATATATATATATATATATATATACGCCCCTCGTCCACAAACCATGGACGATATTTATTGATTGAAATTGTTGTGGATAATTGATTGATAGCAAATGATTGTTTGGGATTGTTTGTGATTGATATTGGTTGATTGTGGTTGAAAAATACCCATTTGTGGTTGAGAAATATTTGGTTGAAACCACATAGGATTAGTTTGTGGAAATGAAATAAAATATACATGCCGCCTGCGTGCGAACTAGATGCATGATCCCCATTGTCAAAAACCGCGAGGTTTTAAGGTAGAGCGAGGAGCCGTACTAGGGACGGTCCCGGTTTTAACTACCCTGCCGTTATGCTGCCGAAATTTTGAACAATATTCGTGTGTTTGAATTATTTTCATATGCTTAAACTATATTTATTCATTGTACAGAAAACATTCATGTGTTGAATTGATATTCATTCGTTGATTAGAAATTCATGTGTTGAATGGTATTCATATTTTGAAATAAATTGTTTGATAATAAAAATCACCTTTTATCTATATATAAAAACTATAGAAAACATTCATGTGTTGAATTGATATTCATTCGTTGATTAGAAATTCATGTGTTGAATGGTATTCATATTTTGAAATAAATTGTTTGATAAAAAAAATCACCTTTTATCTATATATAAAAACCACAGAAAACATTCATGTGTTGAATTGATATTCATTCGTTGATTAGAAATTCATGTGTTGAATGGTATTCATATTTTGAAATAAATTGTTTGATAATAAAAATCACCTTTTATCGACTATATGAACTGTGTAAAATAATCTCGTTTTAAAAGAAATTGTTTTATGATAAAAATCCCATTTTTATCACCAACTTGAACTATATAGAAAAATAGTGTTTTGAAATGAATTGTTTTACAATAAAAATCACATTTTTATTGTATGCATAAATCGTTGAAATGTGAAGTGTTAAAAATAGCCACTTGCTCAAAATAAACATATATGAGTTGAAATATTCATTAATTAGCTAATGAAATGACTTACACCTATTTATGTAACATTAGAATGAATGGTGTTTTTAAACCAAATAGAAATCAAATATGAAGTTGAATAGAAAATGATAAATGATAAGAACTGTATATATATGTACATGCATATTCATTGAACAGGTTATAGCAAAGGGGCTAGAGAAGAGGAATAAAATTTTGTGCCCGACAAATAGGTACACATTTACTGCTTTGTTTGGGTGATGATTTTATGAGCCTGTTGGCTAGCCGCTTGGCTTTTTCTTTTTCTTTTTGAGATTAGAAGGACCGGGAAAGCTATTTGCGATTTCCCGATGCTCCCGGTGCAGGGGAGGTTATGGCGAAATTTTCCAAAATTTTAAGGTGTTAGAAAAATATTTGAAGTGAAAACGATATGGAAATCATTGAATGAACTATATTTATATAAATATATAAATAAAATTAAAACGAAACGAAGCCGTGCAGTTCGTATTTTGAAACCATGATTTCAAACAACTAGTACGGAAATCCGACCATTGGATTTTCCCTAAACCTCAACCGTCGGGTTCGCCTTGGAAATATCTTTCCAACGGCACCAACCTTGTAAAAATCCAACGGTTGGATTGTCTGGAATGTTTAATTCAAATCTGAAGAAAAACAGCGCCAGAAACGATTATATTTATTTAAATATATAAATATAATTATATTTAATCGAATAACGACGCTGCAGTTCGTATTTTGAAATCGAAACTTCAAACGATTGTACCGGGAGATCCGACCGTCGGATTTTCCCGAAACTGGAACCGTTGGATTCGTTTTGAAAAGACCTTTCTAATGATGTAAATTTTGCGAAGATCCAACGGTTAGATTTTCAGATATGTGTAAATCAAATCTGAAGAAAAACAGCGCCACGGCCGCTTTATGGCCCGAAGCGTCGTTTTGAATAAATTAGCTATTTTAAATTAAATAAAAATAGCGATAAATAGTTATAAAATATCATAAGCGATATGGAATGGAAATAAACTGAATTTGCTCGATTTATGTTGTATTGATGGTTGGATGTGTTTGGTGTGAAAAGTACATTAAAGAACACACTTGGTGTTGTCGAATAATTTAACCATTAAAATAAATTGATTTGAAATTCTAAATATACGTGAATTATTTGAAAAGGCCGAGTTAATACTCATTTCAAATAATTGACCGACGATTGAAAGTCGAAGATGAAGATGATGGTCGAAGACCGGAGATCTTCACCTCGTTTGGATGGTAACCGAGGTCCTGATTGGGAGGCATCCCGAAATATGGATAATGAGTGGTGATCGTTCAGACGTGAGTGGTGATCGAAGGGTTTGCGAGGTATTTAGTGCCTCCGGTTTCGTTCAGACCCAGAACGGACTTGTAAATGGACTGTGTGTCCGACATTGGAATTTGTTCTGTGTGATTGATAGCCATCAGTTGCACGGTGTGAATTGCCTGTGTGGCATGCTAAGATGCAGTGATCAGGGCTTCTGTTGAAAAGCAAAGTCTTGTGGTGATGATCAAAGCACCGCCTGTGTGGCGTAGCTTTGTGTATAACATAAATTCGCGAGCCTCACACCCCGGTACGAACCAGAAACGGGAGGAAGGACCTCAGGGAGGACATGCGTTTCTTTCTAGCTAGGGTGGTGTCAGTGACCTACCAGCCCTGACATTTATATACTTTTCACCTATGTGGTTGTTGCTATTGCGAGGCGCCTCGGTTTGATCGGACGATCCGGGTCCGATGGAGTCATTCGTTGGCTCGTTTACGCCCCAAAGGGCGGGGAAACGTATTGTTCAGGAATTTTAATCCACATCGGTGGACCGGCCCTGTCGCTCCTAGGGTCACTCGAGCTCTGATCCTGTGGCTCGGGCTAGATAGTCACGAATTCGGTAAGGACTATCTTTTGCCTTGGTTCATGACGGAAATCCAATTTCCAAATACGACATCGTGCGGTTTTGATTGTATACCTATATATGGCGACATAGTGGTATGGGGCATTAATGCCGTCTATGATTGATAGTTATGATTTGAAATTGTTTTCAAAACATATAGACACTAGCAATAATATCAAATGCCTTTGTTTTATTCGTATCAAGCATATTTTGGCCGTTATAAGGTAAAAACTCTATCCTCCGGTTTGCGTTGCATTGTGTGATGGGAACTGAGTCTTATAATGACTTCATTTTTATAAAAAGCATAGCGATGTTTAAAGGAAAGATTTGTTTTAAAGCACTGGCAATCCAATGGAGTAAACCCGTTCCACGAAAGTGGCGTGGTCCTGTGATTAGCCAAATATATATATATGTTGAGTAGATTTCTCATACCAGTCCCATGACTGACTCGTAGTTTGTTTCACCTTCAAACTCGGGTGCCCCTTTTTCTACACGGGCAGCCTTGTATTCAGGTTTAGCTGGTTCTCTTTCTGGATAGCTGGAGCTGAAGATGGATTCTATCATTTATTTCTTTTTATGCTGTTCAGCTCCTATTGTACATATTTTGTTTATCTCCGCTGTAGACATTTATGTATAGCTGAACTGTATTTGTACTAAGTAAGATCCTGTATACTGTGTAACTCTGATGATTACTTTTATCCAGTATATTCTATTGTTCATTCTGGTGTATTTATTTAATTCTGTTCTGCTATTACCTGTTTCTGTGTTATATTCCAAAGATAACCCTTGTTTCCGTCAGAACGGGATTTCGGGTCGTCTCAACGTGGTATCAGAGCTTTGGTTAAGCTTAGTTCTGGAATATAACATTCGAACGAACTCGTCAGAAATAGAACCAGTAGTGTTCTAGGACGGGCAACTCAATACAGATAGGATCAGTAATATCCTAGTATGAGTAAAGAAGAAAGAAATTACACCTCGATAGACACATTTACATTCAAGTATTTGTCTCTATATTTTGAAATATCTTTCCTGTTGACCTGACACTTGATCTGCTATTTGCAGAAGAACTAGAAAATGAGTGCCAGAAACAGAAGAAGTAATACTGACCCGGATATAGAAGCTCTATTCAAGAAGTATAGAAATCTGGGTGGAAAACCCTTTTCGGGTGAAGAATCTATTATGAAGACACAAGCTTGGATTCGTTCGGCTGAGAAAATCTTCGAAGCATTAAAGCTGAGGGATGACCAGAAAAGATTACTGGCCTCCTGGGCACTCGAAGACGAAGCTTTGTTCTGGTGGGATTCAGTTGTTAAGGATAATCCGGAAGGTGATATCACCTGGGACAAATTCAAAGTGATTTTCTTAGAAAGATTTACTCCTCCCGAAGCGACTGAGCGACTATGTGATGAATTTTCTTATCTGATACAAGGAGACCTGACCATTCCCGAATATCATAAGAAATTCAATGAACTTTCTCACTTTGCCCCTCATCTAATTCAAAATCCGAAGAGGAAAAATATGAGATTTATTCACGGGCTTCAAAGGAAATACCAGAATAAAGTATTGGGGCATGTGAAGCTTCCTTTTTCTGAAATGATTTACATGGCTTATCAGTACGAAGATCTAGACAAGAAAGGTATGCTACAGTACGAGGAGGAAGTCAGCTCTAGTAATAAAATTGAGTCTGAAACTGATCGTTCTGAGGCCAGTACAATGTCTGAAGTCGGTAAGGAGCCCGAAGTAAATCGAAAAAGGGCCAGATCCGAAAAGGAACCAGTAACGACAGCTGTATGCAGTAACTGCAATCGGCAAGGGCACTTTTCAGTAAGTTGCAGATCTCTCAAGAAGCGAGTAAAGGATGGATCTAAATCAGGCAAGAAGTTCCAAGAGAATAGAAAGTGCAGTCAATGCCATCAGTCCGGTCATCTTTCAAAGGCCTGCCCGCTATTAAGAAAACCTAAAGCAGTACAGGTAAATGAAGTGGTAGAAGGACCTGCACCCTCGTCTGCTCAGGAAAGGTCTGATGTTTTAGAAGGCACGCTCAATGTCAAAAACATTCCAGTTAAAGTACTATTTGACACAGGCGCGTCACGAAGCTTTATTGCAAAGAGTGCAGTCAAGAAACTGGATTTGAATTTGAAGAAGTTCAAAGAGCCAATGACTGTCCGGAATCCGGTTGGGGGTTCCATCAATCTCAATTGGGTTTGTGCAGTACCTGTCTCTTTTTCTTGCTATAAATTCCCTATTATCTCTATCGTCATGAATTTTAACGAATTCGATCTTATTCTGGGATTGGATTGGCTAACCATATATGAAGCAGAGGTTAGATGCGCCGAGAGAGTGGTTAAAGCAAAAGCCCAATCGGGGAATTATATAACCATACCTTGTGAAGGCCCAACATCAAATAGAAAGGATTTCTGGGCAGCTTTGGATGTTTCTCCAGCTCAAATAGAAAATGTCCCTGAAGTCACAGAAAATATTCCTGACCTCATCAAAGATATTCCTGTCGTTAAAGACTATGCGGATGTGTTCGAAGAAGTTATTCGCTTACCTCCGCAGAGAGAAATAGATTTCAAGATTGCTTTGATTCCAAATGCAAGGCCGGTAGTTCACGCTATTCGAAGAATGTCCTTGAAAGAGAAGGAAGAATTAGACAATCAAACACGACAGCTAGTATGGAAGGGTCTAATCAGGCCTAGTTTCTCTGATTGGGGAGCAGCAGTGGTTTTTGTTCCAAAATCTGACGGTACTCTACGTCTATGTGTGGATTATCGTGATCTGAACAAACAGACAATAAAGAACAAGTATCCATTGCCGCGAATTGATGATCTGTTGGATCGATTAAATGGAGCACAAGTATTCTCACGAATGGACCTAGCTACAGGCTTCCATCAACTTCGAATTGCCGAAGAGTGTGTTCCAATGACAGCGTTCAGAGGCCCCGACTTATTCTACGAGTGGTTAGTAATGCCGTTCGGCTTATGTAACGCTCCAGCTTATTTCGTCGATCTGATGAACAAAGTATTCAGAGGAGTATTGAATAAATTTGTTCTGGTTTTCATTGACGATATTCTAATCTTCTCTAAATCAAAGGCCGAGCATGAAAGCATCTGGAACAGGTTCTAGAAATCCTCAGAAGGAATGTATTAAAAGCCAAGTTTTCCAAATGTATCTTCTGGCAAGATGAAGTGAAATTTCTAGGCCACGTCGTATCAAAAGAAGGAATCGCTGTGGATCCAAGTAAAATCACAGCTATTCAGAACTGGAAACAACCTAGTACTCCCACTGAAGTCCGCAGTTTTCTCGGATTGGCTAGCTATTACCGAAAGTTCGTTCAAAACTTTTCGAAGATATCTGGTCATTTAACAAAGCTTACTAAGAAACACTCTAAGTTCAAATGGACTCCAGAAAGTGAGGAGGCTTTTGAAGAGCTAAAGTTAAGACTAACAACAGCTCCAGTGTTAACCATCATCGATGGCAACCAAGATTTAAAAGTCTGGACTGATGCGTCTAGAGAAGGCCTTGGAGCAGTGTTAATGCAAAGAGGCCAAGTAATTGCTTATGCTAGCCGTCAACTTAAGCCACACGAGAAGAACTACGTAACTCATGATCTTGAGTTATTGGCTATTGTGTTCGCTTTGAAAATCTGGAGGCACTATCTTCTGGGCGAGAGATTTGAACTGTTTACTGATCACCAGTCGTTAAAGTATCTGTTCACTCAGAAGGACTTAAATTTGAGGCAGCAACGTTGGCTGGAGTTTCTTGCAGCATATGACTTCGAAATTATATACACTCCAGGGAAAGCCAATGTCGTGGCCGATGCTCTGAGCCGAAAGAATGTAATGATCGCCAGCTTTATTATCACGACTTCCTTGATTGACAAAATATCTATTCTTCAGAAGGAGGATAACTTTATTAAGGATATGATCAAAAGGATTCAGAAAGGCGAACCCTCGTGTTTCCAAATAGATAACGACAAGACCTTGAGGTTAAAAGGAAGGATTTGTGTTCCTGACATTCCTGAGCTAAAAAGGGAAGTGTTAGACGAGTGTCACAAGTCTAAGCTCAGTATCCATCCAGGTGTGAATAAAATGTATAACGATATCAAACACACATTCTGGTGGAAGTCGTTAAAAAGGGACATCTCAATATATGTTAGTCGATGCCCTACTTGCCAACTAGTCAAGAGCGACCAACAGAAATTGGCTGGATTATTACAACCGCTAGAAGTTCCTGGCTGGAAGTGGGAACATATTTCTATGGATTTCATCGATGGTCTGCCCAGAACCAGAAAAGGGAATTACAGTATTTGGGTGATCGTAGATCGCTTCACGAAGACCGCCCATTTCATACCTGTCAGATCAAACAGAACCGCTCAGAGTCTGGCGCAGATTTACTTCAGGGAAATAGTTAAACTACATGGAGTGCCGCTCAGCATAGTCAGTGATAGAGATACAATATTCACTAGCAAATTCTGGGAAGCATTTCAAGTCGAGCTAGGAACGAAGTTGAACTTGAGCACCGCTTATCATCCTCAGACAGACGGTCAGACTGAGAGGGTGAATCGCATTTTAGAAGATCTATTGCGGGCTTGTGTAATAGATTTCGGTGGATCATGGGAAGACCATCTGCATTTGGCTGAATTCTCTTATAACAACAGCTACCAGGCGAGTCTGACAATGTCGCCATTCGAAGCATTGTATGGTAGACCGTGCCGATCTCCTGCTTGTTGGGTCGAGCCTGGAAATAGACTTGTGTTGGGTCCAGATATGATTCGAGAAGCTGCCGACAAAGTCGATTTTATTAAGAAGCGACTACTCGCCGCTCAAAGCCGACAAAAGAGCTATGCCGATAGAAGAAGAAGAGATATATCCTTTGAAGTTGGCGACTATGTATATTTGAAAGTATCGCCGATGAGAGGAGTTATCCGGTTCGGTAAAACTGGAAAGTTAGCGCCCAAATTTATTGGTCCGTTTCCTATGTTGAATGGTATTCATATTTTGAAATAAATTGTTTGATAATAAAAATCACCTTTTATCTATATATAAAAACTATAGAAAACATTCATGTGTTGAATTGATATTCATTCGTTGATTAGAAATTCATGTGTTGAATGGTATTCATATTTTGAAATAAATTGTTTGATAATAAAAATCACCTTTTATCTATATATAAAAACCACAGAAAACATTCATGTGTTGAATTGATATTCATTCGTTGATTAGAAATTCATGTGTTGAATGGTATTCATATTTTGAAATAAATTGTTTGATAATAAAAATCACCTTTTATCGACTATATGAACTGTGTAAAATAATCTCGTTTTAAAAGAAATTGTTTTATGATAAAAATCCCATTTTTATCACCAACTTGAACTATATAGAAAAATAGTGTTTTGAAATGAATTGTTTTACAATAAAAATCACATTTTTATTGTATGCATAAATCGTTGAAATGTGAAGTGTTAAAAATAGCCACTTGCTCAAAATAAACATATATGAGTTGAAATATTCATTAATTAGCTAATGAAATGACTTACACCTATTTATGTAACATTAGAATGAATGGTGTTTTTAAACCAAATAGAAATCAAATATGAAGTTGAATAGAAAATGATAAATGATAAGAACTGTATATATATGTACATGCATATTCATTGAACAGGTTATAGCAAAGGGGCTAGAGAAGAGGAATAAAATTTTGTGCCCGACAAATAGGTACACATTTACTGCTTTGTTTGGGTGATGATTTTATGAGCCTGTTGGCTAGCCGCTTGGCTTTTTCTTTTTCTTTTTGAGATTAGAAGGACCGGGAAAGCTATTTGCGATTTCCCGATGCTCCCGGTGCAGGGGAGGTTATGGCGAAATTTTCCAAAATTTTAAGGTGTTAGAAAAATATTTGAAGTGAAAACGATATGGAAATCATTGAATGAACTATATTTATATAAATATATAAATATAAATAAAATTAAAACGAAACGAAGCCGTGAAGTTCGTATTTTGAAACCATGATTTCAAACAACTAGTACGGGAAATCCGACCATTGGATTTTCCCTAAACCTCAACCGTCGGGTTCGCCTTGGAAATATCTTTCCAACGGCACCAACCTTGTAAAAATCCAATGGTTGGATTGTCTGGAATGTTTAATTCAAATCTGAAGAAAAACAGCGCCAGAAACGATTATATTTATTTAAATATATAAATATAATTATATTTAATCGAATAACGACGCTGCAGTTCGTATTTTGAAATCGAAACTTCAAACGATTGTACCGGGAGATCCGACCGTCGGATTTTCCCGAAACTGGAACCGTTGGATTCGTTTTGAAAAGACCTTTCTAATGATGTAAATTTTGTGAAGATCCAACGGTTAGATTTTCAGATATGTGTAAATCAAATCTGAAGAAAAACAGCGCCACGACCGCTTTATGGCCCGAAGCGTCGTTTTGAATAAATTAGCTATTTTAAATTAAATAAAAATAGCGATAAATAGTTATAAAATATCATAAGCGATATGGAATGGAAATAAACTGAATTTGCTCGATTTATGTTGTATTGATGGTTGAATGTGTTTGGTGTGAAAAGTACATTAAAGAACACACTTGGTGTTGTCGAATAATTTAACCATTAAAATAAATTGATTTGAAATTCTAAATATACGTGAATTATTTGAAAAGGCCGAGTTAATACTCATTTCAAATAATTGACCGACGATTGAAAGTCGAAGATGAAGATGATGGTCGAAGACCGGAGATCTTCACCTCGTTTGGATGGTAACCGAGGTCCTGATTGGGAGGCATCCCGAAATATGGATAATGAGTGGTGATCGTTCAGACGTGAGTGGTGATCGAAGGGTTTGCGAGGTATTTAGTGCCTCCGGTTTCGTTCAGACCCAGAACGGACTTGTAAATGGACTGTGTGTCCGACATTGGAATTTGTTCTGTGTGATTGATAGCCATCAGTTGCACGGTGTGAATTGCCTGTGTGGCATGCTAAGATGCAGTGATCAGGGCTTCTGTTGAAAAGCAAAGTCTTGTGGTGATGATCAAAGCACCGCCTGTGTGGCGTAGCTTTGTGTATAACGTAAATTCGCGAGCCTCACACCCCGGTACGAACCAGAAACGGGAGGAAGGACCTCAGGGAGGACATGCGTTTCTTTCTAGCTATGGTGGTGTCAGTGACCTACCAGCCCTGACATTTATATACTTTTCACCTATGTGGTTGTTGCTGTTGCGAGGCGCCTCGGTTTGATCGGACGATCCGGGTCCGATGGAGTCATTCGTTGGCTCGTTTACGCCCCAAAGGGCGGGGAAACGTATTGTTCAGGAATTTTAATCCACATCGGTGGACCGGCCCTGTCGCTCCTAGGGTCACTCGAGCTCTGATCCTGTGGCTCGGGCTAGAGAGTCACGAATTCGGTAAGGACTATCTTTTGCCTTGGTTCATGACGGAAATCCAATTTCCAAATACGACATCGTGCGGTTTTGATTGTATACCTATATATGGCGACATAGTGGTATGGGGCATTAATGCCGTCTATGATTGATAGTTATGATTTGAAATTGTTTTCAAAACATATAGACACTAGCAATAATATCAAATGCCTTTGTTTTATTCGTATCAAGCATATTTTGGCCGTTATAAGGTAAAAACTCTATCCTCCGGTTTGCGTTGCATTGTGTGATGGGAACTGAGTCTTATAATGACTTCATTTTTATAAAAAGCATAGCGATGTTTAAAGGAAAGATTTGTTTTAAAGCACTGGCAATCCAATGGAGTAAACCCGTTCCACGAAAGTGGCGTGGTCCTGTGATTAGCCAAATATATATATATGTTGAGTAGATTTCTCATACCAGTCCCATGACTGACTCGTAGTTTGTTTCACCTTCAAACTCGGGTGCCCCTTTTTCTACACGGGCAGCCTTGTATTCAGGTTTAGCTGGTTCTCTTTCTGGATAGCTGGAGCTGAAGATGGATTCTATCATTTATTTCTTTTTATGCTGTTCAGCTCCTATTGTACATATTTTGTTTATCTCCGCTGTAGACATTTATGTATAGCTGAACTGTATTTGTACTAAGTAAGATCCTGTATACTGTGTAACTCTGATGATTACTTTTATCCAGTATATTCTATTGTTCATTCTGGTGTATTTATTTAATTCTGTTCTGCTATTACCTGTTTCTGTGTTATATTCCAAAGATAACCCTTGTTTCCGTCAGAACGGGATTTCGGGTCGTCTCAAAAAGCCGCTGGCACATCTCCATGTAGTCTCCGGCCTCTTGAGTCCTCAAAGGAGCGGCATCAATCGGCAAGCCTAGCAGGACCGCCACATCACCCAAAGTGATGGTCATCTCTCCACCTCTAAAATGGAATGTCGATGTCTCCGGTCTCCATCTATCGACTAAGGCAGTGATGAGATAACGATCGAGTTGAACGTATTTCAACCCGTGTACTAGTCGAAATCCAGCGCGATCAAGTAAGGCCAAAACTTCTGGATGTGCGGAGGTCACCGTGCCGACGGAAACTGTGTGATCTATAATCTTAACGGGATCTTTTCCCTGTTAATAAAATTTAACATACAACGTAAGACATGCATACAAAAAAAAAAAAAAAAAACTTTGGGCCAACATACAAACACCATATATACATACCGCCATCAAGGCGTTATTGCTCGATCTATGCCTGTGTTGCAAATATAGGACACTTTCATCTACATGTCCCGCTTCCATCTCAACAATCTCTACACAAATGTAGCGAAAAAACCAAAATCAATGTTGAAACCTATATAATTTCAACTACATTGAACCCATTAAAGCAATTACAAGCTATTTCACAAGTTTCCTCAATCATGGACAAACCCTAAGTTTTATAAGAAATCAACAAATTGAGGAATTTTTTACCTTCCGGAGCTTCTTGTGTTGATGAGCTTGCCATGGCGATGAATTTCGATCAACAAACCCTAAAATTTGATGTTAGGTTGAGCAAATAGGGTTAGGAGCTTAGGGTTTTCGGTTTTGAAAAAATAGGTTTTAAGAAAAAGTGAGGAGGAAGAGACTCTCGGGTGACTGTATATCACGTCAGCGCGTCTTTTCAAATAACGCGTGAAGCGTTATTTGAAATAACGCAAAAGGAAACTGTAAGACTTAGCACACCATTATTTTATATCTGCGTTATTTAGGATAACGCTTTAAAGCGGTATTCTAAATAACGCATTAAATTGTTCTTCCAAAAATGATTACCGCTAAACATTTGCGTTATTCAAGATAATGCTCGCTAGCGTTATTTAAGATAACGCTCCTGTGTTCTACAGAGAATCACGGGGGTTAAACTTAAAAATATGTTTGCGTTATCTTGAATAACGCTTCACGCGTTATTTCAAATAACGCAATGTTAAATAACTGTTTTCAGCTGATGTGACATAAATCAGGCTACGGCCGTAGTAAGTTTTCAAACAAGGCTAAATGTGTTATAAGTTTATAAAAGGAGGGCCAAAAAAAAAAAAAAAAAAAAAAAAAAAAACTATAGATTTTCAGCTTTTACAGATTTCATTCTAGTAGTGCTCGTTCCCATTTCAAATGGAGGACGTGGGAATCGAAGCAAAGGAAGGAGCCGTAATAGAAGTGGGGAAGCTTCTTCCTCTTCCCGAGCTCTTAAATTCCATCTTCACCGTCAAATCTGACTATCTCTCTCGTTTGCAGGCATCTTTCCTGATTTCTCCTTCTTTTTGACTTTTTTCGTAAACTTATCTAGTCTTGTCTGTATTTGCAGTTACTATTGTAGCAGAAGTATGAAAAATATATCGTAGTCTCAAGTAAAATTGAAATGGGAACGAAACGCTATTAGAATGGTTAAGAGTTTCTGATA
Organism: Allium sativum; assembly: GCA_030737875.1. Taxonomy (NCBI): domain Eukaryota; kingdom Viridiplantae; phylum Streptophyta; class Magnoliopsida; order Asparagales; family Amaryllidaceae; genus Allium; species Allium sativum. The sequence continues at coordinate 396,011,021 of CM060920.1, read as the reverse complement.
ATTGTGTTTTTTTTTTTTTTTTTTTCCTCATGTACAATAATTTGCAGGCTAATGATGCACAACTTAGCACAACGGTAGCTGAAAAGGTACGGTGTTTATCCCTTAGTCATCTACAGGCTATAGCCATTGGTGCGTGCACATGAGTTTATCAGCATTACTATGTGTAATGGTTACACAAATAATTTTGGAATGGTTTTTCAGGTTGAACAAGCACGTGCTGGAATATACTCATTTCACCTGATATTTCGTCCGATATGAGATATTGCATGTAGAATTTCCGAGACGAGATGCAATCGAAATACAATATATAAAACCTTGAAGGAGATCTTAACCATTAAATATTCCTTTGATATGTAGCACATGACTGATGATGAGAATTCACATATAGTAAGCTTTAAGGACTGCTTATATATGTGCGCATAGATATCCATGTTTATATGAACGATCCATTGTACCACTCTTTTGTAGCATCATATTAATACTTTCTTTTTTTTGTACTACACATTCAAGATCTTTACCTACTGAATTTTTTTATTTGAATAATGTTAATTAAATTATATTGGCGATTGAAATCAACCGTTGAACTGTTAGGATTGACTTACGATCTTTTTGGGACTATAAATTTCAGATTATATGAAATTTATCCACTGGATATGATGTTAATAATAACTAAATATCCTTGGACTTTTATAGCATTTGAATTTGTGTTGCTGAAAAATATTGGGGGAAGGGTGCTAAAGGAATGCAATGGAAATGAGATGCTGGAGACCCTCGTATTGGTGTGCGCCTATTATATGCATAAACACATAGAGATGTGAGGAGATGCATTGCTCCTTTGGAGTCCCTTTAGTCTTTTTTTGTCATGAAGTTCTGAAATGAAACAATTTCCATAGATACAATTTGTTTGCAAAATCATTAACAAGAGAATTTATATCTTTTCAAAACTTTTAACTCTGTAGTAATTGCATTTCCAATGGGTGGTACGTTTGTATGCCTTTATACCTGTACGTGGGGAAGTCGATCTAGACACAAGAAAAATCACAATATTTGACACGGCTGTTAGATTTTTCTTTCAACTTCAAATGTAAGCACATTGAGAAATAAATACCATGATAAATTGTGTCAAATTTTGTGCTTTTATATCTCAATAGTCTCTCTCTATAACGATGACTCACTATTTGCAATTTCAAAATAGTTGGAAGTTTCAAAACGATTTGAATTTTTGTCCAGATGATCTTGGTAGCTGTAAACCAAATCTACAAAATATTGTTTTGCTTCAAATTTCGATATTGAAAAACAGAACACGTACATAAAAGGAGGATATGGATCCCAACACACACAATATGTATAAAGAATTCCGCTTGTGGTTTTGTGGCTTTGTGCCATTAATATATAATCTAATACCATCATTTATCCCAATCCACCTTTGTAATTAAACAACTATTAAATTGTGCACCTTTTTAATTCTCTTTGTAGCTCAACAAGAATGAGGCCAGTAATCATTCATCAATTTGTAATCGGCAAATCATCATTTGTGAATCTTGTATTTTGTATAGGGAACTAATTTATTAAAATAAAATTCCTATATCGATACATCTTGAACTTAATAAAAATAGACTTTTGAGATAATAATTATCTGAATATCCTGAGTAATTTGTTCTGATAAAATTTAATTTATGAAAAAGACAGTGTAAGTCAGTTTGTTGATAATTATTCATTACCACTGTCAAGGACCAAGATAAAGTTGTGCGATCTTTAGATTGTCGTTCAAGAGGTCTTGGATTCGAACCCCTAAGACCCCAAAATGAGGGCTATTCTAAATCAAGTACCACTCCTTCTATCCCAATAAAATAAAATAAAATAAAATACCATTACCACATGACATAATTTTTAACATCGATAGATATAAGCTAAAACTTGATTCTTACTCTAAAGATTAGAGTGTGATTTTTACTAGTTACCACACATGTAGCATTTCCGTAACTCTGTAACAAGCCTTCAAGAAAGTTAGTGAATACGTATCTTAGTAAGTGGCTTTGTCCTCCATTAAAACGAACATCGCCTACCATTCTACATCATGCTATCTAGTTATTCTAACTGTAATATGTAATAGCACTCCGTGTGTTTATTTTATCTTTGGAATATAATGACGTGACATTATCATATATGGCAGGATCATAGAAATGCAGGAAATATTAGATCAGCAACTGGCCGAGGAGGCTGCTGAGGCCGATGGAGGTGGCACCATGGCTTCAATTGCAAAGCCGCGTAGATATGCAAAGTACACATCATTCCTTTTTTATATCTATCTATTAGCATAATCAGAATTTCAGAGATGTATATTGATATTTTAGCATGTTATTTCTGTTTTTTTGGTTTTGTTTCGTAATTACTAGATTTTAAGGCACTCCATATATGATACAACCTTTTTAGTGGCAGGTGAAGTCAAATTATACAACGTTACTCCCACATAATCTAACATTTAGCTACTAAAAGACCATAATTTTGTAACCAAGGCTTGATCTAGGATACCACCTTATACAAAACCTGGCTGAAACTTTCGTTAAGTTATACCTTTTACACCTATGTTTTAACAAAAAATACAAAGTATTTTTTTAAAAGATCTAACTATTTTGGCGAACACAAAATGCCATATTTTATAAACTATCGTTTTTATTCAAACAACAAAAAGTAGGGAAAAAATGTAAGGATCATATAATATTGAAAAGCTGTAACATTAAAAATTTCCACTTGTGTGATTAATTTTACGTAATTGAATGTTAGCTCAACATAAAGTTTATTATTTAATTCCAAATTTCCAAATATGTTTGATTTATTTTTTGATATTTTGAGAAAATATTGATTATGAAAAATAACGGTAATAGTATAATATTCAATATTTCTTTTGAAATCGCACATAGAAAACTTAGAATAGTATTTTTTATAGACAATTGAAAATCTCATTTCCTGTCTACAAAAAAGGTGAATCAATTGTTTGTTTGTAAATTGATCAATTTTTTTGTAAATCATGAACTTCAAGGAATATTTTTTGATTATTTTTTCGGAAATCGATTAATGGAAAGATGTAGTTAAATAAATGCATAATACTTCAAAAGTTACAAAATTTTGTATCGTCATAAAAATAATTATACAAAAAGTATACTTTTTAAAAGATTTCAAAATCCCGAGAAAATTCATAATCTTTTGAAATTTGCATAATCTCTTCTTTTGAAATTATTAGATCTAAATTACAAAATTACCCTTATGAGCCTCAAATAATATATCATGACATAATTACCTTTAAGTTTTTAAATCCCATCTCCAATGAGATTAACAGCCAAATCCAAAAATGAGATTAAGAAAAAAGAAAATCAGAACAATATAGAGAGAAACGAAGAGTTATAGACAGTATGGTGTATGAATAGAATTTGCGTCTAAACCTTTAGTTTGAATAACTAGCTTATAAAAACACATTCTTAACCGCCCCATCAATTAGTAAAGCTCTTTTATATATTGATTACAGTTAGTATGAACATGATTTAAAATTTATAGTTTATGGTATATCGATATCAATATAAGGAGAGATGAACTTAATTATGAAATCAAAACTACATATACAAGTTTTGCATCTAAACCTTCAATTTGAAAATTAATTTAAATTTTAAATTAAAATCTAATTTTAAGCTAAGCTAAATTATGATTTTAAATGAAGATAAGTTACATTAAATTTCTAACATTGATTAATATAAATTCTAAAAATAAAAATAAAATAGATATTAAAATAGTTTGAATGTGTTTTTGAGCTAAAAACTTAACGTAGATTCTATAAAATAAAATAATTGAAATAAAAGGGTATTTTTGTCCTAAATTTTCTTTCAAGAGTCAATGGTGTGTATAAAGCAATTTATGGTGTATGAATAGAATTAGCCGTTGCAAATATTTGCTCTTTAAAGCGAGGTTTAAAATTTTGGTTTTTAGTTTTGTTTTAGTCACCCAAACGTTTAGACGTTTGGTTTTCGTTTCGAAATTTCCGAATGTTTTGTTTTATTTCAGTTTTTGTTTTTGTTACTTCTTTAATCTATAAACAAGTACAAGAAACTTGTATGTTGAATATCCTATGTACATACTAAACCCTAAAGCTCAATCAACATCTTATTATCTGAATATGCCCAAGTCCCTATAAATCTTCTAAGCCTTAAGCCCAATAATCTCGTTAAATGTATATCCCAATCAACAAAACATTACATACACATATTATACACAACCCTGTATTCGTTTCTTCGTAGTCAGACACTAACTCAAACTGCCCTAATCTTAAGTTAAACTGGTTGTGGATAAATGAAAGATATATTGAAATCAATATATGAGAAGCCCTAATCATTGAACCTTCCCTTGCCTTTGATTAATTTTCATGTTCTTTTATATCTTATTCAGTTTACTTCTTTTAGTTTTGAATCTTTCTTTTATAGATCTTCCAAAATTTTGCCTTTTATTTCAGTTTTGTTCTTTATACGATGAGTCTATTACCATCGTGACTGAATTCAAGTTTTTTGGGCGAACTTTGGTTCAGCCAACGTCAGTACTGTAACTGTTCATCCGAATCAGACGTGATGATCGTAATCAGTATTTAAAAATGTGCGTGAGGAGCTCCTCAAGGCGAGATGCAGGCGAAAATGCATCAAAATTCAATTCAATTTTTTTTGGATTCAAAGACGTGCGCCTTAGGCGGTTGAGGTGCAAAAAAAGCTAAAAAGTGCATCCTAGGTAAAAAAAAACATGTTGGGACTTAAGCTCCAGGAGCAAAATTCTTTTGGCTACTTTAATTCAAAACCTCCGCATCGACCAATTTTTTTTCATTCATTCTTCTAGTATCGAGTTCAAAGCATGAGGAGATGATTTTTTTTATTATAATAATGAGTGCGGTCCCGTGCTACGTATACGGCGCTCACCACATAATTTATTTTAATTGCATTTTTAGTTTTTTTTTTTAAGTTATAATGTTAAAAGTGTGGTTATGGATTGTATTTTGTTTGAATAATACTTATATTAAACACTATTGACAAACATTTACTGATATCTATTTAAATATTCTTGAAGCACAGGTATAACTACTTCTTTTAGAGGCCAGTGATTTCAGACAACAAACGATGACACCAACAACCAATTATCCTTAACTTTATAAACATTATTAATTTTCAAATGTCAGCAACACATATTATAGGTTTATCCTATGATTAACATAGTCATATATAAACAAACAATTTGGTTAATAATACCGTTTCAAACCTGACATAGAGAAATGATGTTTGAGTTGAAGTAGTGTTACAATTTTAGTTCAAGTAAAGAGCAAGCATTGCATATTCGAAAGCGCGTAGTTTCTAACATTGTCCAATGCTAAGTGAGTTAGAAAATTAGTAATGTGGCTTTAGCACATCGTATTTCCTAATACATATAGCATGATAACAACATTAGAAATACATGTAGAACATAAAATTCTACAGCCTAATTTGTGTAGCAACTAAATAATTTCTTTCCATTACTTCAATTATTCATAAAAAATCAGTAATTAAAAAGGTACACGATTAACATAACTCGGTGTGAATTAGCTTATCACCATAGCACAATGAACTTGTGGTTACCCATAAAATCAATTTTGAATTACATTTCATTTTAGAAAACAGTAAAAGATCAAATGCTGCAAGAGAACACAAATAATAATGCATATTTTTAAAAATAGATTTCTTTTTACCAATAAAATAATTTATTTTAGATAGTTATAATGTTGATAAAAAAAATGTGAGTTTCTATTTGCATAAAACAAACAATTGAAATAAAAATAGGAAATCACATAACAAAATAATTATTATAGAAAATTCTGAAGTATCCAAAGTTAATTTTCTTTATTATGAACCAAATGTTTTAGGTTCTACGATTTACTAAGAGATAAATTATGCGTTTCTTCCAAAAAAAACTTAGACAAAAGCTACCTATCAACCAAGTCCACTAAAATCTTTAATATAATTCAGAATTATTGGCTAAATGGACATATTTTACATACCTCTTTTCCTTAAAAAAATCGATAACATGTAACTCCAAATTTAGTCATAAATTCGAACTGAATTCAGTTATTTATTCAAAAAAAAAAATCATCTTGTCTTTCGTGCAACATCAAACTTCATTATTTTTTACTCTACACATAATTTCAAAGCTTCTAGCATTGACCATCATTTTTCTCTGTAGTGTGAATTAGATATTATCCATGAACTTTATTTACGTTATTGTCAGTATAAATGCTTGTAATATTTCATATATACATACAACATATTTATAACCCTACCTAACTCTTAATTTGAAAGATAAAATATAACTTATATATATATGGAAAGCGTTTGGTTGCACCCCAAATTCCAACACCCCTTTAGGCCCCTGAAATCCACCTCTCGTTTATATTAAAAAAGGTAGTGGAGGAGGAGAGAGAGTTAGTGGAGAGAGAGAGAAACGGATTGTGTGGTGGAAAAGTGGTAGACTATTGAGGTGCTCCACTGTTTGGGGTGCCACTGAACCTGCTTCTCTCTCTCTCTCTCTCTCTATATATATATATATATATGTATATATATATATATATAGAATATACGTACCGTTGCCTTTTAAGTATGCACAAACATTACTATAACAACATTCGATTCATTTTGTTGATGAAAATTATCAATAGTTTTTTTGCTGTTTGTTTTATTCTTTATCTTTGTTAAGAATAAATTATTTGTTAGGAACCGGTATTAAGTTCCATTTTAACTACTTATATGTGGTAATTACATTAAGGAAGCCTTTGCTAATGTTGTACAGTAACTTGCATTAAATGTTTACTCATATAGTTCAGCTTAAATTTTTAGAAATATTTGTGATAAAATGAATTAATTAAATTGAATTATGTGGCTATAGATTCTCAGTTGGTTAAAATTGTAGAGAATCAGTTTGTAAATAATTCTCTCATCAAATTGATGCTAATAACTTCAACTAGTTCGAAATCAAATAAAATGTAATTGGTAACAGTTAATTGCTTTCAATGGTATTTGATACGATATTACCGATTTGATGTTGGTTTATTTGTGAACATCATAAGTAACTACATGTTCAACTCTTAATCTGTAAATATCTTCAAATTCAAAAAGAATCAAGACAACATAGCATCAAGCAAACTCTGTAAAACAGCAGACAATTAATAATAATAGTAATACTGTAATAATAATTAACTCTCTACCTTAGATATTTCTTTGCAAAGCATCATATATATAGTACCCCATAAGCAAAAGATTTTAAAACTAAAAAACCAGTTTACAAACAAAAAATTGGGTCAAGTCAATTATACTGCTTCGGTAAAATAATCACCTCCATTCATTATTTCGTTACATTCTTTGCTCAGAATGGTAAACTTGGTAATATGGTTTATGTAAAATTGTAAATCAATCTTAATCCATCGTAAAATAAAATGTTATATTAAACTAAAGAGAGACAAATTAGTCACTACTGAAAAGTTGAAAAGTTCTAAACTGACAAAGATGGCTAATATAAGATTTTTTTTTTTTAAAATAACTTTAGCCTATGACAAACAGTATAAACATTTAAACAAAAATAAGTTGAAGAATGCTTATTTAGAATTAAAGTTTATGAACCTTCTAACATTACCCTACTGTAGCTAGATTAAAAGTAATCAATATACAAATAATATCAAATGAGAAAAAATTCAGATGGATGTACAGTTAGGAGCAAAACTTAAGAATAAAATAAAAAGTTCAACATGTTGTAGATTTTACTAATAGACATGAGATTTTGTTGTAACTGTATATTTGCGAATCGAATAAGACAAACAAAGGGAATTGTATTTAAAACCATATAAACTTAATAAAAACGTAAGAAGAAGAATTAGTTTTAGGCATAAAGAGCAGGTCAAATATCAGAAAGTAGAAATTAGAAAAAAAATCACAAAGTCAACCTCAACTTAAATGAAAAGACAAACAATAAAAATATAACCTTCAATTCAAGCTCGATTAACCAGTAAGCTATGTTTTCTTGGAACCCTTCAGATTTTTTTTTCTCGTGAAAACGATAACATTGAAATGAACCATTATAAACACATTCCCCTGCAAACATGAATAGAATCGTAAATAATTCAAATGGATAGGAAGTGAAGAGCTATTGACAAATTTAAGCAAATTTTATTCAGGTAAAAATAAACTAAAGATATTGATTGTTTTAGAAGTATCTTTAATTTGATTTAAATTGAGAGTAGAATTGTAGCTTATAATGAAACTAAAAACGTGAAAGAAGGATTAAAATAAATGTGAAAAAAATACAAACCATCAAAATTGAACTTTTTATATATAACATATATAGATGGAGCCTTCATTATGCTTAATGCATTAATGATATCATTAATTATTTGAATGTATGTTGATGGTATCATTGCACCTACGCTGTATGAAAATATAACTACAATGGTCTAAATATAAATAGTTCCTCGAATAGCTAAGAAATAAGTACATACAACTTAAAGAATTGTGGAAAGAGTATACTAAAGGCTAAACATAATCCTGTTTATGTATAGCAAAATAAATAGATAGATGGAATGATTTAAAATTTTGAAAAAGCAATGTGGATTTATTTACTTTTCAAAACTGTACAAACCTTTTTAAACATCTATCATGATTTATCCAAGTAAATATAAATGGACAATAGTTTGAAATGGCTATAGTAAAACAAATAACAAAATAAATAATCTAATTCCGTATACGATAGAAAACAACATGCAATCCCTAAACCATAAGATGCTTTGGTAAAAAAATTAGCAATTAAATAGAATCATAAACCTAAAGTATATGGTAGGAAATACGAAATTATTATTTAAATTATTTATTCATACGAAGTTATTCGTGTAGCTAACCTAAGAGAAAATGAGCATGACTAAATATACAAATAAAAAAAACCAAAATAATTGGATAATAAACCTACTTTTATGATTATTAAATTAGAAATTATGAATGATAATCAATAATTTTTAAAATCTAAAATAAATAATTTTACTAATTTAAACTCCCATTGAGATGCTCTCAGATTATCCGGAATAAATGTTTTTCCATGTTTGAGTATAAGAGAAGTGTATTAGAAAATTACACAAGAAAAATATATTAGTCAAATATGAAGAAGCAGGGAGAAAAAGATTAAATTAATGTTAAATTATCACTTGAATTAAGGAGATCATGATATGAACAGATAATGAATATGAAAAATAATGGCAATGAATGAGAAATGGGAAGATTTGTGCGTAATTAAATTGACTTTATAACATCTTGAGATGTATTATAGGGATTCTAAGAGACATGAATTAATTTGTTCATGGTTTGAAGGGAAAAATGAAAATAAAAGAGGGTTAGCATATAATTGATTTTAGAATTAAGGAGAATTGAGTATATTGACTAAGTGAATGAGGTAGTATAATACTGACGTATAAACCAAGATTTTAGAACTTAGTTTCGGTCATTTGAAATTTTCTTAGTTTCAGATGATTTTGGAAGTTTCGGTTATGGTTTCAGTTTTGGTTTCGTTTTTAAATAGTTTATTAATGAAGATATAACAAGATTAATTAAACTTTACTAAACTCTATCCAATTGAAATTTTCTTTATATTCAATTTAATAACAAGTTTGACTCAATTAAACAAAAACTTAAAACCTAATAATAAAAGGTATTTAGACCAACTTAACAAAAACTAGCCCAATCGAAACATACTAATAAATCGTTGCACCTCCCAGAAAACAACCCAATCAAACATAGTAAAAACAACTGCTCTTTTGCTCTCAAAATCTCAATTGTCAAATCTTTAGAAAAAAAGAATTTCGTTCTTAATGTTGCTCTCAAAACAACTGTCACTTCCAAAATCGAATGTCATGAGTTGCTAAATAGCCGAAGACGAAACTGTTGCTCTCAATATGCAATCGAAGATGTTAGGCGTAGGAAAAAATTCGAGTCGGCGGTGCTAGAATTGAGGTAGAGTATGCTGATTTAAATGGATTTTTGATTTCGATTTTTTTTCTAAAACCACAACCAAAACCGGTTTTTGCCTTTGTTTTGGCTCGGTTGTGGTCGATACAAGTAAGGTACCACCGAAATTTTGGAGTACCATCCGATACCTCAAACCCTGGGACAAACATTTAGTCCAGGTAAATATGAAGAAGCAGGGAGAAAAAGATTGAATGTTAAATTATCACTCGAATCAAGGAGATCATGATACGAACGAAGAATGAATACGAAAAATAATGAAAGTGAATATGAAATGGAAAATATGCGCGGAACCAGTTTTATAATGTCTTGAGAAATATTGTAGGAATTCTAAGAGGTATGAATTAATTTCTTTGTGGTTTGAAGAAAAAAAGGTAAACAAAAGAGGGTTAAAATGAAAATTAATCCTAGAATTAAGGAGAATCGAGTATATTGATTGAAGAAAATGAGACAGCAGAATATTGATGGTCAAACATTTAATTTTTTACATAGTAGAATAGATCGGCTAATTCGATTCCAGTGTCAAGTTCAAACTTGATATTGGAATCTAGTCCAGTTCCATATGTGGAATTGACTTGATTCCAGGGAGTGGCATCGTGTTTGGTTCCACTTCATGGAATCGATTTGATTCCATTTGAATGCAATGTTTGCGCAGCCCTCTTTTTCTATATAAAAAGGAATTTATAAGAAAAAAATTACTTACTGTGTTCTCTCCTAGAGTAGTATTGCATTGTTTGAAGTCTCTGAACCACTGAAAACAAAGATGATTGTATTTTGTTTGAATTGCTTAGAATGTTTTATGTTTGTTGTTTAATATTTGACATTTTATTTCAAATTTTATTATATGTTGTGCCTTTTTTTATTTGAAAAGCTTACGCCTGAACATTTCAAGATGTACGTTTCGTTTCACAGACCTAATGCCTCATGTATGCTTTCACCTATAAAAACCTTTGTCAGATTATCGAACATTGGTCTAAACTATAAATTAAAAAAAAAATGCAAATATTTGCTAAATACCAGTATCTTGCAAATATTTGCAAAATTCTAACAATTTGCAAACATTTGTAATGCAAGTATTTGTGTTTTTTTCTGCAGATAGTTTTAGTAGAAGCTGCATATAATTGCGCAAACAACATTATTTTTGCAAATATTTGCGCAAATCCAACGTTTTGTAAATATTTGCAGCTTCTCTGTATTTGATGCTTTAATGAATGACAAATACTGCAGCAATATTCTGCGAATGTTAACAAAAGGAATGGAGGATTCAAAAAGAAAAAAGTATATGAATAATATTCAAATATAATTGAAAATATCTCACTGATAGAAAATGGATTACTAGGAGACTAAGATAGCAAATAGTTGTAAAAGAATCAAATGATTTGGTGGATCATTCAAATTAGGGTTCGAAAGAATCATGTATGAACTATATGGCAAAAACGACAAATCAATTTTTAAAAATAATTATAGGGACCATCTTTATTAAGTTTTATGGAGAGAGTTATTTAAGGATGAAATCTAAAAATAAGCGTGTCTCTAATTTCTACAAATATAAAATAAAAATAAAGGTCAAATTTGATAGAACAGTTCACATCATGTTAAAAGATTGAGATATTTGTTTTTCTTAAAAGGGAAAAACTACATATAATAAGAAGTAAAAAAAATACAGTTAGAAAATTCATTTTTTTTGTAAAATTTGAAAATCAAGAATTAGAATCGAAATCAAATAGTTCAAAGCATTGGTCAAATTTCAAAACTTTAAACTGTATTTTTTTTTTGATAACTAAAGAATTTTCAAAATTAAGTGTTTTATAAAATGTTTTTGGGTGGAAAAATAATAAATGAAAGATCCGTTAGAATTTCCATAATTTTTTCTTAGTAAGCCATTTTGAAAAAATAAATAAATGACATAATATTTTCAGAAATATTCAAATAAAGTTCATATTTCTCAAAACATTTCCTTTTTTAGTAAAATCAACATCATATAAAGTTGTCAAAAAAGTTGCTTTTTCAGCAGAACTTTGAAAGAAGAATACAAAATTTAAGGGTGTGTTTGGTTTCTCATTTTCAACCCATTTTCAGTTTTTAGTTTTAAAAAACGATGAAAACTCGTTCCTTTTACCATTTTGAAAAACTCGCTTTGAAAAATTATTATTTCTGAAAATGGGCCTAACAACGAAAACTCAAGATTATTTTGTTTTCACCATTTTGAGGCCCACTTAAAAATTCAAAACCCAAAATCCAAAAACAAACCATAAATCTTTTCTGAGATCCAAATGCCAAGATTTACTTCTAAATCGTGTGGGGTGACATTCCACATAACTATGATCTGAACTCCATGCTTCTCACTTTACATCTTATGACCCAACTCGGTTTTCATCTTATTGACAACCTTTGATTTGAATCCATGAGTACTCCAAAAATCATAATTTTAGTATATGCTTGACGATTTTCAGACGTGTTCAAAATATTCAGAATATTAGGTGAGCCTTTGAAAATCTAAATGCAAATTCATTTTTATTAAAAAATAACCATTACTGTTTATAAGACTCCGCTTTCACTAAAATAGAATGTATTATTAATTTTTTTATTTATGCGTTATTATTAATTCATTAGGTTTGTTAGTACAAATGATGTTATGTTTGTTTGCACTATACGCCAGTTGTGTTACTGTTATATATATGTAGCAATCTCATCAGAACCTTATTTGTACTTCAGGAGCATAAGACTTGAGCACATTAAAGCCTTGTGAAATTAAAATAATTTTAAAAACAAAATATTAAAGAACAAAAATTATAAATTGAATTCATGTCACATGCACCTAGCTTCTGTTTTGATCATCTTATGTGTAAAATATTTGAAGAATGATTAAAACAACAATGGATACAACCAATGTTTTAAATATCGATCACGTTTCGTCTTGGGGATTTTAGAGACTTGATCTCATATCTGGAGAGATCTTGAATGAGATGAGTCTAAATTGGGTGTTTGTTGTGGATTTCCATCTCGGAGTATATGATATGTTAAAAATTGATATTCTTACATAATAATTTTTATGAATGCTACTATAAAAACAGTGACTTAAACTTGAATTACAAAACCACTTAGTTGTTATTAATTTACGAAAGAACATTTATATTCATAAATCATAATTTGCTACTAAAAAAATAACACGGTTCAAGTAGATTATAACTTACAACTTATGATCCATGAACGTGAATTATTGGTAGACAAAGAACATAAAAAATCCAAAACATTAAACAATTCCGCATAAGTAGAACGTAAAATACATACTTTCATAAGTATCATGCCTGTGAAAGAATGATGAATATGAAAATCCTAAACATCGTAGAATATATATGAATATACAGTATGGTCATATAACATGCAACATATACGTAGAACATTAAATATTAAATTGATTCTTTTCAAGTCTTTTATTTACAAACAAAAAGAGCGTCATGGTAAACCAAAATAGCTTTTAACAAGCAAATCAACAAAAAGATTCATCAATTATATGTATATCTTTAAAGGCTATTCTTTAAGTGACTCGAGATGTCTCACATGAGGTTGATCGATGTAGATAATTATTTAAGGTTAATTTTATCAAGGACAAATTTTTGGATTAGGCTCCTCAGAACAACTTACTATGGAAATAGGCCTGTTTCGTAACTTATTACGAAACTAGGCCTGTTTTTTACAGTGCAGAATGGCCTTGCGCATTCCATAATTGCGCATGAACAATTTTGTTCATGCGCAATTATGGAATGCTCATTTTTTTTCTCCTCCATGCGCAAAAACTGATTGCGCATGGGTTATTTTTGTAAAAAAAAAAACAGAAAGCTTCCAGCTTACACATGACCATTCGAGCTAGCTGACACAGAACTGAAACATCACAAAATGCAACATACACATGACCATTCAAGCCAGCTTCCAGCTTATAAATAAGCATTCGGTCCAACGAAAACGGGAACGAATCTTCAAGAATCCAAATGAATCATGCATTCAAGTGAATCAACAAATGAATCATGCATTCAAAATGGCAACACAGCTTAATGAATTCAAATGAATCAACAAAATTATAACGGATTTACACATATGAATCGTGCATTCAAATGACCGAAATATAATAACCAACATCGAATCGTATATAACTTACATAATATAATACCTTACATAATATCATTAAACATAAACATTCAAATATAACTTACAACAAACATTAAAAAGTAGCGTACAACAAATATAACTTACAACAAGCATTACAATAATGGTTCGGTTGAATAGAGAAGTAGTTGTGACGGGAACATGAAAACACATATATTATATGAATTAAAATTACTCGATAGGCATAAACATCAAGTAGTAGTGCTAGAACTCGGACCGGCTGAACTCGGACCGCCTCTTCTGAGTTCTAGCACAATTTTTCCTAAACGTCGCACTTCTTCCTGCATTTCCAGGGCGTATTGAAGACCCCTAGCGCACATTGGAGGATCAATCCATTTGAAATAATCGCAGCATTGAATATTTTCTGGGTCGTACTTGTGTTCTTTGTATGAACTGCAACCAAAAAATCTTCGTTTTGCATTAGTATCAGTTTTTGCAACAACGACTATACATTCCTCGCCACATCGACACGTCGGGTATGCGCAATTTGGCATAGTTGGAGGAACGGGACATAGACGCTCTAGCTGGATCCCATTATGGTAAAAAAATTGACCTGCTTTTTGTTTCGAGACAATGGAACGTAAACGAGCATGCATAGTCCCTCGTACATGTGGCTGTGCCGGAGGTATTGGATCGAATTGAGTTTCGGGAACATATTCCACGGTCTCTTGTTGGACATCAACATTGATGGATCTGTTATATTCGAAGTCTTCGCAATGGGCCGCCAAAGTTTCATCATCAATTTTCCAATTGTCCATCGCTTAGAATAGAAATACGATGTTAAAATTCAAATGATTTAACATAAGTGACATTGCTAATGAATGAAAAAAAACTCAAATCGTAAATACCTTTCTTAGTCGAAGTTGATGCGGAGAATGATGGAGTTGCGTGTTAAAAGTAGATTGAAGATTGACAAAGAATATTTGTTGAAGTAGTTGTTTCTAAGCAGGTAGGGTTTGGATTTGGAAAAGTGGGTGGATTTGGGAAAGTAGGAGTAAATGAGGAAGAATGGCAGCTGGTTGGATGTAAATAGGGTCTGGAAATATCATGAGCAATCCAAAACTGCGCATGAAGGATTTCCTTCATGAGCAGTTATGGAATGCGCATTCCATAACTGCTCATGAAGGAAATCCTTCATGCGCAGTTTTGGATTGCTCATGATATTTCCAGACCCTATTTACATCCAACCAGCTGTCATTCTTCCTCATTTACTCCTACTTTCCCAAATCCAGACCCTACCTTCTTAGAAACAACCTCAGTCACCAACCATCAAAAGTTAGTTTTAATTTCTAGAACAACTTCTTTGAGCTATAGGTGTGAATATAAAGAAGGTAATTGTGTTTGATTATATCTCTTTCGTTGCAAAAATTCCAATTTGTTCTTGTTTGTTGTTTTTTGATGTCATGACAGTATCGATTATGGCATATGTTCCACTACTCTATTACTTCGATGGTGAACTACAAATTCCAATTTTGTTGATTCGTTTGAATTCATTAAGCTGTGTTGCCATTTTGAATGCATGATTCATTTGTTGATTCACTTGAATGCATGATTCATTTGGATTCTTGAAGATTCGTTCCCGTTTTCGTTGGACCGAATGCTTATTTATAAGCTGGAAGCTGGCTTGAATGGTCATGTGTATGTTGCATTTTGTGATGTTTCAGTTCTGTGTCAGCTGGCTCGAATGGTCATGTGTAAGCTGGAAGCTTTCTGTTTTTTTTTTTACAACAATAACCCATGCGCAATCAATTTTTGCGCATGGAGGAAAAAAAAAAGAGCATTCCATAATTGCGCATGAACAAAATTGTTCATGCGCAATTATGGAATGCGCAAGGCCATTCTGCACTGTAAAAAACAGGCCTAGTTTCGTAATAAGTTACGAAACAGGCCTATTTCCATAGTTGTTCTGAGGAGCCTAATCCAAAAATTTGTCCTTTTATCAATTAAAAGAGGAGAGGTTCACTATTAAAATAACATGATATTACAGCGATTAGATTTGAGTTTTTTAGTTATTGGGTCAGACATAGATTTAAACTTCAGCCTCAAAAAAAAGAAAAATCTCGGTCTATATTTTAGTATCTCATCTCGATCGATATATCATTCGATGTTGATATATATTGAACGATATATTTGAAATGAGATTTACAGCAAAATTCGTAGTTCTGTTTCGCGAGGAGACCAAAACGAGATATCGAACAAAATACCGGGTGATATTTCTGAGATATGAAACAATGGACATAACCGTTAAAACATTAATATTTATGACATTCAATTCCATATAAAACTTCTGGCAAAATTTTTCGGATCTTATTTTAGATTTTTGTGAAGAATGTGGAAAAATATGCGTCTGTTATGAGGAAATTGATATTGATGAACGACGGTCATGTTCGATGAAGGAAACGCACGTTCGACCGCGAATTACATATGCTTTTGATCATAGTTATCAAGGCGCGCGCTTAGGTGCGCCTAAGCGCAAAAAGCCCAAGGCTCAAATTCAAAATTTTGTTTATAAATAGTTAATTAAAAAATTTCATTGTTCAACAAACTATTAAATATGGTTTAAATTTTAAATCTTATTAATAAAATATGTAAATAATTGAATGAATTATAAAATATGGTTTAAAAATTAATTTGTAGTTAGTAAAATAGCAGATCAAACTCATATAAAAGGCATACAAAAAAGCCCAAGACTCAAGAAAGCCCCAGGCTCGATGCTTGCGCCTTTTTGCGCCTTAGCGCCTTAACTACTATGCTTTTGATTTAATCCATGGGAAAATATGGAACTACAGAAATAAAAGATAAAAAAAAACCCAGTGCATAGTGGTTAAGCACGTTTACTTATGTGCGAGTGGTCGTAGCTTCGAAACTTATATAACGTGATTCGAACATGTATTGACATGTAATACATTGTATTCTACCTAATACTTGTAGTTACTAGTATGTACTGCCATCTAGGTATCCATTAAAAGAAAGGAAAAAGATTGAAAAATGAAAAATACCACTATTGTATATTTTTATCTTTATTATTAATAAAAATGTGAGAAACAAAAGATATTGGTCCACTGCAAAAAGGTTTCTATTTGTTGTATCTCAATATCATTTTGTCAATTAGAATTCTGTCATTAATTTACCATTTCAATGTTCTTGATTTAATAAACTATTTGAAACTTTTTTCCTTGTCTATTTTTATAAAGTAATAGCTTTCCTTTCAGTGCTATTGTCTATTTAATAGGAAAGGAACATGTGCAACTCATTATCCTAAAATGGTCATTCAAGAGGAATTGAAAAGTCAAGGAAAATGCTACAAAGACAAGTGTTATGAATGCATGCGGAAAATTGTAGAGGAGCGTTTTAACAAACTGCTCAATGAGGTAGGTATTACCCAAAAACGAATGGAGTTTGCTTTTTATGTGAATAGAGTTACTCTTGTATATTTTATTCAACATATTATTTTTCTCATTGTAACTGCATTTACTATTTGCTTTAGCTTGTATTCGAGGATCTGAAAGCTGCTCTAGAAGAAGCCAGAGAGGTGTGCAATATTTTCTCATGTTTGCCTTAAGCTTTCTTTTGGTCTTCTTCTGTTAATGATTCTATCACCTACACGTTTGTTTAAAGGACAAATTATCAAAGCTATTTAACATTCAGAGCTCATTTGCAAATTTATTACCAAAGGAGGCTTGTTTATGCCTAGTCAACAACCACATCGACAATTTTGTAACTTGCAACATAACGTCCAATCTTCTACAATAATGATAAACTCCTTTTTGAGCTCTCATTGACTGAGATCTTGACTTGACTCTATCTCTGTTATACTTGGATCCACTTTTACTTCTTCTCTGCGCAATAACACCTTCAGAATCATTCTTCATGCTCATGTTTGCTAACTTTTTCCTTATTATCTCGTTATGCAAATTTGTCTTTACATCCTCCTAGCAAATAGATGAGTGGCCATAGATTATAGAGTCAACACAAGTGTTATGGTCCGCAGGCAAGGATCATAAAAGAATGATAACTTGTGCTTCATTCGCAATCTTTACATCAGTTGCTTGAAGATTTATGACTGTGTGTCAAGGGCATCTACATGAGCTAATACGTCAGTTCCAAGCTTCATTTTGAATGAGTAAAGTTGTTATTGTAGGATGATGCGGTTGGTGAGAGAATTGTCATGGAATTTTTTCTAAAGAGCGTTGCATAATTTCTAAGTTGTTTTCACATGAGAAAGCTCTCTAAGTGCTTTATCAAAAAGGCTAAGTTGAATGGTATTAAGAGCGTTCTGTTCGAACTTTTTAATATCTTTAGGTGCTAATTTCTTCAACTTGTGTAGATCTAAGATAACCGTAAAAGTTGTCTCTTTCCTCAACGCCGCTTCCATCTTCATCTTCCATGTGCCAAAAATTTGCTTTCCATCAAATCTAGAAACTCCATAATTAACAAGACTTTTATTAGTGCTATTCTCTATAGAATTAGACATAGCTAAAATAATCTTCAAACAGAACAACAAGTTTTGATACCAATCTATAGTAAACAGTCAGAGGCTTTTTGGACAGCAAAAGCGAAACACCCAAGATCTAGTCTGTCGATAATATCAACAATTCCAATCCAACAAACATAATAGAAGTATATCAAAGAGCGCAAATATAAATAAAGACAGAAATGGAAATAACTCATTGATATAACGAGGTTAGGTTATGCCTACATGCTTGGATCCAACAATCTTTGTTACTTGTTCACTTCAAAAGCGAGTACAAAACGAGAAGAATACAAATTACTCAATATAAATTTCTGATCCTACAATAGATACAGAAATAGAGATCTAATTAAAGATATCTAGTGGAGACCTCTCGTTTGTTGTTTTTGTGATTATAAAAATGAGCAAATGTCTTCATATTTGTAGAGCAATGATGAAGTCTGCTTTGGAGATAAGGATGAAATGTTTCATGATTTCCTAAATTTTGATTTTAATGCAAATCTGGTCATTTTATGTTTATTTCCACATATAACCTTATTTGATTGATTCTTCAGATCTAATAGTGTCTCTTTTTATAGTAATTAATTGTCTTTCCAATTTATTTTATATATTTGACTGATTACGACAATCAGTTAGTATCTTCGTCTTAATAAATTTGGAATATATTTTAATCGTCCAAAATTAACAAAATAAAGTTCGACTTCTGAAATAAGTTGGGGAAGAAGAGTTTTGTTGGAGTGGAGATGATAATAGGATAGTATAAGTTGTTGTTAGACCTATTGCATAACCTCCGATGTAGGCGCAACTGGATGTTTCGCCCTTGTGTATGTACTATAGCACGACTTATAGTTGTGCTAGTGTTTGTGCTACAAAGCACCGCTTTAAGTTATGCCCTTAAGAAGGCACAATTTATAGTTACTCCCTGTATTAACTTGTTGCATTGCTAAAGACAACACATCATATACAATCCAACTTGAGCATATCATTTAAATTTCATTCAAACCAAGCATACGAAAACAACAAGAAGTTATTAAAACCACAAATGCAACTCAAGTGCAAATCAAATTAAGCAACAAAAATAGCTTGCTCTTCCATCAACTAAATCGACTTTGAAATTTAAAAAAACCCTCAAATAATAATATAATATGCAATTTATCATCTTGGATTCCTAATTTTCCATGGTGTTCTTTATATTTGGGATGGAAACGGTTGAGATGGTCCGGTTTCAACTATATCATGTCCAGGTTGAGTACGTCTCTTCTACGTCTTTGTTGGTATGTACGAGGAAAAGTTTGAGGTGGATGAGACACATAAGACAATGATCGTTCGAGCTTGTATCTTAAAAGAATCGACTTGATAATTTCTTTAATATTGAGAGACTTACTTTTAACTTGATCTTCATATACAACATCTACAAGCACATCATCAAATTCGTTCGAAATGAGGTTAACCCTTGAACCTGAATCAAATTTTTTTTTGAAAGAAGTAAAGCCATTTGAACGAGTTATGGGATGCAATATTATTTAATCATACCTAAGCAGATTCCATGGGTCCTCGTGGAGCATATTCAAAGAATCCAGTAGACGATTATTTAGCAAAAAATATTCGTGTGATATGCCGGTACCATGTAGTATTCTTCGATGGCGATGGTTGGTAGAGCTTGTATGTTATCCAATATGTGATCCTATCTGACAATACAAGTGTTACACAAATTTCTGTACCAAACTTCCAACCATTCGGGAACACTTGCTCAATTGCATCTGATATATGGTGGTTAATGCTAAATAGCCTCATCACTCTGTCGGGATAGTGCATGATCGCGCTTTACAAGCAAATGATAGAGATGCAGGGATGCCAAGTTTGCTTCCCATCAAAGCATACTTGCTGCAAATCAAGTAGAACATCAACTGTGTATGACATCCATTCCACATTATACCTCTTCATTACATTTAGTTCATTGTGATAAAATGTTGCATAACGGGTTGTATTATCTCTTCAACGTCTATCTTCTGTCCATCTACAAACAATGTAACTACTCAACGTGTGTATTTTACTAAAGCATATAATATTCAATAGAAGCTACTAGCTGTTATTATCTAATCTAGTGCGATAGTCCAGATATGACAGTGGTGCAAACATTTGGATGATTAATAGAAATACAAGTCCATGACCAAACTTACATATTATTAGTGTTAAACAAGGTCTTTAAAATATTTGTGAAATCTTTTACTATAAAGTGTTATACCTGCAGAAGGGTTAAGCAACCGGCTAAGCCGTTAGACCTCTTTGATGCCTCATTATCTAATTCTTTATGTAAAACACATAAAACCACACTCTCCGACGAATACCTAGATGTAGAGGCAAAGTCCTGTAACCATTTGACACTGACTTAATCCTTGGTATAGTTTGAAAAAAGCACAGATGCTTAAGCAGTATCCTAGCCTATGTAGACTGTTCTAGGTCCTCAATCGACGAATCAAGAGTAATGGCCCAGTCAATTATAAGATCGCTTATCCATCTGATTTTCAACTCTCTTCTATTCACCACTGGGAGGTGGAATCTGACCAAGCAATTGGTGGTAATTACATTTATGTTCACATGACCAAAATAATTCACATCGCCTTCTATAGAAGGACCGAGTAAAATAATGTCTTGTAAAGTAATATTATTTTTTCACCAGAGAAATGAAGCGTGCTAGTCTCGAGCCTTCATGTGCCACATATGGCTGTGAGTAAGGATCTATAAAAATTGATATACTTAACCTGCATGAAACACCAGAAGGCCACATGATGAAGTAAATGTCGAACTCGGTGGTCATTAACCATCCCTATTTGGTCTTCGAAACTCAGCAGTCGATGGTTTTTACACTTTACAAAACAGAGAATTACGTGTAAGTAGTTCAAAATAATACAATTCTTAAACTATTTAGTGTACTTATCAAATAAAAATAATATATCCTCATTGAATCTTCAAAATTTGTACGGTGCTTACTGTGTAAATACAAAATGCTACTAAATGGTTTTGCTTTTTGGTTCTAAAAGTTAATGCAAAATTCAGAAATTAATGACATCATTTACAAGCTACGATTGATTGAACGGTAAGATTTTGACTATGACCAACTACAACAATTTATTTGACAGTGTTCATCATGCATACAAACAAATCTTAAATTATAAATAAAGGTGGATACCCAGTGCCAAAGGCTCCCGTACTCAAGCGCGAGAGGACTTCCCAGCTCAGTCTCCCGTCCTAGTAGTATTCTCACGGCTTTCCGGGCTCTGGGGGTGGTCAATTAGTGCGCACAGCCTTTCCCTCACATATGTGAAGAGGTCGGGACTCGAACCTGCGCGCGCCAGATTACCAGCCGGGTGACCTTACCGCTGCGCTAGGCACCACCTTAAATCTTAAATTATAAATAATAACATTTCTTTTTTATGATTTAGAGAATACCAAAATCATATTGCGTCGAATAAGATCGACCTTTCAGAGTTGTAATTATACCATAATCGAAGATTGATGAAGGAAATTGAAGATTTTGAGTGGAATCGTTGAAAAGAATCATAGATTTTGGTTTGAACCTTTTGGGTTTGGGCAGCAGCAGTTTTTTTTTTTTTTTTTTTTTTTTTTTTGGTTGGGGGGGAGAGGGGGTGGTTTGGGGGTTGGGTGATAATGAGGGATAGAGTGGGGTTAGGGACTGTTGCTGGCTTTATATGTCAGCAACAAATATGTGCAGGCGAACTATGTTTACAAGACACAATAGTCATGCTCGTTCATCTAAAAATAGAAAATAAAAGGCGCAGCTATGAGTTGAGCCTTGACACTGCCACAACTCTTAGTTGCGGCTGAATGTTGGTAGCTACAAAATTGCTGATGTGGATATTGAGCGAAGCAACCTTGTTTGGTAATAAGTTTGCATACAGGCTCTGTACACGAAATAGCTTCGAAAATTTGTCCTTGTTTAAATATACGTTTGGCTACTATCTACAATCTGGATAGAGAACTATTAAGTTTGACATATGGTTATCATGGAGCTACATTAGACACTGTAATTGAAATTTATTCTTAAATTAGTGTTAACTCTTTTACTTATTTTTTCCCCTTATTATTTCTAGTTATGTATAAGGGAGGGTGAAGATTCCAATTCGTCAAACTTTTGGTTAAGTTTTTGCAAATAAGTTTGATTAGCTGCGATATAAGTCGCTGATATAATTATAACTGGAGACTTCAGGCATGAGTTTTTCATATGGCATTTTTCTGGTTTCAAACGCCTATCCCCTTTCCTCTTTAAATTATGTACTTAGATAAATTTTCAGGTGCATTGACACATTGGCCGTCCCACCTTCCCCTCTCTCCGTCCCTCCCTCCCCCCTCTCTCTCTAATAATTTTTGAATTCATAATTTAGCAAATGACAATTAAAAAGCTCTTAAAAGCTATGTTATGAAAAATGGGCTTAAGCGATTTTTGCTACTACATCGCTTAATTTTCTGAAAAGTGAAAGACATTAAGCGATTAGCGCTTAAGCTCGCCTTTTTAACGCTTAGTAGCGCCTCACTAAATTTAAGCACTTGTATAGCAGTATTAAGCGATGACTTATTTGTATAATAGCTAAGCACCGCTTAAGCATTGCTTAAGCGCCTTTAGTTATAGTTTGGCTATGCATGGATCTAGCGCTTAGGCAGCGCTTAAGCACCGCTTAAGCACCATTAAGTAAAATGATACCATAGCTTAAAAGCGCTTAATATAACATAGCTTAAAACGCACAGTACGTAAAATAATACCATTCACAAAATATAAAATTCTGCAGCTAATCACTAGATAAATTCAGTTGATAAAGCCTTCGTTTGATTAATAGCGACTAACAATACCTCTCCTTTTATGTAGCATTATCTCTTGTCATGATTAACAATGTTTATGAATTATATACATAACTGACTGTGTAATATAGTCATATTCATTAACCACAGAACAAAGCTTATTTCTTATGCTTAGAATTGCAAGATATTTACTCAGAAAGAAGCCTTGTGTTCAATCCTTATGTTGTTGTTATCGTCTTCTGGTGCTTGGTAATTGTTTATGAGTTGGCTGTACGGTATACAGAATCATGGATAGTGCTCCAGACATGAGATTCTCGTTTTATGTGTTAACGCACTAGATCAAGACAAAAGTACTCATATTTGCTAATTTTATGATAAGAATTTCAGCTATCATTTATATTTCAACTCCAAGTTGTTGCATTCTGACTGTGGATATATAATACAGATAGCCAATGAGCTGGGAGATATTTATGACTATGTGGCTCCTTGTTTTCCTCCCAGGTTAGTAACACCATATTTAAAAAGAAACAGTGAATTCACACAGTAAAACCAGTAAGAAGTTCATGCATTATGCTGCCATGGCTGGTCGTTTTAACTTATGGTCTTTACCTTTTGCTGCAGATACGAAATTTTCCAACTAATGGGTAATCTATACACTGAAAGGTTTATCCAAATGCTTAGGCAGCTTAGTGATAAAGCTGACAAGTTAACAAGTTTAGAAATATTGAAGGTAGGGCTGAATAAAAATAAAAATAATTAACCTTTTTTAAAATACAGTTTCTTGGATCTGCATCTTAAAATCTCTGTTCTTTATTAATTCTCACAGGTAACTAGATGGGTTGTTGAATACCAAGAAAATCTACTCGGTCTTGGTGTTGACGACTCTTTGGCACAAGTTTGCTCAGAAAGTGGCTCAATGGACCCTCTTATGAATGCATATGTTGCACGAATGCAGGAAACAACAAAGGTACCATGGCATCTAATTTTTTATTTTGTTTAAAAAAAAAACAGGTTATGATGGAAGTAAACACATCCAATTTAACAAACCTTTCATTGCTTCACCAACCATTTGACATCAAGGTCATGCTTGTATCTCTTCATCTTAGAATAGATAACTAAATGCAACAAACAGACATTGTGCAGGTTTTGGGTGCCTGGTTTCACTAATTTGTCAGCCATATCAAATACCCTTTGCATTTTGTTTGATCTACACGGATTTTAACCTATATGTATGATCACAATGTAAAATAGCACATTGAGAGCAATCATTATTGTGAATCTACACAATGTGCAGCTAAAGCTTTTAGCGGTTTTATAGCGGTGGATGTGTAAAAAACTACAATGAAAATAAAGTGGATGTTTGCATCAAAATTGGTTCAAACACCTAGAAGAGATTGAAAAGAGAACTATATGTATGTTTGCATGCATGTCTCATGAGTAATTTTAGCTGTATGTCTCAGGAGTAATTCTGGGACTATCTATCTCACAGGTAATCCTGACTGTCAGTCATAAATAAGCGCGCCTCGAGAAATAATTGATTTTGTGCCAAGTTCACTTTCGTTTGGACCCGATCTGACTTTCAGCTTTCAAATTCGAACAAATTTAAGGTTTTCCCTTTTGTTTTAACGCATTCGACACTAGAAAAATTGTCGTCGCCTTAAGTCGTTGCTGCCACGGCCTCCTCTGCTATTTCCGTCGTCAGGATATATGTATGTATATATATATATATATATGTATATATATATATATATATATATGAGATAGGATTAGGGAGCCCCCTGAATTTCAGCCCCATATTTGCATCCGAACCACAACCACTCATTTATATTAAAGAATGTGAGTGGAAAGTGAGAGAATGAATGGAAGGAGAGAGAGTGTGAAATACTTGGTTGTGGTCGAGGGGCTTTTGGGGTACTGCACTGTTTGGGGTGCTCTCGAACCTGCCCCTATATATATATTATATATATATATATATATATATATATATATATATATATATATATATATATGAGAAATGTTCCGCTACACTTCTTATATTGCACGTGAATTTCCCCTGAATTCGAGCCACACATTCTGATTTTAATATTCAGTCTTTCTCGCTCTTTCCACTTAAATAATATAGTGTAATGGAAAGAGATAGGAAGAATGAATATTAAAATCAGAATGTGTGGTTGGAATTCAGAGGGAATTTTATGTGCAATATAAGAGGTGTGGCGGAATATTGCCCATACATACATACACACACATATATATATATATATATATAATATATGTATACATATATTTCAAATATCAACAGCAATTTTTTTAACTGTTTTTCATTTAAATTAAATTAGTTTAAAAGTTTAATTTTAAATCTAAACTTGTTTGTTAATTTACTAAGTTATGTTTTAAATTTTAAATTAAAATTTAGATATTTTTTAAAATTTAGTGGGTTATGTTTTAATTCTAAAGTTTAAAGAGTTATTTTTTAAATAATTATATTTATTGAATTTGTGATCGTTTTAGTTTCGAAATTGCATTTGTGACTTCGTACGTACTAATCTATGTTTTTTTTTATCATTAAATTTATCTTTTCTAGTAGCATTTTGTAGTGCAGTTTTTTCTAGCAAAAAAGCCCACACTTGTATAAAAGTTGCTCAAAGACTCGAGCCTTGTGCCTTTTTGCGCCCTTAAACCCTATGCTGTCTGTCTTTATTTTATGGTTTTATCGAATTAACTGCAAACATGTATGGCTGACTTGAGCCTATCGGATTTATCAAATTCATCCAACTGACTATTAAAAATAAACTGGACGGTTTGTCCAAATTTAACTCTTAAATGACTATTTATCTAACTCTTAGTTTTGTTAGATTGATTAAAAACCCAGTGATTTTTGCGGACTGATCAATAACCTAATGCATTGCATCTCTTTTTGTGCGTATCATACTTTCAGCTTTGCCTTGACTATAATCTACGTAGTAGAATGTTGGACAATCTCAACATAGGGCGATAGATGAAGTATAGAGCGCAACCTTACACCAGTTTCATCTGGTTTTCTAATCATTTGAGTCAAAACTATCATCTTTCCATATATCCAATGGTGAAGAGATTATAAATTGTTTAAGTAAAATACTGGATTGAATACTCTTCAAATATTTCCTTGAAAACATAGCTCTTTATAATTCAATCATTTGAATATCATTTACTCCCTCCAGTTCATAATATAAGTCGTTTTAGAGATTTGTACGGGAATTAAGAAAAAATCCAAATGCATCTTTTTAGTGGGCTGGCTCCTTTTTTCGTTCAAAACTAAGTTATTTTCTCTATTTCTAAGTACAAAAAAATGGTTGTTGGGATTTTCTAAGGAGCCGCCTACTCACATGAGCCAATAGAAATACTTCATGACAAGTCAATAAAGTAGGTACAATTTATTATGAGTGAAAACGTCTTATATTTTGAAAAATAAAAAACTTCACAAAACGACTTATATTATGAACTGAAGGGAGTATATAATAAGGAAATTTAATAACTCTTTACTAAACAAAACAGTATGCCAACTGTATGCTTTTAAAATCTTTGTTGATGATTCCCGATATAAACATACTTCAAAGCATAAGCTTACGAAGCCAAAACCTTTCGAAATAAGTATTTAAAATAGGTTACAATCTGTATTGCTTCGTCTTTTACATGTAAGGTCATCACGAAGGAAAACGTAATCGATTTAAGCTTTAATCTAAACAAAAATGATTTCACACCTCTATGGCGTCGAAGTTAAACAAGATATATTTTGCATCTCTATATTATCGAAGCGAAACAACACATATGGTTGCTTTGATTTACCAAAACAGAGCTACACATAAGTGCTTCGAACCCAAAATAATTTGGCTTTACAAAACGACATAAATCTCTTAAACCGATGCGAAACCAATTTATAAAAAGCGGAGTGAAGCAAACTGCTTCGATGCCGAAGCAAAACAAGAGGAGTTGGGTTGTTTTGAAACAATTTATAAAAAAGGTGCTTCCCTGATCAAAGTACTCCTTCACATCGTCCTTGGTTCGATAAGATCCTTAGTATCATGCGCTTCTCCAAAGAACGATACAACGAAGCAAAATGAACGAAGCGAAACACTGCTTTGACGATGGAAGAGTCACGATTATCATAAAAGCTGCAAAGTTTATATTTAAAGCAATGCTTTTCACACTCTTTATTTTTTGGCAAATTCTGATTGGGTCAATAAAGTTTCTTTTCAGATTTATGTTATAGATTCGAGAATTAAAATATTTAAAACATAAGCAAACCCCTTAATTGGAAGCCACTTTAAAATTTTAATTAATTAAATATTTAAGCTTTTCTAGCTTTGAAAATTCATAGTAAATCATAGGAACATGAGGAAAATCCCAGAAAAAAAAAACGATAAATCCGTTTTCATATGTATATTTCATCACATATAAATTTCAGGACCAAAATCATTATTCAGTAATTTTAAATAATTAAAATCTGAAATAAAGCATTTTTCTAGTCTTAGAAAATTCACCAAATATAATACTTTTTTGGAAAATCATGAAACTTGAAACCCATTTTTAAAATAATGTTTCTCTCAGCATACTAAAATCTCAAGTTAATTAGGTAACATATGGTGGGTTTTCGAATCTATACCTGCACTATAACTTCATGAAAATGCACTTAAATCATCAACAACCATATATGTCATTCGTTTATCATCTAAACTTGACATGAACAAACATGTAATCATACATGAATTCGGGTCTTATCCTAGAACTGAACCATCAAACAAAAAATAAGTGTGGATATCATTATTCACCTTGATTAGAATATGAGAAAACTTGAGATTTGAGTAGATTTGAATTTCTAAGCTTTGATTCTCTCCTCTAGCTTTTCTTCATCTCTTTCTTTAGAAATATGGCCGACCTCTATATTGTTTTTGTTTTGTAAATGAAAGTGGAGAGATATGGGAGGTGGTGAGGGTTTAAGTCTTAGGAAATAGTCTTTACTATTTTACTCCTCATAATCCTCCTTAATCCTTATTTACCAATTCTAATTGATATAGTTAGTTATTCACTCATGTCTCGGTCTAGTCAAATCTCATTCTCCTCATTAACTCATATTATTTTATTTAATTTAACTAATTAAATGTTCTAAGAATATAACCTACTGTTTTTTGGTAAAGTGAGCAACAATGGAAATTGCTGAGGTTGGTAAGATTCATTATAGATGTCGACTACATGAATTTGTTTCTTCTTTTGCACGAGTTTAGTTATTTTATCTATTAAATAATATTAAAGCATAAGAATTTCATGCTCTCTTATTGATTCTAGGGATTTTCTCCTCCATCCCTTAGTTCACTGTAGATATTACTATTGTAAAATCCCTACAATTTAGTTTTATCGTAATTATTACAATGCTCTACTAATTCTCCATCCTATATTTTACATTTAAATACCAACATTTTATAATTCCTACAGTTATGGAATTGTCATCACTTTTCTTTTATTGTTCGCATATTCAAATTAAACTAACTGATCTTGAATTTAACTTTTCAAATGAATTCAAATAACTAGTATTTATCAGTTGATCTTATAAACCAAAAAATGATAATTCAACATGTGTACCACATTCATATTAGCAGAAATGGTAAAGTTAAATTTTCACTCAAACCTATAGAGTTTTTTTTATGAAAATAAATAGTATTTATAATAGTCATGTCCTCAAAACTGCCAACATGCCCTCAAAACTTCAAACCTATAGAGTTCAAAGTTTCTATAGTTATTTTACAAAAGTATCATCGATTCTCTAATTATCTTACATTCAAGTTCGTATAATTTTTTCGTTCTTAAATTATATTTGATTATAAATAAATAGACATATTTTTCTTTCTAAAATTAGTATTTCATCACTAACGAACATGTACACGATTTTTTCTTTTAAAATTGATACGTCATTCTCATTTCCGTAGTTATTAATAGTGCACGGCTTAAAAAGACGCAAAACCTCTCCAGGGCCTTTGAGCACGACGCGGTAAATAACTCATATCTTTTTAATTTACTGCACACGTTTGATTTTTTATTACAAATTTAATAATGTATTTAAAATATTCGATATATTTGCTATATATATTTACAAAGATTTTTTAGGTATTTTTAAGAAGAAAAACACCATGAAGTATAACATTATAAATACAAAATTTCAAGCGTAATGGTTTTCTAAAATCAAAATCCAATATAATTTCAAAGCAATGTATGCATCATCAAATTCATAAGTTTTAGCATGTAACACCCCACCCCGAGACTCACACTAACAAAGTATTACTATGTAATACTGTCAGCTATAATAGGGCCGGTTATAAGCGATCATCCATAAGTCTTGTATTAAACAAGTATTGAATTCGTTGATTGGATGCTTAAGATTTTCTTTTCTTACCTCCAGTGGATTGACATACTCATTCAAGTCTAATACAAAACTACGGTGGCTAAGGATTTATTCATAACAAACTATAACAACATCATAAATAACAGATCACATAACAAAATACATATATGTACAGATAGCGAAAATACAATATTATATGTGCTACATGCATGAATGGTTGTTAAAAAAACCATATACAAAAATAATATGTTCCAAAAATGAATATACCAGCATAAGACTCGAACACTCGACACAACTCAGGTTCTAGCCTTAAGTAGGATAATCCATGATAATAGCAAAGCAACACACGAATTTATTGCAAGCAATTAACGTGAAATAACTCGGTTTGTCCCTAGTACATAAAATATATGAGTCAGTCTGGCTTAAACGTATCAGTTAGAACAAGATAAATAAAATATAGTGTTACATATAATATAGACTCAGATCAACATTATAACACATGAGATAGGTTCATGAAATCAACACACAAGTTACTCATATAAGGTGAGAATACAAAACACGTTTTCATCAACACAAATTACCCGAACTCTAAGGTTAGGGTTTACCAAATCTTGAAATCACATAAAACACTGGATGTAAACCACAAAAACCACAATACATAGAACTTGCTTAGGAGTTCAAAGCACATAAATGTAATCATCATATATATATATATATATCCATAGATAGCTCTAAAGCTATGAAGATATATAACAATCATAAACAAAATGGTATTTTTTTTAGAAATCACAAATTTTGAAAATAAAAAATAATGAAATCAAAAAAATAATTCAAAATGGGTCCCATTCACAAATGGCAAGCCCGAGCAACGCCGCACGTGCACAACATAGACGACCGAAGCTTGCCAAGTACTAATCAACAAATATGATGTCCATCGCAGATGGCCTGAAGGTCTAACACCGATTATTTAAAAGCCTGATGCAGATGACCTGAAGGTCTAACGCAGATGACCCGAATGTCTAGTACTGATAATATCAAAGAACGTGTCACAAATTTTTGAATAATAACACGAAGAGCGATAACAGTACGTCTCATATCATACGTTCTCACTTGTTAGTTTACTACTTGTCAACTAATTCCACACTAAAGTAGCTTTGATCGGACAAGCCTGAAATTAACCGATATAATATACATCATAGTTACTAAGGCGCGTGCCTAAGGCTCAGGTGCAGGCTTTGCACCTCTTTGGCCTTCAAGGCGCCTCGGGCCTTGGCTAACTGAGGCGCAACTAAAGCACGCCTTTGGCCTTTTTTCTCAAGGCGTTGGGGGCTCAAATAAGCATCTCTTGAGAAATAATTGATTTTATGCCAAGTCCACTTTCATTTGGACCTGATTCGACTCTTAGCTCTCAAATTTGAATAGTTTTGTTCAATTTTTAGGGTTTTCCCTTTCATTTTAACGCATTCGGCACTAAATAAACCGTTGCCGCCTCAAGTCGCCTCTGCCACCGCCTCCTGTGATGCTGCCGCTATCAAGGGTGTGTGTTTGTGTGTGTGTATATATATATTTAAAATATCAGTGGCTGTTTTTTAACTGTTTTTTCATTTAAATTAATTAGTTTAAACTTTAATCTAAACTTGTTAGTTAATTTACTGAGTTATGCTTTAAATTTTAAATTAAAATTTATTGAGTTATGTTTTAATTTTAAAGTTTATAGAGTTATGTTTTAAACAATTGAATTTATCGAATTTGAGATCGTTTTAGTTCCGAAATTGCATTTGTGACTTCGTATCTACTAATCTATGTTTTTTATCACTAAAATTATCGTTTTAGCAGCATTTTGTAGTGCAGTTTTTTTCTAGCAAAAATAAAAAATAAAAAATCCAAACTTGTATAAAAGTCACACAAAAATGTCCAAGGTTTAAGCCTTGCCTCTTTTTGCGCCTTTATGCCTAAGTACTATGATATACATACATGTCCCATACCATGCGCTTTATCATATCGTGTAAGTCACTTTCTTGTTCTCGAAGAGTGCACAAATGTTATAGAAAATATGTAGTTCGAGAAAACGAGTTTAAAATGATTTTTGAAACTATTTGAATTTTTTTCCTTTAAAATCTCTTTGTACTAGAGAATATAAACATATATAAAATAGCTTTAGAGATAATTATACATTTTATAAATAAAAAATTCTTTAGAAATCGGTTTTATAAAACGTGTGCATAAGCTAACCAAAATTCACAGCAAACTCAAAGAAATCGCAAAACTTAACGAAAACCGTCGATTCGCTATTCGAATCAACTTTAATATCGGCTCTTCCATATGAAGGAATAGACATTTGAAATCAACTTAAACAAAGCACCAAAAATCATCACACATGCAGTAAAAAGCTTCAGGAATTGTGCAGAAAAAATTCAGAAAATAAAAAATTAAGACACAGGAATTAGAGGCTCAGTCTGACATAAATTTTCCTCGTGCTTGGCGAACTTTACACTTGCCAAGGCCAACCCTAGGGTCAACCTTATAATAGCAATGGTAGACCGTAAGGTCGACCTTATCATAAGTTAGGTCGACCTTATGGTCGCACCTGTTACAGGCAAGAATGCCTACTTCGTCTTCAATCTTGAACATGAATTTGAACTAGTTTCAGATGGTTTTCGAGTCCAATTTTGAGCATGCATGGAGAGTAATATTCAGACAACAATCTAGAACAAATCCGACAATGGTTCAAGACAAACGAAGGAGCTACAAGCTCATAAAGATCAATGCAGACTCAGGTTTACTGTAAACTCAAAGATTTCAAACTTGTTTGCAGTAAACTACGGGTTCACAGAAAAACACACATTCAACACATGCACAACTCGTTTAAGCTAGAAAATATGGGATTTAACTCACCTTGAATGGATTTGAGATGAATTTATTTGAATTAGCTTGTAAAATGTTAGCTTTTAGCTTTGCAAAAGTTTCAGACGCCTGTAGAATGCGAAAGACAGACATGCAACACAAAATGAAACATAAAGT
This sequence comes from Allium sativum, assembly GCA_030737875.1. Lineage (NCBI taxonomy): Eukaryota > Viridiplantae > Streptophyta > Magnoliopsida > Asparagales > Amaryllidaceae > Allium > Allium sativum. The sequence goes on along the minus strand of CM060920.1, from coordinate 395,978,128 downwards.
TTTTTTTTTTTTTTTTTCCAAATTCGAGAAATTATGCAATTTGATTATCAAGTTTTGAGATTACTTGGTAGACTTCATTTTCTTAAGCCTTTTCTTAGTTTTATTTTGAATTTGGAGCTTTGATTTGTTAATTAGTGAAGGTGAGGTTAACTTATTTCTCAGGAAGAAGGAGATAATGACTGGGAAAGAAGATATGTATGTTTCTTTTCTTTCCAGATATTTTTCTCCTGCTAATTAACTTGGGTTTTTGGCTTTATTTATGACCCAAATGGCCTAAGTGGTACAAGATCTTGGTTAATTAGGCTACGTGTGGCTAATCTTAGTTACGCCAATTAACATATGTTCAACTTATTAAACACATTCTAACACCAAAATGTTGCAAGTTTTAATTTGTTTCAACTTTACAAGATTGTCACAAACATATATAAAATTATTTCAAACAACTTAAACACAATTTTCATTGCAAACACAACAGAATTTACATTTTTAATAAAACGTATATTTTAAATTTCTTTCTGTTTAAAGCTTACATTTTCAACGTATAAATTTGTACAAAATACATTGTCTTAACAAAATAAATGTACAAACTTCACAACAAACGTTTTAACACTTCAATATTGATTTTTGATCAATATTTAACTTAGTATGTTTTTATTTATACTCAATTAAATTTAAAGTCACACTTTTTACAACTAAAATTCATTGTTAGCAATAATCTTACAAAATCATTGCCTTTATTACAATATAATTCCTTAACTCATGTTTTTACCACAAATCCCCATTATAAAGTTTTTTTTTTGAACTTTATTTTCTTTATATTTGTTCAACAAACACATTTACCCTCAGTTCAACACAATTACTCGTATAACCCTCAATTAATGATTATACGAATTTTCTTTTTTGAATTCGTACTTTGTTTTCCCTACTTTTAAATTATAAAACTTAATATAATTTTTTTACCTACGCACCCAAGCTCAAGGTTGTTACATAGCATCTTCCTCGTGTATCTCATTTAAATTTGTGTCTTATGTAAATGAGTTGAACCTGTGCTACTAAACTGTTTGATGTGAATATTCTTCTACTTGAATATATAGCTTTCACCTGTTGCTCTAGCAGTAACATCCCCGATTAGGTCATTATTATTGTCATCAAATACAAGCCCATCTTAATCATTAGATACATCATCCATATATCCCGCTATTGATTTATTATAAGGATTTTTTTTTTTTTTTTTTTTTTTTTTTGAAATAGGCCTCTCAAAAAAGCTTATTTGACAAATATACTTGATTACAAAACTTATTATGAAAATAGGTTTGGTTTTGGGTTCAGAAGTCTTATACTTGCGTGTTTTGTAAATGCACATGTACAAATACGTACATGCGCATTTACAGAATGAGCAAGTTCAAAAAGTTTTTTCTTTTCTTTTTTTCGTAAACATTTTTGCGTGTTCTGTAAATGCGCGTGTACATATTTGTACATGCGCATTTACAGAACGCGCAAGCATAAGGCACATGAATCAAAAACAAGCATATTTTCATAATAAGTTCCAATGAAGCCTATTTTTAAAATAAGTCTTCTTCAGAAGCCTATTCTAAAAATCTGTTCTTCTTATAATCATCAATATGCATCAAGAATATTGAATATTTAATACTCCATAATATGATGAATACTAATTTTTATGTTGTGTGGAGTATAAGAACTGAAAAACAAATAAAAAAGAAACAACATTCATATAGTGAAAATGCACGACATTTTTGCACCGTGCGCCATTTGCGTCATTTGTTGCGTCTTTTCTTACGCGTTGCGCCATAAGGAAAAAAGGCGCAAGCGTCACGCCATGCTCGCCTTTCATGACTATGGTCATTTCAAATGTATACAATGTTTTATTTTTTTATGAAATCGGCAAGTCAAATTTGTCCTTAATAATATTGTTAGGAGTGACATTCAAATTAGCGATAAATGATGAATATTTGTTTTTTTTATTTAGAAAATAATAAATATTTTAAATTATCAAGGTATGAAACAATGGCTTAAAAATTAGCTTATGGTTTTAACATATTAAATAATAATATGGTTTGTAACTTTTCAGGTTTAATTTCAGTTAAAGGTTACTTTTAATCGTTGAAAAAGTATTTTGATAACATCATAAACCATTTTTGGCAACTACTTTTATATCTACTGCAAAAAATTAAATGCATAAAATGTATTTGGTTCATCGACTCTAGGTATTTTCGTCATTCTCAAAGTTAGTATTTGAAATTCAATCAATATATCAGTTTCCTTCTAATCAAAAATACTAAAGACTGATTGCTAAATTAAAAATTTATGTGCTTAAATGTTTATCCACAAAAAAATTAAAAATATTAAGTCTTGAATTAATTATGAATACCAATTTCATTTGTTTTCTTACCAAATATCAAATTCTAAAAAATAATTATTCAATATATAACTCATTTTTATCAATAAAAATAACACTTAATTTTTTATTCAGATGTAAAAATATATAAATCACATAACAAAAATTGCATATTGTTTTTTAAAAAGAAAGTTCAATTCGTAACTCATTTATTAACAAATTCACCACATACTAGGTAGTAAATTTTTCTTTTTTAAATACATAAAAAATTACCAGTTAATTGTCGATAATTTTTTTATGGTAAATGCAAAACGTATGGGATCTTATGAATTACAAATTGTACAGTAATACTAACAATTATACTGTAAACAAGTTAATTGCATTCTGATTTGGGTTACAAGCTGTATAGTTGAAGAAATTTTATTAATTTGATATGCAGTATGATCTGTTACTTGCATTCTGAGCAGGAATATTGTGAGATTCTTTAGTAAGATAACCACATATTTTTTCCTTTTTCTTTTATATATGTAGAAATGGTACACTAATATCATAGAGGCAGACAAGGTGCAACCGCTGAAGAAAACGGCAAATGGTAAATTATACTCACCTGCTGCTGTAGATTCTTCAGAATTTTGACAGAGCAGATTCAAATTGTGAAAGATAATAGCACAGATGTCATGTTGTACCGAATAATTCTTGCAGTGATCCAGGTAGGCATATAAACTATGTTTTTTTAGGGCTTTTTATTCTCTTTTTAATTTTCAAAAAAGTTTCCCACGGCGCTAATTACTTGCATTATGCTTTCCCTTGTCAAGAGCTTACCCTTCCATGCATTTCTTCTTACACTGCTTATAAATGTCAGAATTTTACATAGTAGTCAAGACGCTAAGGCGCAAGCATTGAGCCTTGGGCTTTTTGGTGTGCCTTTTATATGAGTTTGATCAGCTATTTTACTAACTACAAAACAAATTTTTAAACCATATTTTATAATTCATTCAATTATCTACATATTTATTGGAAAATTTAAATTTTAAACCATATTTTATAATTTATTGAACAATTAAAATTTATTTAACTATTTATAAACAAAAATTTTGAATTTAGCCAAAAAAGTGCCTCAAACTGCAAAAAGGCGCAAGCCTTGAGCCTTGGGCTGCGCCTTGATAATTATGTAATTTTATAACTGGGTCTGGCAATATTTCCAGTGGATTCTAAAAGATTTGCATCTTAATCATTTGTAAGCCCACCCTAGAGCAATATGTTAGTGAATGCGTAATTCTAATATTTCATGGTCCATACCTTGACCTTTATGATTGCATGCTTAGAAACATTCGAATTTGTGTTACCATTCTTCCTGGGGCTTTAACCTTGAACATCCCTATCTTTCCTTCTGCAAATTAATTGACAAGTCAATAATTGATGAAACTTTCAGTTCTTTCTACTAGATAGATTAAAGAGATAATTTCGTTATTATCACAACCATCTTGCCATGCTCATTGTCAGAAGTGATACATAAGTTTCTTCATCGAGATAAATTTGGGGGGATGCCTAGGCACCTGAATTTTTTTGTTGGTTTGAGTTGGTGGATGTGGTGGGAAGACCTGCCTACCTCGAAATGGGGACACAACTCATCCGATTTCTGAATCAATTACAGTTTGTCAGGGTCTTTAATTTCTTCCCTAGTCTAGATGTAGTGTTGGTGATCAAAACTTGACATAGTTTTGTTTACCATCCTTTAAGATCAAGGTTGTATCTATTCATTAGATTTACGTTATGTACACACCAAGCCAGAAGCTAGTTCTGACAATCTTTCAGGCTTACGCCATAGGTGGACTGATGTAAAAACTATTAATAAGCATGAGAAGTCCATAGAATACGCAGTGTAAATTACTAAAAATCACCATGAGTATGTTGTTCTTTTTACCCTAAGTTTAACCACAATCGAAACAACCATGTTCTGACTCTGGGCTACCTATATAGTGGCTAGCTGTGTGTAATTGAATGGATTGGTTCGGCAGTGATAGTAACGGTTTAATTGATGGCTTAATGTTGCATCACATAATGAACACGGCAAATGTCATCATTCTTCACCATTTAAATCATGATTACACCATCTATGGACTGATCTGAACTCTCATGGGAAGTTGATCATGAATAAACAGTGTAAATTACCAAAACCACCATATGTTCTTTTTCTCCTAAGTTTTATCGTGTTATCAAAGTGCGCGCTATAGCGACAAATAGCGCGCATAACCTAGTGCTTGCACTGTTATACTTATAATAGCACAAGAGTTCCCTATAGCGCAAAAATAGCGCCCTATTTTATCATAGCGCAAAATAGTGCGCTACTCTAAATAGTGCATTATTTTGTTTTTGTCTTTTTTTTAAATGTTTGGACAATGAATTAAGTCCAAAATAGCGCGTTATTGTATATATAATGACCCAGAGGAAAAATGACAGAGTATGACTCGAAAGAAGAAGAAATTGACGATCGTTTAAATAATGATTAATGGTTATGATTTAGATGAAACTAGTGACTATATTATAAATTTTATAAGCATAATATAATTTCTTGTTTTGTCATTGTACACTTGAATCACGTTTAACTTTTGTTTATTTAAATCTTGTTATTATAGACTTTATATATTATTTTCATTTGATCTTATTTTCACTTTACAACTTTTGTCATTTATAATCTTTTTCTTAGTACTTGTTAGTAGATCTGTTTTTTTTTTTTTACATTTTGTACAAAAATGTATTTTCATACATTTTTTCGTAAGAGTTTTATGTCACCATGATTGATAAATAGAATAAATTTCATTATAACTCACAATTATAAGAATAAATTTCAAATTTGTAAGACACAAATTTATTATATCCATATTTTGAATGTACAATATGAACTTATCAAATTTTCTGTAATATAATTACATTTTGCATAAAAAATATTTAATACATGCATAAAGTATGGAAGTGCTTGTATTTGGAGTCTTGAACAGTTTGAATATGACGCAAAATATGCAAAAAAAAAAAAAAAAAAAAACAATTAGGCAAAATATACTTGATTACTTTTTTTTCCTAAATAAACGCAATAGAGCGCGCTATAATAGTGCATAGTGCAAGCCTTGCTCTATGTTCTGTAGACTACACTGGTTTTATCACAATTGGAACAACATTTTTGACTCTTGGCAACCCATACAGTGACTAGCTGTGTGTGATTGAATGGACTGGTTCGGTAGTGATAGCGAAAGTTTAATTGATGATTTAATGTTGCATTACATAATGAACACGTCAAACATCAGCACCGTGTAAATCAAGGTTCCTTGTACGTACACCCAGATATACCTGAGCTGTATCCAAAGATGCTTGGTTTTTGCAAGTTCAAATGGGTTTACTTCTTCCTATTTTGTAGATTGTGAACAATATCTTGGATGGACTGAAATTTTGGCTCTTCACCATATTGATATTTTAAACTGACGAATAGAGGAGTTTTTCCGTTTTCATATCCAAGTCTTGGACAAGGAAGGAATGTTTTTTTATTGATTTTGTATAACATTTGTTATGCAACATTTTTGCAAATAAATCTTTTATTTTCCAAACAAACTTCTTTGTTTCCTAATGAAATTATTTGCCTTTGTAATGTTTTATCCCTTTTTTCTTTTGTAAACTCAATCTTTTAAAATTCTCTTTTTTTAAAAGAAAAACTGGAACGAGTTTTTGTTTCGTTATTTATGTTTTTCTGTTTATTTCTAAATTGATTCACAAGTCATATGTTAAATGGTGGTAAAGAATAGTTGATCGTGATTTTTTTTTTTTTTTTTTGAGTAAAAGGATCTATGGTTCACAGAAACATGGAACCACACTATATAATATAAGATGAGAAGTACATAAAAGATAATAGCCAACATACTTGGTTATACGGCAAATAAATAAAATGTTACATGGCTACTGGCTTGCTCGAACAACCACAGCAACATGAATGTGTAAAAGTCAAGCATGAATATATTACATTGAGCAGCAAAGTTTACACATAATGTTAGACCGATACATCTAGGAGACTAACCAATGAACTCGGGGAAAGTAACCAACGGTGTTCGGCGAGAAGATGACTTTTCCTTCCCAATCAATGGCAGCCAGAATTTTTTTCATTATTGACCCCAAACTCTCTATCTGTGCAAAGAACAATGACGTCGTTCACTAGTTTGTAGAAAACCCCCTGTCATCATTTTTATTGTTGGAGACCTATTGTGTAATATATTTTTATTTTATATACAAACGGGTGGTAGAAAATAGACATCCACAATTTAATTGAAATACAGTTAGGTCTCGACTAGAACAGAGTTTAAATTTGAAATTAATATGTTGGCTTGTAATGTAAAATATACATATTGTTTTTTCCACTATGTGGTAGTGGTAATAGTATTATGATATAAGTGATTGGGATCATTGAGCACTAGGTATGTGGAAACTCGACAAACTTCAACTTACTGTGTGAAAGAGTGAACCAATGCATCAGAAAAGGGTGGTGTATCAAGAAATTAACTGAAATTTTCTGAAGTATACTGAAAAAAAAGTTATTTTGTTTGTATTGCATAAGTTAATCATATGCTAAAATATACCTTCACAAGCATCGTGTCTTAGCATTCAGTGTTAAACCTTTTTTTTTTCTCTCAGATAATGAGTGATTTTCAGGCAGCTCAAAGGCGTAGGCTTGAGGAAGTGGCTTCAGAAAATGGTTTGGAACTTCTTTGTGCAATGGTTTGTGCCCAGCAAACCTACTATTATATGATATCATTTTAACAGTAATTATGATAATAATAATAATAATAATAATAATAATAATAATAATCCTATATTACGAGCATTTGAACCTTTATGATGATAGATAAAACCCAAAATGTTGTCCCCTTATCAATTTCCAGCCACATCACGTCTTTGGATTTCAAACCTTTTCACCAGCCAGTAATCATGTGTAGTCACATACGTATTTACTTACACCTAGACCTCACATATGTATCAAATTTTGTGATTTTTATTTCCAAGCAATGTTGACTGCCATCATTCGAGTTTCATATTTTTATATCTATGAACCACTCAAATTTATTTTTCAAAATATGTAAGAGTCGCACTGTGGAAGTTATCCCTACATGATGTCATCAGGTGGAATATACTTCAAATTCTGTGGCTTCAAAAGGTATACACACTTGTCATATACCCTAACATGTAGGCGTTTTCTAAGCTTGTTTACAGGAAAACAAATTTACTAACAATCATTTTAATCATAATGTATTTTATGTGTTGCATTGCATTAATGACATTTTAGCCCTTTCATGCTCTCTAATTAATAACCTGTCATCCTTTGTGGTGAACTACATAACGCAATTTCTTTTACTTGATTTCCCTATTTTGCATTACAGATCAATAACAACTTGCGTTGCTATGAGCTATCAACAGAACTTGGTAACAGCACAATTGAAGCTCTTCCACGAAATTATGCTGAACAGGTTAGCGTTATACTTTAGGTGTTTATGAGTTACAGTCAGTACTTCTTGTTATCATTTCGTATGGTGCACATTCTGAATATCATTTTACGTGCCATTTCTATATCGTATTTTTTAATCGGAGTTTTTAGTTAATAGTTTATACACTTCTGTGTTTCCGACATTTTAATTGATACTTACCCTGTAATTGTGGCATATATAGGATTTTTCTTAGTGTTTCTGCACAACTAGATTTTAGAAGAGAGAAAATGAAGAATAGACAGGAAAATTCCTCCAAAGAACCTCTATTAATTTCACCAAAAAATCACAGAAGAAATTGTAAAAATTGAGAAGGTATCTCAATCCCTAAAACTTTAGGAAAAAAAAAATTACTTTTTCACACTCCTCTAATGAACAATACACATGCACATTTTTATAATAAAAAAATACTTAGTGTTCAAATCCTCATTTATATGGCAACAAATAAATTGTTGCATCCAATATAAAGAGTGAAATCCACTCTTTTATTATGATTTACATATCCGTATATGCAATGGTATTTTGAGAAGGTCAACTATTTGTTTTGTTTTGTTTTTTAAATGTGATTCTATATCATAAATATCAATCCTATCGAAATTTATAAAATTCTATAAATATTGTAATAAATTTCAGTTAGAATTACACCTTGACTCATAATATCTTTAAAATCTCTTTTTACTTATCGTATCACAAAATCCAACAATCTCCATCTTGTCACCAAATTCAATATCTGCATGCTCCAAACAATCTTTAATACCTGTATGAAAACAAATGTTGCAATCCCAAAATAAATCCTTACCATGTTTCAAACTTCCTGAATATGAACGTCCTCCAATTGAACATGCATATCATATATAAATTAGAATTTGTTTTGACACCACAAATGTCTGGAAGCAGACCTTGTTGTTTTCAGTTGCATGCTCCACCTTGATTCAGACAAATTGTCTTTCCAACTCCAAATTGAGAACTTTCTTCATTTTCTACTGTCTTTCCAAGCAGTTTGTACATATTGTTGTTTTTCTTTTTGCGTACAACATCTTTCTGTTTTTTTCTTCAAATCATTGTAATTCGACCTCGTATTGAAAAATTGCAGCCTTTTATGTCAAACTATACTACAAAAATAAGATTCTTTGTAATTTTTATGATGTGCCCAACTCTTATAACCAACCGTTCGTCAGACATCTTCAACCTAACCGAGCCTATTCCCTTGTCATGTAAGTATCTAACATTAGCAGACTCCACATTGCTTTCTTGCTTCTTATAATTAATGAATGCTCCATTTTGGTGACATATATGGAAACATGCATCTGAAATAAGCATCCATAAATTCATTCTATATTTGTCCTTTTTAAGCTTGTGGCAAAAAAATTGATAGATGACCAAGTTTTTCACAGTAAAAACAGATGAAATTCCTCATCATGTTTGATCTGTTTGGTTGCATTTCTATGTTTGTTCTGGTTCTCCTTGTAAAATGTATCTCTCCAATTGGATTTCCAGTTTCCTTTTTTTCCTTAAATTCATCCCAGTGTTATTACGGCGCTCGACTAATCGCGACTAGTCGTCGATCAGTCAAGATTGGATCATCGACTGGAAGAGTCGATTTGCCATTAGTCGAGATTGAACTCAAATCACGAAGTCTTGAACTTGAACCCTAACTCGAACTCGAACCCTAACTCGAACCTTAAACCCTAACTCGAACTCGAAGTAGAAGCGAAACCCTAACTCGAAGTCGAAGTCGAACCCTAAACCCTAACTGAAGTCGAAGTCAAACTTGTCATTAATTGCAGATGGCAGTAGAAGTATTAACTGCCGTTTATTATAATATGTATTAACTGCCGTTTATTATAAACTGCAATTGGCAGCAGATCCTTCTACCGAAACAATCTATATGATAATATGTATGCATATATTTATTTATACACTTTAATTTTGTATTAATATTTATTTATTTATCGACTAGTCGACTGGTTGGACTTCTATCGACTCGACTTGCCGCTGTAATAACTATGATTCATCCTTTATTTCTCCTCATTAAGCAGTCTACTAACCACCGAACTCATTGAAACAACTCAATTCAACTTTGAGTTATCCAATGCAACTAGAAGTGTTTTCCAACCCTACGATAATGTACTCATTAACTCTAAAGTGCATGTTTAGTGATCCATGTTATAATTTACGTCTACCTGTTGGTTTACATTTTTTTTTGAAAATTTTCGAGATGCTCTCCAATTGATTCACCTTCATACAGTTTTAGGTTGATCAATCTTTTCATTAGAAGTGTCATGTTTGTTGTAGAATTCTTTGAGTAGATTCAATCCAATTTCTTCCAAATTTCAAAAGAAAATGTTTTATTAGCAACAGTATGAAACATCGTATTCTGCTAAATACGCAACATAACTGCTGTAGCCTTCCTACCAGAAGTCTTCCAGTTTGCTTCAGATACATTGTTAGGTTTCTTCCCTTTGTTTTCAGGTGATTGAGGAAGACCGTTAAGATATAGAAAATTCTCCATGTTGACCTTTCATAATTCTCAATTTCTCCTATTAAGTTTTTCAACATTTATCTTTGTCATTAGCAAAACTCTCTTCATAAAATTTATGTAGTAACTAGTAAACTCCAATACCAACTATTAAGAATTTTCTACTAGAATTTATACACGATTAAAATTTTAAAATAGATAAGAAATGAAGAAAAATAACAAACAAAGAAATCTCTCTAAACAAGCTTCATTAATTTCACCAAAAAATTACGACAGAAATCCTACAAAATTGAGAAGATATCTCAATTTCTAAAATCTTAGAAAAATAATCTTATTTCACACTCCATTATGGATATAAATTACTTGGTGCGCAAATCCTCATTTATATGGCAACAAATAAATAGTTTCTTCCAATTTTAAAGAGTAAAATCTTCTCATTTATTATGATTTGCATATCCGTATATAAAGGTGGATACCCAGTGCCAAAGGCTCCCGTACTCAAGCGCGAGAGGACTTCCTAGGTCAGTCTTCCGTCCCGGTACTATTCTCACGGCTTTCCGGGCTCTGGGGGTGGTCGATTAGTGCGCACAGCCTTTCCCTCACAAATCATAATCCTTTCCAAATCTATAAATATGGTAATAAATTTGAGTCATCTTGACTGTTCAAAATCTATTTAGGTTTGGAAATATTGTATTACAAAATCCAGTACATAAAAATAAACAGGTTAGTGATGACTTATTAATGTTGGTTCTGGATTAAAGTAGTCATTCAACAATTTTTACCCACTTTTATGTTTAAACTTTAGATTGTCATTGTAAATATGAAACCGTGAGCTTGACCAGTGATTTTGCTTTCTGTTTATCATGTATCCCTAAGCAAGGTCACTACATAAATTGGTTGGCCTAATTGTTTCTTATTTATTGACACCATAGCTGAATATTTAGTACACCTCAGCAATTCTATATTTTACCACTATTTTGTCCACTGACTCTTCCATGCATGTTACAGATCGACTTTGAAGATACTTGTAAAGGTTTCCTGGAGGTTGCAGTGGTTTGTAAAATTCGGAGTATACAAAATATATTACCCATTCGTTCTGTTGTAGCATTCATTTGGGAAACTGTGGATTTTCCTATTATGCAGAAACACACACACACACACACACACACACACACACACACACACACACACACATGTACATATAGGAGGAAGGTGATCCCAGTTTCTAAGCACCCTTGTTTATTCCCAAGTTCTCGGGTGATTGATTAAACAAATCATACAGTTAACAGAAAGAAAATCCGTAAAAAAAAAAAAAAAATTCAAAAGATGGAGATGCAACAGATCTTATGTTTAAAATTTTAGGGATTCCTAAATTATTGGATGCAGATCCTTTCTTGCTCTGTCTTTACATGTTCCGTGTAATTTTATGAATTGATTTATTTCATTTATGTTATGTTTAGTCTAGCTAAACTGAAGGTATACTAGGAATTATGTGAAGCTTGAATACTTATCAGTTATTTAGCATGCTCAACTAAGTCTGATATATTATGTAAATGGTTATATATTTCAAGCTAGGATCTTAGTTTCCTTCTACTTCAAAAATATTATGCTGTCTCCTTTGCATGATTATAACATCTAGGTATATATGTGAATGCTTTCCTCTTTTATTTTTTGATTTTCAATATTGATCTACCTAACAAATATTTAAAGTTGTAACAACCCGGTTGAAAAGAGTGTCAAATGAGTATTTCAATAATTCTTATTTCACAACTTTACACAAAATAGTCTTTTGCTCTCATTCACATCCACTTTGTTTAATATTGAATGAAAAACATTTTTTTCAATTTGGCCCCTTTTACAAACTTATAACGCAGATAGCCTTGTTTTAAGCTAGTTACAAACATAGCCTTGTTTTGACCAACTCAGCGCTGATTTGGCTAAATTACACTGACATCATTTCACATGCACAGTGTATTTTTTTAATTTACACTAGCGCCATCTGAAATAGTGCCAGGCTTTAAAAAAAATTACGCACCAATACAATTTTCTTCTTCTTAATATTTGCATTGGCTCCATTTCAAATGGAGCCAATGCCACAATGACAAAAAAAAAAGGCACCATTTCAAACGACATCAGTGTATTTTGGCCAATTGAGTGCCGAGTTGGTCAAAACTGGGCTATATTTGTAATTATTTTCGATATTGGGCTATTTGTGTGGTAAGTTTGTAGAAGGGGGATAAAATGAAAACAAATCCTTAATTTTGTGGTTTTGCTTAGTATATCTTGAAATGAATTACTAATCAAGGACATTTACTAAATCGAGGCAGTCTACATTCTACATGCAGGAAGCTATCCATCCGATGGTTAATTTTATATTTGAAGATCCTGGCGTACAAGATCTGATTGTCAAGATTTACCAGAGAGGTATATTACATTACCATCTCATACGTTGAAGTATGTTGTCAGTTTATATCTGAATGTATGTATTGTACTTCATTTATTCTGATCTTATCATGACTTCTTCCTCATCCCTCTGTTTTATATGTCAAAGACCAATTTCTTTAGAAGGATTTGACATGTTATTATCTTTTATGCTATCAGGCTCACAGTTTACTATTGATGCTGGTACATTGTCGGCTGACCGTAAATCTTCCCTTTATCATGAAACAATGTGTAATTTGAACTCAATTTGTTTCTTCCAGATTGGTACGAGGGGTTGGTTACAGAGTCGCTTGTTCTAACATTTGCTGATTACTATTCAACTGTAAAAGGGTAAGCATATTTCTCTTATGTAGTCAGATGGAGGTGGTCGGTTGATAGATGTATCATTAAACTGATTCAAATAACCAATTTCACTAATTTAACTCTGTGCTAGAATTTTGCAGTTTTTTTTAGTCAATTTATGTTTTGTTACTTCTAATATATGTAAGTATAATATCTTTAAAAATAAGATGAACAAGTAAGTCATAGTTTGTCGATTGTGAACCTTTATAACTGGTCCTTTACTATTTGATTCTCTAGGAGTTTAATCGAAAGAGTCCTTCAATAATGCAAAAGTAGTTTTAAAATATTTTGCATGCCACGTTATCAACACAATAGAATGGTGATTATGCGATGCGTTTGACAAAAGAAATGCTAGTTAACAATGGTATGTTATGTACCACCTAAATCTAGTAATACTACTATGTACTACCACCTAAGTACCCAATGGCCTTTTTTTTAGTAACCAAAGAGTTATTATCAATATTATGACAGCTTCGTCATCTATCTGCCATTGTCTAGTGATTGAGTAACAATTACACGATGAATAAGCATTCATGCCCACTTCACAGGAGTTAGACCTGACATACTTCCCACTCTCCTGAAAGCGGGTGATATTCACCAAAATTTAGTAGCACCTTTTATTATACTTGTACATATTCAATGTTGGGTGGGTGGGTGGCTGGCCCCTACAGCTAGGTTGGTTAAAACTTGATTTAATGTTGTATAAAACATGATTACTTTGTACCTCAGATCCATTTGCATGTTCTTATTTGGATGTTCTTAGTCCCTTAATAAAAATGCACATTTTGGTCCAACACGATTAAAACACACATTTAGCCAATCAGTCTTCCTTTTATTGCGTATGAGTCACCATATCAAATTTATGTTTATCCAATTGTGCTCCATATATTGGATTTTGGTGCGCTAATTTTTCGAAATATATCGAATCACAAGCATGCGTAAAATTATCATATGCATAAGGTAAGAAAGGGCACTGGTTGTAATTTAGTTATACCGCATTTGAGGCTTCAGAAAGTGGAGAGATGAGATATATTCATCAATGCATGTTTTATGCATCTACAGGCGACGATTTTCCAATCTCTATATAGGTGTATATTTGACATCATACAGATCATAACGCAGCCATAGATAGTGATCCATTTCAGTTTCCAAGGTTAGCGTGACTTCTTGTAGATGTATAACCTTGATTTATACCTGACTTCTAAAAGCAGATAAGCAAAACTTGTGGGTATTATATTGCAACCAAGGTTAGCATGCTTAATGTTATTTTAATACAGTCTGGGAGACAAATCATATTTCTGCAACAAAGATGGTGCCACAGTTGAATGTGATTAAAATCTTGACCTCGTTAAACTCAAATGAAAGCACTATAGAAATGTTGAAGTTGCTTGCTGCTGTTGAAGAGTAGCAAACACCCGTCGACATACTTTTTTTTTTTAAAGGAGCAAACTACTTATGTTTGATAATAAACCACTACATCAAATATTAAAATAATAGTATATCACTGTTGCAGTCCATGCTAATGTCTCAAAAAATATCATCAAATACATGGTCTTATTTAATACCGTCTCTATTAATGGATAGATTAAAAAATGAGGGACGACACTCAAGTGTTTAACTGGTGAAACTTGATCACCGTTCTGTTAATGGTAGATAAAAATATGTCATGTGGTAATGTATAGTGCTCTTGAATAAGCATTTTTTTGGATGTGCAGATACCAAGTACTGCAATGTTAGTGTTATTATGTACAAAGTTTTAAAATGTGAAAAGCGTACATGAGGCGTTCTCAGGTCTATGAGGCGAGGCGTAAGTCTCGAAACGTTGAGGCGTAAGCTTTTCGGATAAAAAATAAAACGCAAATATATAAAGAAATTTTGACATTTTAAATTAACCGATGCAAAAAACAAAACATAAACCATTTAAGATCCGACTTTAAACAAGTATATGTTTTTATTATAGATTAAAAATAAATAATTGAAACTCATATGATTCAAATTTCGATTTCTTAGAACTATTTGAAGATTCTACCAAAATCCAATTTTGATTTTTTCTATCAATTCAAACCAATCTGCAAAATTTATTTGAAGATTTAGCATAATTTATTGAAAAACATTTTTTAAATAACAGTGTGAAAATTCATTACATAGCTCTTGATCGTTGTTTCATAAACAATCTTACTTGATCATGTGGATATTAAAATTTATAAGTAAAATATGGTAATTTTTTTCATTAGTTTTGTTATCTTTTTATATCCATTAAACAATTAAAATTTAATGACTCTTATTAGTGTCAATATTTGAGTCTTATGCCTCAGGAGTTTGAGGCGTGCAAGGCGTACGGTTTGTATGCCTCAAGTTGTTGAGGCATAAGCTTTAGAGGTAAAAAGCCTTTTGAAGTAAGCCTCAAGGCGTTTTATGTCTTATTTCCTCGAGATGACTATTGAGGCGGGTTTTTTTAAAACAATGATTATGCATAAGAGATTTTGCGTTGCCAGCTGGTGTACAGATGTACTATTGGAATTCGTTTCATTCACTCTCTCTTAGTCAAGCTTATGGACCTACAGCCCAAAGAGGGGTGGGGTGGGGGTTGGGGGGGTGGGGGACGCATTAGCCATTGTGTCATAGGATAAGGCGTAAAAGAAATGAATGAATACATTGTTTTTTTCCACATTTGTTGACTCAGTACATCGGCGTCAATATTCATGTTCGCCAAAGTAAAACGGTTATCCAGTAGCTTATTTCTTCCGTCTATTTTTTTCCCTGGTAGCACACACAAGTTGTTATTACTCTCGCTTTTAGTCGTTCTTTCCCTTGCGCTTAGGAACAAATCACATCGAGGGATCTCAAGTGGCAAAGTAGTGCTATAGCTTTTCAGGCATTTGGCATTTGCTCTTGTCTACTACATATATCCTTGAACACATCTTAATGTTCTGCACACGCGGAACCATTAACTTCATTGATTCAAAATAGATAATGAATTGTTCGTCACCAATTAATTTTTTTTGAAAAAAATAATCTATCAAACCGTGGGTGATCATAACGAAGATCTACCTTTGGGTGATCATAACGAAGATCACTAATAAGTGATTTTTTATTTCATGATGGAGTTTCATGTGATGGGAAGTAAGCTTGAGCGTTAGTGAATGGTACACTCATGTAAGATTAGTCAACACAGATCTTTTCTTTCGTGCTTTATACATAGCCTCACAATTAGGAAATTTCAACATCTTTCGATTGTTAAAAGTTATATCTAGATAAAAAAACTGTTACATGCAGTTCAATGCTTTTCTCTAGCCTCATAGGCATTAATATTTTGATGGAATTATACTTAAAATGATATTTCATTGAGAGCTTCGATATTTTTGTTTTCGTTTCTTTTATGTAAGATTTTTGAAATTTCAGTCAATCTGATAAATTTTGATTTTTATTTCGTTTCACATTTCAGTATATTTTGTATAAATACCTTAATAGATGAGCCCCATTTGTATATATGAAATAAAATTTGCATTATACGTTATATACATACATACATATTTGTATATATGTATATACATACACACATACATACACACACACATATATATATATATACATACATATATATATATATTCGTGTATATATATATATATGTGTGTGTGTGTGTGTGTGTGTGTATATGTATGGAAAAGTCTATTTAGACACAATGATGATGACACAATTGGTGACACAATGGATCTTCACCATTGGATTACCCCCGAATTCCACTTCTCCATATACAAACAAAATCATCCAATGACAGCGATTGCGTGTCTCTCAATTTGTATCTAATTCTATGTTCAAAAAGTTGCCTGCTATATATATAAGCAATTCAGTTATGTTTTCTTTAATATACCTTTTTCATGTTAATTTCTACTAAGTTGGGTTGAAACTGAAATAAGTGTCATGATTTTTGCTGAAAGTATTTAATCGTATGTTCATTTTAAAAATCTTAATTGGTTTGTTGCCCTTTTAATTTGTATTATTTTATTATTGCATTTTTCTTCATTTTTTCCCTATTTGTTTTACTGTTTTCTCAGCACTTAAAGATTGGATCTGCAATTTAGGCCGGAAGGGGAACTTAAATCAGATTTTGTTCTAGTTATATTGAAAACCAGAATGGGATCTCTAGAATTACCGGAATTCCACGGAAATTTGAACCATGATTTTATGTCCAATCATCACATTACCAAGAACATTGAAACTTTTGTATATTCGAAAATGGATATAATTCAATGTCGTGCATCAAATTTATCACAAATAGAATGATCAAAAGTCATGCACGTAATCAGTGGATATCTTAAAATCAAAAGTAATTATTTAGTTTAGTTTATTCACATTAGCATTTAAGTTTTAATTTTAACGAATTTTTAGTTTAACAGTGAATAAACAAAAACAGTTTTCATGAAAAAAGCTTGGAAAGTGATTTATTTGCGCCTGTCACATGTATTCATGTTCCTAGAATGAGTTGGACGACTTACAAACTTACCTAGTAAACATTAATAGAAGGGGAACAAGTCTAACGACGAGAGGGAAAGCATGGTAACATCAATAGTTGGAATAAGAGAAATACACAATATTATGATAATTATAAAGGAATTAATCTAATGAGTCATACAATCAAGTTATTGGCAATTTTTTTGCATGCTCTTGTATCATGGAAAGTGGAGTTGAAAACCGACTCAATACAAAATTTGTACTCTTCCCTTTATGTAACTATTTTGTATTTTTATTTATTTATAAATTCTGCCTTGCAATAAAAATCTACTTAAATTTTAGCAGTTAAAAGCTATATTTAGATCCTTTTCTATAATTGTTTTTCTAAAAGAAAGAGAATAATGATCATGTTATGTTTTCAGCAACTGGAAGCATCTATTTTATTGATAGGATAATGGAATGCGTATGCTGAATGAATACAGTTGCACAATGAATAAGCAATCTGACCAACTTATTGTGTGGTGTTATTACAGCGTTTCACTGTCTCTTTTCCTTGTTTATTTCGTCTTCATGATGAATTTGGAATGTCTTAAAAAGGATTAAAAGTTGAAAGCTTTTAGATGCTTTGTTTCTTTGGTTCTAAAGGGGCTAGAAATTAAGTTTTTAAAATAAAACCGATAATAGCAAGCAAAAAAAGAACTTTGCCAGACATATATTTTATGATTACCATGTTGTTGCATCTCTATTATTATTTACTTTTATTTCTTCTATTTCTGTTACTTCCCTGCAGTTGCCAGTAATGATCTGGTTGTAATGATTTCTCAGATATATCGAAGAACGGTCATTTATAAGATTTGTCGAAGCCTGCTTTGAAGAAACAATTATTATTTATGTTGACCTTCTACTCACACAGGTATTATCCTTGAGCAAAATACAGGTTCCTAATGTTAAATTTTAGGGCATGTGGAAGTCCTAATTTGTCAACTCATGTAGAGAAATTACATTAAAGAAGAAACTATAGAGCGCATGCAGTTGGATGAGGAGGTATTACTGGATTTCTTTCGGAAGTACATCGGTGTGAATGTAAGCTGCCTGGCTACAATTCATATGTTCATCATCTTATACGACACTATTTTCTTGTATGGTTGATTTATTAATCTTACTCTATGATGGCTCTTACAATTCCATAACTAACCATAGGTTTGCGTGCTCAACTCTTTGAGCACCTAACTATATGCTTATTTTACACAAAAAAGGGAGCTTAGGGACACGTCCCTTAATCTTGATATAAGTTTCTCTCCTTTGAGATAAGCACTAAAATTTAATCCCTATAATGTATTCCACCCACCCGAGCAAATATGTGCTATAATGAGAGATTAGCTTGCAAAATGCGATATATTTTAGTTGATATATCAGTTTTCAGTTTCGTTTTCCCCAATAAATCACAAATCTTAATATTAAGATTCTTATGTCATACATTTTGATGATTTTTATTTACAGGGGCAAAATTTTGCCCTTTGAATATGTGATTTGAGTATGATAGATACTGGTGATTGAATGAAAAGGTGGGGCTGTCAGGTTGTTTGAGTATGGTGGATGATGGTGATAGCTAGCCGCAGGGGGAGTTACTGGTTTAGATTTGTGTGGGGGGGGGGGATTTGAAGGAAGTATCTGTATATGCTGAAGGTGAGACGTTGGATGCTGAACCAACTGTTTGATGCTTCTTTGCTTTACCTCATGAGCAGCAGCCACACTACTCATTTGCAACGTTTTCCTTCAATTAGGCTAACATACGAACAAGCAATCCATAACCGTATTACTCCAAGTACAACAAACAAATTATGGACAATCTGCATAACAAAATACTGACAATATAAAAACAAACTTGTTAAATAATTTGAGAAATGAAAAAATCGAAGGCCAAGCAAGCCATAAAACCGTAATCAGAATGAATTAGCAACCTTAACTTCATATATTCATTTTTGGTGCATTTACTAGTTGTTGAGGGAGGGGTGGAGTTGAAGGAAGTATCTGCATATGCGGATTGTGAGATGATGTAGGTGGAAGCTGGTAGTTTGAAACGGGTTGTTTGGTGAATTTTCTATTGTGGTTGAAGGCGAGGGAGGTGCAGTGATTTGCATATAGACTTTGTTGATCTTTAAAGTTATTGTTCATGGTTGAAGTAGTGGAAAAGCGATGAAGACTTTGAGAAAATTTGAAGGTGCAGTTTACAGTTTTCCTAGGCGTATTTTGCCTGAGAGACAATCTAAATTTCCTCAGACAAATACTTGCCTGAGGAATAAATATTTGTTGGACAAATTTTTGTCTGGGAGGCGGCTTGAATTTCTTCAAGCAAATATTTGCCTCTGTAAAAGATCATCAAAACATGTGACATATGGATGTTTAAAGAATAAATAAATAAATTTATTTATTGATGGAATCGAAAAAAATCTGATAATTTACTGAAAGATATCAGGTTTTAGTATTGCAATGTAACTTCATATAATATCCTGTGCGAAAGAGCGTTCGCTAGGGTAAATAATTCTTCTGATCTAATTTGTATTTCAAAGTTTAAAGGGATGTGCGTCATTTTTTTTAAATTAAAAAAAGGGCCTTCCCAAAAAATAACCACATGTACTATGTTGTGGAAAATGTGAATCAAAGAATAATAAAACAGTCACCTAATTCAGTTACCAAGAATGGCAAACACTAAATAAAGACGGGATACCAATAATGACAAACGCTATATTTAATCGATTTGATCTTCATTCACAGATCCATTTTTCTTGAACTACGACTTTTTGGTAGGCTACAAGTGACATAAATTTATTAAAACAACCAGTGGAGCAATTTATTAATAATCTTGATAGAATAATCTATCATGAGAACAATTGAACCCGATCAAAGATCCTATTTTTCCATTAATTGTAGGCTTAAACTCTTGATTCTCATCAAGTAATGCATATGCTTTCCACAAACAATGGGGTTATAAGAATGAAGATTATGTCAGGAATAATTCCAAATTCTGCTCAAACTCGAATTCCTAATTGCTAGGGGTTGGCCAACAGAGCAATTTGTCGATGACACAAACTCTTCCTTGTGTGTAACTAATCCACGACTATTTGCGATTGGTCGATCACATCTTTAGATTGTTCCGTTTTGTTTTCCTTACATTTTATTTGATTATGTTCTACTTCTCCATGTGCTTCTCTAATTCGTCTTCTACTCATTTGTGTTGTATAATTTTTATACTCTTCTTGACATAGATTTCATAACATGTTTGCCACTCTCATCTATGGATTGTTGGGTCTTCATCCCTTGACACCATAAGTTGAAAATCAAGCTAATCGATTTTGAACAATGCCTAAATCATTTAGAATCAAGTCATCATATATGTATGCACCTTTCTAGATCTAATGTTGTCATGCTTTTTCTTATACAGGAGAAATAGCGTGCCTCCCCATGCACACACCACTGGCATCGCGACACCAATTCGCGAGTGACGCATCCGCCCCCCCCCCCTGAAGCATCGCGACACCAATTCGCGAGCCCCGTTCGAGACCCCTCCGCCTCCGCCTGTCCCTCCTCCAACCGCGACCTCCCCGACGCCGCCGAGCTTGGCTGTCACCCCCCCTTCTTCGCAACAATGTAAGTATTTCTATTTTGTTTTATTTTTATTTTTATTCTGTAAATGCTGATTTTGAAAAGCATTTAAAAACTGATTTTGAAAAGCATTTAAAAACTGATTTTGAAAAGGTTTTAAAAACTGATTTTATTTTAAAACTTTAAAAAGAAAAAGATTTGAACTTTAAATAGAAAAGGTTTGAACTTTAAAAAAAAAAAGATTTAGATTTTAAAAAGAGAAAGGTTTGAACTTTAAAATAGAAAAGATCAGATTTTTAAAATAGAAAAGATCAGATTTTTAGAATAATAAAGATCATATTTTTAAAATAGAAAAGACGGAATTTTTATTGAGTAGAAGAAGTAAGATATGATTTTTATATTTTTAAAGTAATAAAAATATAATTTTTACATCATAGGAATATTAAAAATATAATCTTTATATATTGAATAGCGAAGTCAAAATTCGATTTTTATATATTGAATAACATAGTAAAAATTCGATTTTTACATATGTAGAGAATACGGGCGAAAGCGACAAAAGGCGAGATTGGCGAAGATTTCTGTAAAGGAAAAATCGTAGTTGGATAGCTATTGGTGAGATTTCTGATTTAAAAATTATAAATGAGTGAGGATTTCTCACTCTTCAATTTCTTTTTCTATATATATATATATATATGTGTTGAAATAAAAGTGAATTGCTATATATATAATATATATATATATATATACGCCCCTCGTCCACAAACCATGGACGATATTTATTGATTGAAATTGTTGTGGATAATTGATTGATAGCAAATGATTGTTTGGGATTGTTTGTGATTGATATTGGTTGATTGTGGTTGAAAAATACCCATTTGTGGTTGAGAAATATTTGGTTGAAACCACATAGGATTAGTTTGTGGAAATGAAATAAAATATACATGCCGCCTGCGTGCGAACTAGATGCATGATCCCCATTGTCAAAAACCGCGAGGTTTTAAGGTAGAGCGAGGAGCCGTACTAGGGACGGTCCCGGTTTTAACTACCCTGCCGTTATGCTGCCGAAATTTTGAACAATATTCGTGTGTTTGAATTATTTTCATATGCTTAAACTATATTTATTCATTGTACAGAAAACATTCATGTGTTGAATTGATATTCATTCGTTGATTAGAAATTTATGTGTTGAATGGTATTCATATTTTGAAATAAATTGTTTGATAATAAAAATCACCTTTTATCTATATATAAAAACTATAGAAAACATTCATGTGTTGAATTGATATTCATTCGTTGATTAGAAATTCATGTGTTGAATGGTATTCATATTTTGAAATAAATTGTTTGATAATAAAAATCACCTTTTATCTATATATAAAAACCACAGAAAACATTCATGTGTTGAATTGATATTCATTCGTTGATTAGAAATTCATGTGTTGAATGGTATTCATATTTTGAAATAAATTGTTTGATAATAAAAATCACCTTTTATCGACTATATGAACTGTGTAAAATAATCTCGTTTTAAAAGAAATTGTTTTATGATAAAAATCCCATTTTTATCACCAACTTGAACTATATAGAAAAATAGTGTTTTGAAATGAATTGTTTTACAATAAAAATCACATTTTTATTGTATGCATAAATCGTTGAAATGTGAAGTGTTAAAAATAACCACTTGCTCAAAATAAACATATATGAGTTGAAATATTCATTAATTAGCTAATGAAATGACTTACACCTATTTATGTAACATTAGAATGAATGGTGTTTTTAAACCAAATAGAAATCAAATATGAAGTTGAATAGAAAATGATAAATGATAAGAACTGTATATATATGTACATGCATATTCATTGAACAGGTTATAGCAAAGGGGCTAGAGAAGAGGAATAAAATTTTGTGCCCGACAAATAGGTACACATTTACTGCTTTGTTTGGGTGATGATTTTATGAGCCTGTTGGCTAGCCGCTTGGCTTTTTCTTTTTCTTTTTGAGATTAGAAGGACCGGGAAAGCTATTTGCGATTTCCCGATGCTCCCGGTGCAGGGGAGGTTATGGCGAAATTTTCCAAAATTTTAAGGTGTTAGAAAAATATTTGAAGTGAAAACGATATGGAAATCATTGAATGAACTATATTTATATAAATATATAAATATAAATAAAATTAAAACGAAACGAAGCCGTGCAGTTCGTATTTTGAAACCATGATTTCAAACAACTAGTACGGGAAATCCGACCATTGGATTTTCCCTAAACCTCAACCGTCGGGTTCGCCTTGGAAATATCTTTCCAACGGCACCAACCTTGTAAAAATCCAACGGTTGGATTGTCTGGAATGTTTAATTCAAATCTGAAGAAAAACAGCGCCAGAAACGATTATATTTATTTAAATATATAAATATAATTATATTTAATCGAATAACGACGCTGCAGTTCGTATTTTGAAATCGAAACTTCAAACGATTGTACCGGGAGATCCGACCGTCGGATTTTCCCGAAACTGGAACCGTTGGATTCGTTTTGAAAAGACCTTTCTAATGATGTAAATTTTGCGAAGATCCAACGGTTAGATTTTCAGATATGTGTAAATCAAATCTGAAGAAAAACAGCGCCACGACCGCTTTATGGCCCGAAGCGTCGTTTTGAATAAATTAGCTATTTTAAATTAAATAAAAATAGCGATAAATAGTTATAAAATATCATAAGCGATATGGAATGGAAATAAACTGAATTTGCTCGATTTATGTTGTATTGATGGTTGAATGTGTTTGGTGTGAAAAGTACATTAAAGAACACACTTGGTGTTGTCGAATAATTTAACCATTAAAATAAATTGATTTGAAATTCTAAATATACGTGAATTATTTGAAAAGGCCGAGTTAATACTCATTTCAAATAATTGACCGACGATTGAAAGTCGAAGATGAAGATGATGGTCGAAGACCGGAGATCTTCACCTCGTTTGGATGGTAACCGAGGTCCTGATTGGGAGGCATCCCGAAATATGGATAATGAGTGGTGATCGTTCAGACGTGAGTGGTGATCGAAGGGTTTGCGAGGTATTTAGTGCCTCCGGTTTCGTTCAGACCCAGAACGGACTTGTAAATGGACTGTGTGTCCGACATTGGAATTTGTTCTGTGTGATTGATAGCCATCAGTTGCACGGTGTGAATTGCCTGTGTGGCATGCTAAGATGCAGTGATCAGGGCTTCTGTTGAAAAGCAAAGTCTTGTGGTGATGATCAAAGCACCGCCTGTGTGGCGTAGCTTTGTGTATAACGTAAATTCGCGAGCCTCACACCCCGGTACGAACCAGAAACGGGAGGAAGGACCTCAGGGAGGACATGCGTTTCTTTCTAGGTAGGGTGGTGTCAGTGACCTACCAGCCCTGACATTTATATACTTTTCACCTATGTGGTTGTTGCTGTTGCGAGGCGCCTCGGTTTGATCGGACGATCCGGGTCCGATGGAGTCATTCGTTGGCTCGTTTACGCCCCAAAGGGCGGGGAAACGTATTGTTCAGGAATTTTAATCCACATCGGTGGACCGGCCCTGTCGCTCCTAGGGTCACTCGAGCTCTGATCCTGTGGCTCGGGCTAGAGAGTCACGAATTCGGTAAGGACTATCTTTTGCCTTGGTTCATGACGGAAATCCAATTTCCAAATACGACATCGTGCGGTTTTGATTGTATACCTATATATGGCGACATAGTGGTATGGGGCATTAATGCCGTCTATGATTGATAGTTATGATTTGAAATTGTTTTCAAAACATATAGACACTAGCAATAATATCAAATGCCTTTGTTTTATTCGTATCAAGCATATTTTGGCCGTTATAAGGTAAAAACTCTATCCTCCGGTTTGCGTTGCATTGTGTGATGGGAACTGAGTCTTATAATGACTTCATTTTTATAAAAAGCATAGCGATGTTTAAAGGAAAGATTTGTTTTAAAGCACTGGCAATCCAATGGAGTAAACCCGTTCCACGAAAGTGGCGTGGTCCTGTGATTAGCCAAATATATATATATGTTGAGTAGATTTCTCATACCAGTCCCATGACTGACTCGTAGTTTGTTTCACCTTCAAACTCGGGTGCCTCTTTTTCTACACGGGCAGCCTTGTATTCAGGTTTAGCTGGTTCTCTTTCTGGATGGCTGGAGCTGAAGATGGATTCTATCATTTATTTCTTTTTATGCTGTTCAGCTCCTATTGTACATATTTTGTTTATCTCCGCTGTAGACATTTATGTATAGCTGAACTGTATTTGTATTAAGTAAGATCCTGTATACTGTGTAACTCTGATGATTACTTTTATCCAGTATATTCTATTGTTCATTCTGGTGTATTTATTTAATTCTGTTCTGCTATTACCTGTTTCTGTGTTATATTCCAAAGATAACCCTTGTTTCCGTCAGAACGGGATTTCGGGTCGTCTCAAAAAGCCGCTGGCACATCTCCATGTAGTCTCCGGCCTCTTGAGTCCTCAAAGGAGCGACATCAATCGGCAAGCCTAGCAGGACCGCCACATCACCCAAAGTGATGGTCATCTCTCCACCTCTAAAATGGAATGTCGATGTCTCCGGTCTCCATCTATCGACTAAGGCAGTGATGAGATAACGATCGAGTTGAACGTATTTCAACCCGTGTACTAGTCGAAATCCAGCGCGATCAAGTAAGGCCAAAACTTCTGGATGTGCGGAGGTCACCGTGCCGACGGAAACTGTGTGATCTATAATCTTAACGGGATCTTTTCCCTGTTAATAAAATTTAACATACAACGTAAGACATGCATACAAAAAAAAAAAAAAAAAACTTTGGGCCAACATACAAACACCATATATACATACCGCCATCAAGGCGTTATTGCTCGATCTATGCCTGTGTTGCAAATATAGGACACTTTCATCTACATGTCCCGCTTCCATCTCAACAATCTCTACACAAATGTAGCGAAAAAACCAAAATCAATGTTGAAACCTATATAATTTCAACTACATTGAACCCATTAAAGCAATTACAAGCTATTTCACAAGTTTCCTCAATCATGGACAAACCCTAAGTTTTATAAGAAATCAACAAATTGAGGAATTTTTTACCTTCCGGAGCTTCTTGTGTTGATGAGCTTGCCATGGCGATGAATTTCGATCAACAAACCCTAAAATTTGATGTTAGGTTGAGCAAATAGGGTTAGGAGCTTAGGGTTTTCGGTTTTGAAAAAATAGGTTTTAAGAAAAAGTGAGGAGGAAGAGACTCTCGGGTGACTGTATATCACGTCAGCGCGTCTTTTCAAATAACGCGTGAAGCGTTATTTGAAATAACGCAAAAGGAAACTGTAAGACTTAGCACACCATTATTTTATATCTGCGTTATTTAGGATAACGCTTTAAAGCGGTATTCTAAATAACGCATTAAATTGTTCTTCCAAAAATGATTACCGCTAAACATTTGCGTTATTCAAGATAACGCTCGCTAGCGTTATTTAAGATAACGCTCCTGTGTTCTACAGAGAATCACGGGGGTTAAACTTAAAAATATGTTTGCGTTATCTTGAATAACGCTTCACGCGTTATTTCAAATAACGCAATGTTAAATAACTGTTTTCAGCTGATGTGACATAAATCAGGCTACGGCCGTAGTAAGTTTTCAAACAAGGCTAAATGTGTTATAAGTTTATAAAAGGAGGCCAAACCAAAAAAAAAAAAAAAAAAAAAAAAAAAAAAAAAAAAAAACCCCATAGATTTTCAGCTTTTACAGATTTCATTCTAGTAGTGCTCGTTCCCATTTCAAATGGAGGACGTGGGAATCGAAGCAAAGGAAGGAGCCGTAATAGAAGTGGGGAAGCTTCTTCCTCTTCCCGAGCTCTTAAATTCCATCTTCACCGTCAAATCTGACTATCTCTCTCGTTTGCAGGCATCTTTCCTGATTTCTCCTTCTTTTTGACTTTTTTCGTAAACTTATCTAGTCTTGTCTGTATTTGCAGTTACTATTGTAGCAGAAGTATGAAAAATATATCGTAGTCTCAAGTAAAATTGAAATGGGAACGAAACGCTATTAGAATGCTTAAGAGTTTCTGATAATTGTATTTTTTTTTTTTTTTTTTTTTTTTTCATGTACAATAATTTGCAGGCTAATGATGCACAACTTAGCACAACGGTAGCTGAACAGGTACGGTGTTTATCCCTTAGTCATCTACAGGCTATAGCCATTGGTGCGTGCACATGAGTTTATCAGCATTGCTATGTGTAATGGTTACACAAATAATTTTGGAATGGTTTTTCAGGTTGAACAAGCACGTGCTGGAATAGATGCCCTCTCTTTATCTCAAAAGACAATAAACCAACTCCGTGAAAATTTACTGTCGATTGAAAAGTAGGGTCATTGTTCACATTCTGTCATTTTCCCGTCTTTATGCTTAATACATGCTACACAAATGTTCTCCATTAACGTTCTGAACTTATTAGGACTATATATGAATGTGTCCAAATCACATATTTTAGATATGTTTGGATAATCAGCCTTTCAAATAGGTTTAATTAGTGTTACATGCATGTTCCATGTTATAATGTTACATCTTCATGCATTGCACCGTGAAAATATTTTAATTGCCTAGCATTACAGTATAATCCCGTTGCTATTGTGATATGGCAGGTTATGTCAGGAATGTCAAACATTGATTGAAAATCATGACAGGATTAAACTTCTCAGCAATGCAAGAAACAATCTTAACACAACACTGAAGGTTGGTTATTAGCTTTGTTATTTTGTGCAATTCGGATTTCTTCAATTACAATCATTACGAGTCGATAAATTTTATTATATCCTCTTGTTGGTATATAAAGCCATCATGTATTCCTATTGGTTTAAATCTTCCACCAGCTATAAATTGGCTTTATTCAACAGTCAAGGGAAATTTTTGGTGCATCCTATTGCTGTTTTTATACGTTGATGACATGAACTTATGTTTACCAACCAAACTGACATCATGCTTCTGCCACGCTGATTTCTCCCTTTTTCTCGTGGTTTATGATTATTGTTCTAAATACTTAATTTTCTAGGATGTTTGTGGTATGATGTCTATTTCAGTTGAGGTAGCCGCAGCACGTGATTCTTTAAGTGATGAAAGAGAGCTAATCCACACATATGAGGTATCTCAGTTCGTACAGTCTTGTTATATTACAATCTCAGTTTTTCTTTGATCATGATAACAAATACAGTGTTAAGCTTTTATACCTTCCGCAAATCTTAGAAATTGACAGCACTTGATGGTAAAAGGCGGTTTGCATTAGCAGCTGCATCATCTCACAAAGAAGAGGTTGGCAGGCTAAGGTTATTACAATAGTGCTTACGTTTTGTGTTTCATACTTTAGCTATGTAAGATAAAAATTTAGGAGTAGTGATGAATCATGATAATTTAAGTAAACGTATTCCCTATTCCAATATATTATGTTGAGATTTAATAACTATTTTTTGCCTAGAGTAAACTGCTTTTTATTTACTATGTAGCCAAATCGATGTATTCTCAGCTCCAAGGTTCTGCTACATTTTGTTATATGACATGCAGACTCGTTAGTCTTTTAAGTGGATAGATGAATACCATATCGGAGGCTTCAGGCTTTGTTATTGTAAAATGATTATGCTTATGAGTGTTACGCTTTGCCCGTGAATTGTTTTTCTATAAATTATATATAATTAACACATTCAAGAGAAAAAAGTTTGCACAGACATTTAGTCATGTTTTTATGTTGAACTCTTGTGTAGTTGATTTAATTTTTTATTTCTAAGTTGCAACGTTTAGATGTTAATTTGTTTAAATTATTTTTATTTGTTAGATCATACTTTTAATTATGAGAGATATTTTGAATTTGTAATCAAGTTTAACTGTTAGATCCTATTTTTAAGCATTTATAGATATTTTAAAATTGTAAAGAAGTTCAACGGTTAAATCCTATTTTTAAGGGATATCGAGATCTATTAACATTGGTAGAGGGGCATTTTTGGTAGTTCACGTTAACATCAAAAAAGTGTGATATCAAATGTATTACAGCTATTAATAAGGATAAAAGATACAAATTTCAGCCCGGTGTTGAACTGTTATGATTTTAAAACTTAAAGAGCTTGAAATGACATAGTATGTATAGATCAGAAGTATAATCATTGGTTAATTTTTTGATAAGCATTAGGATATGCTATTTTTATCTGTTTATGTGCTCCCACCACTGGCATTGCAATGCAGTCTACATTTTGATACTTGATGAATATGAGTGCTCAAAATTATCTGGTTTTTTCTTTCTTTCATGTTTTCAATATAAAACTAAGCTGAATTTGATCGAGATACAAATGTTATACTTAGCTACGTGACAATTTTAGATCTTGAAAGGAATGCAGAGGTGCAATTTCATTAAGAATGAAATGAGCTAGATCTGAAAGATATGTTTTTGGATTGCAAGGCTGAAGACTTGGTATTCAACAATGTGACCTACATAGACTTTTATCCGTGGCCATGTTTGATATATCAGATCACAGTTTATGACTAAGATGATGACGACTATATTTTAAGTTAGGAAATTTTTTCTTATTTAGGCCAAATTTAAAAAATAATAACTAGTTTAGGCCAGTTTCAAAAGTAATTACATTTATAGGGCTGTTTTAGTCACATGTGCTGCTGAATAAGAAATGGCAGTTGGTGATTTTTTAAAAGTCGCCCAAAACCGATTTTCAAAAATCGCCCAAAAGCAATTTTTCAAAAATCGCCTTCACAATAATTACTTAAAACTTATTGGCAATTTGTTGGAAAATTTAAAATCGCCCTCACAGTTTCCTGGTCTAAAAGCTGACATGGCCAAAATAGGCCTAATATTGTACTCCAATTTCGAAACTGGTCTGAACTTATTATTATTTTCAAAAAGTGACCTATTTTTGCAAAATTTCCTTTAAACTACTGTCCCTTGAATATGGAGAGTCATTTTAACTTACATCATGTTATCAATTTTAATGCCTGGCATTGATATTTCGATATTGTCATAGGGAATATTTCGAAGATGTTGATCGCACATGGGAGACCTTTGAAAGTACATTATGGGGTCACATTTCTAACTTCTATAAGCTTGCAAAAGAAAAGTATGACATTTATAGTGAGAAGTGAATTTTCCTTTCTTTTTGTATTACATGCAGTTTTGATCAGTTCATGTTAATTATTTCAAATACAACTGCTTTTATTAGCTCCGATGAAACATGAATACCAAGAATTGAATATACTTCACAGAGGTACCCCAATTTATTCATTTTTATTGGAGTGGTATATGGCTATAGAAATCATTTTTCCTCTTACACCGTTCTGAATTCAATAGCCACTTAAATAAATAAACTTTTAAATAGCAGCTTATAAGCAGAAAGATTTTTTTTTTTTTGAGGGGGGGGGGGGGGGGGGGTTCTTCATTACAACATCCTACCTCTTTAATGTTTATATTCTCTATGTTCTTGCAGGCCACAGACTTTGGTTCGTGCTGTAAGGTACTATTTATCACCTGATATGCTCATTTGATTTATGTTATTTGAATAACAACAAAGCCATATATCCCAAACAAGTTGGGGTTGGCTAGATATGAAACCCAAAATTAAAATAAAATAAAATTAATAATGATGATTATATATATATATATAAGGGTTTAAAATAACCAATCGAATAAAAAAGTCGTCCGATAAAGGTTTTTTTAAATAATAATAATAAGAAGTAAAAATGTTCAATAAAAGTGAAATAAAATCTAAAATAGTAAGTAAAAAGGTTCAGTAAACGTGAAATAAAGTTAAAAAAAAAAACAAAAAGAGAGAGAGAGAGAAACACTATGGTTCTTGTACATGGATTGCCAATTTCCATGCACTCCTATCAACTGCCAGCTCTTCCGATAAACTCCAGTTACTTAAATCTCTCTTTATTATCTCCTCCCATGTCATTTTAGGTCGACCTCTACCTCTCTTAGGGCCTTCGGCGCGACCTAGAATTCCAGCGCGTACAGGTGCATCGTATGGTCTACGTTGGAAAAGATTACTTAGACATGAAATATGGACACAATTGGTGGCACCATTGGGCCCCGATTTCCATCTTCCGTATAAAGACAAATGGTTTCAATTGTTCATATCTCTTTGTGTCACCAAATGTGTTTAATTTTGTGTCCAAATAGCCAACCCCATTAATTAATAAAGTGATGATGCTTAGATAACTGGGTAGATGATATCTTATAAGTTTAATTAAAACTGTAGGATAAAACGACATAATTCTTGTATGACTGGTACTTGATAAAAAATATGATGTGCTGTATATTCAATGCTTTTGGTGATGGTAATAATCAATGGCCTTATACGATACATGTAGAGTTTCAATGTTTTATTCATCTTTATTGATGATTAGGCCATGATTCATGAGTTTTGTGAAGCAAACTGTCTGTTCTTGACAGGACAAATACTGGCATCATCTTGTGGTTGAATGTCTAGAAATATGTAATTACTGACTGGACAATTTTGTCGTCATCTAAACTTAATTTACTTTACCTTCTTTTCTGATTTTGTTGCATGCTTTATATCATAAGTTAATCAGAAAGATCCGGGGTAACTTAATTTCGTTATTTCACTCCTTTATTCAGACACACTCTCAGTTTTTAGGAGGCAGTTATGCATCTGGTGAATAAGATTCTCGAGGCAAAAATGCATACACCCTTTGTATATAATGTGAGAGTATGGAGTATTGTTTGAGTCAATGCTCATTAAATAGTTGTTTTTGAAAATTTGGAGTACCAAGTGACACTTCTTTGCTCTAAAGGGAGTTTAGACCAAGTCCACTGCATATATAGTCCACGTTAATCGTGGGTGAGTAGCAAAATCCAATGGTTTGTAGGCTCAGACTTATGATCTTTGTTCATCGCTACAAACCAACTGGACAACTCCGCCGGGTTGTATATATGATTTTAAGTGTGCATGAGATGCACGTCAGATGTAAAATGCATACAATTTAAACCTACGCCTTACACACCCAATGCATAAGCCTTAGAGGTAAATTTTTGTCTAGTTGGAAAATATTGTTTATTGTTTTAAATTCAGTTTTCTAGTGTATGAAGAATTTTAAAATTGATTCAAGGATGGGTTGGAAACAAATTTGTGTGATTATCGGTTTCTATATCATTCTTTTCAAAGCCGGTTTCAGAAGTCGATCGTTGATTCAATTTCAACATTCAATTTTCAAGTGCATTTTTGAGCAATGTTCTTTGCAATATTTAATTATTTGATATGTTGTGTGTAGCCTTTACTTGAATAATTTACACGTTAGCGCACTGAAGCTTACACCTTGCCTTGAATCAAAAAACACCTTGCTCTTGCCCTTTGCCTTTTAAAAAATTTATCCATATATACATGTACATACATGCTTATACATACATATGCACGCTGTTGTCAAAAATCTTTCAATCTTACGATTTAAATATCGATTTAGATCGAATCTCCCTATTTACGATTTAATTTATATTTCAGTTCAAAGTAAGTTAAAACCACAATTAGAAGAACATGAAGCTTAATATACTAATTTGGATTCGTAATATGATTGTAACGTTTTCAAAACAAAATAAAAATGAAATAAGAAACAGACTATGCTTTAAGTTTTATTGCTGAAGCTCAAACATCAAAATCAATTAAGAAAGCATGTACATACCTTAAAATATGAATCATTTGAATCTACAATTTATGATTTGAATTTGTTTGATTTATAGTTTAAATCTGCGATTTACGATTTAAATCCTAGTCCAAAAATCTTGCATATACATATAGATACACTTGCATATACACATACATACCTTTGTACACACGCACTTGTTGGATCTAGATTAACCCTAGAGGGGGGGTGAATAGGGTTTATCACAGTTTTTAAACTGAACTGAAAAACTGACAGGATATTAAAATAATAAACAGATCACAGAATATAGCAGAAACAGAAATGCAGAAAATAAATCACACACAGATATACCCAGCTTCGGCAAAAACCTTGCCTACTGCTGCATTCCTAAGGTTTCTACTAGATGATAGAACAGATCCCGCATACAATACCATGTACACTCGCGACTCTCGCTCCAATTCTAACTCTACGCTCAAAACCCTAGACTGATCGATATCCCCTCAATCAGATTTCCCCGAATTACAACCCCATAATCCGTAATCCAGATTTTACAGACTCTGAAACTGACAGTCAACACCGTGACTGATTCCCCTTAGAGATTACAGACTCTAGAACTGCTGGACGGTTTACAGAACAATTTAAAACAATACAAAATAAAATAAAGCTAAACCCTATATTAAAATAAATTTAAATTCCCCTTTAAACATTTGAACTAGACTAGGCTTAGTCAAGAGGAAATAGGCCGGCCCACTCTCTTTTCATTTAGCCATTCTTCTCTTGTTCTCTGGAAAAACAGAAAATGGCGGCGGCTCTCCAAATTGAACTAGGGTTTATGAAATCCACCCAAATCCGAGTCGATTTGCTTGATGAAAGGTTTAATCTCTGTAGCTCGAATAGCTTTGTGGCTTCCTCGAATGATTTGGTGAAATTCTCGATCGAAAACTTTGTGAGTATTCTCTGATTTGAATATTCCTCTTCGAATTCTCGGTTTGTGTTTTTGATTTGAAACGTTGGGTTTGTTTTCGATTTTTTTTATGTGCCCTTGCCTGTGATGTAATGGTGAATATATAGGATTATATCATCCTATAATTACTCTCTGATTTCACAAATATTGACTTGGCCTGATTTTCCTATTTTTGGTTTCCTCGGCTTTGATTTGGCTCGAATTTATGGTGAAAACTTGATGACCTTGGACGTGAATTTGTTCCTGAATTTCTCTGCTTTAATTGTGATGCTTAACCTTGAATCCGGCTTTATTATGGATCATTTGTAGAAACCAAAAAATGCCCCCTTGCGTGTATTTTGGAAATCGATAGAAATTGATTTTTATGTTGCCATATATCTATTGAGCAACTTAATTGATCTGTTCCCATATATGTATTCAGATTTTCTGAAAATAAGTTTTTCCCAACACTGAATTTTTGTCAAATAAAAATACTTGCCAAAAATATAAGAATTGATGAATTGATTTCTTTCCAAACTTTGCTAAATATGTTTTTCCTGAAGAGTTTTCTTGCCTAGCACCATACTGAAAAATGCTTGTTTTAAAAAACTTGCATATATTGTCTCATGCATTTCTTTTGTAGCCTGATTTGAATCAATTTCCACAGTATTGAATACTGGAAATATGCTATCTTGCCAAGTATGAATTTTTTGAAAAAAACATGTCGTGAATGAAAGAAACCTTGCCTCTTTGAAGAACCATTGCCAAAAAATTGTTTACTGAAAAAAACTGGAAATAATATTCCATTTGAAAACTGATTTCTTGCCTGAAAATAATTTGTACGATTATGTTGATGCATCCATGTTTCTTGTATCACATCCCCTGTGTTGCTTCACCATTTTAATGTAAGCTTGTACATGTATACACACTTGATTCACCATATTCCTTTGTGCACCATATTTGCTAGCTTCACCACTTTAGCTCTTGCTGTGTATTCATGGTATATAGAATTTACTTGTATTCCTGCACCTGTGCTTGTCTCGACATCAAAACTATCTTGACAACTTTGGCTTTTGGGCTACACCATTTATGTGTATCACTTGCATTTGTACCCTGTTGCACTTGCACTTGAAAGTGTTTG
This sequence comes from Allium sativum, assembly GCA_030737875.1. Classification (NCBI taxonomy): domain Eukaryota; kingdom Viridiplantae; phylum Streptophyta; class Magnoliopsida; order Asparagales; family Amaryllidaceae; genus Allium; species Allium sativum. The sequence goes on along the minus strand of CM060920.1, from coordinate 395,943,184 downwards.
GGCTGATCTTGCTTTGTCACTCATGTATTGTGTATTGAAACTTATTTCACCATTTTTGTGCTGTCTCCACCATTGATGCTTGCCACAATGAACATGTATCATGCTTGAGTTTCATAAATTTCAGCTGAGTTGACTGTCCAGTTTTTGTTGTCGACTTTCACACTTTCACTTTGTACTAGCCATTTGTGCACATGTACCATTGTGTATTATGTACTATCTTTGCTCATTCATGTTTAAACCTGAACCTGCTTTTGTGCACTAACCTTGAACTTACATGTTACCACTTGATTTTGTTGACATTCACTGTTTTGCGTTGATGCTTGAGCCGGGCAATCCTTGCTGTTTTGATCGTGCACTTGCTACCATGCATATGTTGGTTGTTCGTCTTGTCGACCAGTTCAATATATTGCCATGCACCATGTTTAAACTTGTCATGGCTCGACACTGTTTTTGATGCATGTTGTTCCACCATTCATTTGCTGTGTACACCAAAGTTCATGTGCATCCATGCTACATCCATGCATGTTGTTCCTTGACTTTTCAACTTTGATATTTGCTGTTTTGAAAAATGCATTGAGTCTGATTTCTTTGCACTGTCCCTTACTTTATGTGCACTGAGTCGAGCAGGTCCACGAGGCTACTCCTCAGTTGTACACTGATTGGTGAGGCAGTGCACACGTGTATATTCATGCACGTGTGTACATGCAGCCACCAGACTGATTTTCTTGTCCCTGCACCGAAATATTTTATATATACACTGACTGCCTTGTGGTATTTACAGTGTATCACTGTGAATATCACAAGCTGTCTAGACACAGTTGGATTAAATCAGATCGAGTCAGAAAAATGATGAGAAACACACCGAAATTCTGAGGCAAATAAAATTTTAAAAATAAAATTTATATTTGCATGTATTCTGTTTTATTTCTATTGCAGTGTACTGTGTGTGTGTGTGTTTCATGTGATAGGTATGAAGATGATGACTGGACTGACAGTGACTGGATTGACTGTGAAGTGGAGACTGAAGACAGAAGACAGTGTAGTGTCAGTGAATGTAAATGTAACAGTAAATGTATGTATATATGACTGTATACTGAGTGTGAGTGTTGTAAAGAGGAACAAATGTACTGAATGTATTGAAATGGAAGATATCAGTGAAGTGCACAAATAGTGGAGCTGTAAACTTTGTACTGTTTAGATATGTAAATAAAATATTCTATTTAAATAAAATACTGTGAATATTTGAATTTCTGTACAGTCGTATTTTATTTAAATATAATTATTATATTCCAGTCTGTGATGTATAATAACAGTACAGTATCAAACACATTAAAATAATATTTATTTGGTTGTTATCATCAAACAAAAATCATATAATTGTGTATAAAACACCATTATATACAACAATCTCCCCCTTTTGATGATGACAAACAAATAAAAGATTTTGTATACAATAAATGTGTTTGACAGTGAAAAATGAACTCCCCCTATTTATTGGCTCCCCCTACAGCAGAAAGCTCCCCCTACAACTGTGCATGAGTGAATTGAACTGAATGATAATGTATTTTCAAAAATAAAAATATTTATAAAATATTCACTCATAAAACAAAATCTAATCCATTCTCCCCCTTTTGTTATCATCAAAAGGATACAGATTTTAAAATACAAATGAAAATTGACTAAAAATATAATTTCAGCTTAAGAGGAAGAACGATCATCATAAATTTCAATCAGTCAAACAAAAATCATAATATTCTAAGAACGGGTGGCATATTTCACATTGTAGAGAATGACGAATATACGATGAATTTTATATAAAATGGGGAGAGCTTAAAAATATGAATATTTTCCAATTACTTCCAAAAGAATTTTATAAAATTAAGCTCAAAAAACAGTGATGGATTTGGGACTATAATTATTAATTCAATTCAAGTGACAAAATCGAATAATCTCAAATCCCAATACCTATCAATCAACAAATCATAATACGTCATAAAATTTCAACACATTTCACAGATTAGAAAGTGGATAGATAGGCTGGTTATTATACACCAAGGAGAATTTCATATAAAAAAAAATTTATTGCATATTATTTTCTTTTTCTTTTGATTTAAGAGCACCCTGACCACGCATAACCAGAGCTTGGATTTTTAAATGAGGTCAGTCGCAGCTTAAATTGTAAGTTGTCTCATGAAACACCCCACCTCCGTTAGGGTCACTCTCAAAGGGAATGCCCTAATTTTGGTGGAGGTTTATAAGTATAAGTCACAGATATACAAGACAGATATAAGAACACATATTTGTAAACAGCGGAAAATCAACAAACTTTTATTTCATGAAAGCAAATACGTGCTACAACAATATCACCATAATTGTCTTACATCTTTTCCAAAATATAACATAACACTTTCATAATCTGTCTTGATTACATTATTTAAAGAAGCATAAATAAAACATAGATAAACTGCAAAAGCCCCATAGAGTTTGTCCAAAGCCATAGTTTCAAACGAAAAGGGTCCAAGCAATACATTTCTCTTCTTCAAGCTGGATGTTAAGGCTGGTCAAGCTGCAGTGTTCCCTCCCTGTGGACCTGGGGGGGGGGGGGAACGGAAGAAAAGAAGACGAAAGAAAAGTAGAGTCAGACATAAAGCCTGAGTAAGTCTAGTACTATTCTGTCTATGAATAAAGAACTGGGTATGATAAGTATAAACAAGAAGTGGGCAAGCACTATAAACTTGGTTAAGTTGTCTAGGGTCGAATATACTATCGTACCCCCTGTAAATCTCTGAACCCATATAAACTAGTTCCCAACTGGCACCCCATAATCAGGGTGATGTGATCCATTCTACGATGATCGGCTCCTACTCGCATAGTTACATGTGTCTTACGGCCCCCGATGTTGTAGTTACCTATGCTGGTCCCACCATGGGGTGTATCAAGTCCCATGGCAGCGGCCCGACACAACCTTAGAATGCACAGGTATCCTACTGGTGCCCAGTGCCTTATTTTTCTGCGCCGGGGTGTGTGCACGCCCGCACCCCGTTAGAACCTACACTGCTACACCACCGCCGTCGATTTGACCTCTTACAATCAGCCCAGTAATCGTGCCCCACCCCGCCTAGTCTCAGGGTATCATGATACACCTTATAGGGTTACTGCTGAAAAGGGTCCCCCGTTGCTAGGTTTTCTATCTCTAGCCAACATGCTAAGTTGGTTAAGTGTTTTCTAACCTAACCCCACCAGTCCGTTTAGTTTAGCATGTTCCATTTTGATTAAGTCTTTAGTTCACTTAATCCTAGCAATCCTGACTCAGCCTTAATTGTCTTATTAAGGCCCTGACCTCTCACATTAGACAAGTATTGTTGTGGCTGCCTGTTGCCGGTTGGTTCCGGGCAGTCTTACGCCACAACTCAGTCTAACCTCGGGTCCTTATTGGGCTCCATGTTTAACCTCCCACATTGGATAGGTATTGTTGTGACTACTGGACAGCCGGGCGGTTCCGGGCAGGTTTACATCACAACTCAATCCAACCTCGGGTTAAACACATCGTATGTTCTACATTTACATATTTTGTCTTTCTTCTTTATTTATATGTAAATATTTGCGGCCCATTATTAAGTTAATGGTGTAAAGGTTACACCAATCATGGGCCCGACCCATACTTGAATTCGGGCCCTTTTACTTTATATTTTCATTCATTAATTAATTTAGCCCAACGTTATTTACCCCCGTTTAACACGTTCGTTTATATGTTGGGCTTAACCTTTTTAAGCCCAACTTAGCCATGCGAAAGAGGGGAGGCTTAAGCGTGATTACATACACAAAAAGGGGATGGTGAGCGCATGAACTTGCAATGTGACGTTGGAACTACAAAATAGAAACTGATGTACTTGCATTGTAGTAACATATACTTTGGTCATAAAGCATAGGTGACATGAATCAAACCATGTAAACTTGTAGTTAAGATAAGAATCTAAATTAGGTGTCACATAGTCTTAACTACAACATAGACCTATGTTCTTATTTAGGCATAATGTCAAACATAAGCAAATCATGTTCGTAAGGTTTCTACATGTTTACAAAGGGGATTACTTTTGTTACTAATACAAAAGCATAGTTCAACTTAATCATGATTTAAGTCTAATCACATAACGATGGTACAAATATACTTATGCATAAATATTCCTAAACATGGTGTTTACTTTATTCAAGCAAACTTGCAAAAAGGGATTTTTGGGTCTAACCTAGCCATGTCTCACATATGTCATCATATAATTCTTGCTAACAATATGGGACTAACATGGTTTTCAATTATGTAAAATATCAATCATAGCCTAGTCATATTCATAAGTTTGCACATAGGTTTTTCTAGTACAAAAGCATGGCTTAATACATAGATCATGGTGCCACAATTTCAACATAGTTTCCATATGAATTATGATAACCCAAACTTATTCCAATTACTTCACAAAAATGATGTTTGTATAAAAATTCACATTATGATGGCATAATAGCAAAACCCCAAACTTGCATGAATTTCAATTAATCAACTACATACTTGTAGCTTCAACATGGATTACATAATTTGCGAATATTCCAAACGTATACTTGCATAAAACTACCGCATGTAGTTTTTCATAATGAATAACATAATTCAAGAATATCCAAACGTATACAATATTCCAACGCACAAACATGAATTATTTTATCGCCACAAATCAAGTATACAAACCAACACAATTATTTGTTCATACCAAAACAATACTCTACTTACAATCGTTGCGGCGAATTCTCTAATTTAGGAATTTAGAGATGCGACTCCTTTTGACGTAGGGTTGATTTGTTTTGCTTGAATTGCTTTAGGCTTTAGAATTTTCCTCCTAATCTTCTCTCCAATTTGGTGGCTACTCCTAGACGCTCCTCAGCAACATGGCGGCTTTGTTCTTATTTTTGAATGAATAGATTAGGGTTTAGTCTAGGGTCCTTTTTATAGGGTTTATGAATTGATTAGAGCCATCGATGTTGCCTGGATTGATCGTAGCCATTCATTCGAAAGAAAGACCAATTAGAGCCTGCCACCTAGCCCTAATGACAAAGCAGACCACAGAAAATCGGCCAAACACAGACCTGGCCAGCCAGGTTGGACTGGGTTCGACCTGGCTCTGGACCAGGTCGACACCCCTGTCGACACCCCTGTCGACAGGCCTGTCGACCTGGTTAGACCAGGTCGACAGCCCAGTCGACCTGGGTGCGTCAGGCGGGTCTTTTTCCGCCCTGGCCCATTGGGCCCCCTTTTGTTTTTCTGAGCTTATTTTATTCTGTTTGAATTTTAAACTTAATTTAAAAACTTCCGAAAGCCATATCTTCTTCATACGGATTCCGTTTTTCGAAAACTCGGACTCTATTTCGCGTATTTTTCCGAGACGAACGCAATGGCGTATCCCGTTTCCCTTAGTTCTTTGATTTCAAATTAATTATACTTTAATTTGTTAATTTCACAGTTATAGAATTTTCGGGGTGTTACATTCTCCCCCACTTAAAAGGATTTCGTCCCCGAAATCTTCAAGTTAGGAGGAATGTATATCCTAACATCCAATCATCCATCTACTCATCCATCAAACACGAGCATCCATTGTCCTTAAAAGACTTCTAATGCTTCATGATCATATGCGAAGTGTGTGTATATGTACTTATCTAATGCAAAATCAGGCGGTCTACTGATTCAGTTGACCTCCTTAATGTGAATTATGTAAGTGCCATGAATCCATTATGTATGCAAATTTTCCTATTCATGATTCTACATGAGTGCACAATCATTCAATACAAATGCAGCATCCACATGACAACACATTAAAGTTCAACCACATACGAATGCAAACATATATGCATATGCAATATGAAGTGACTGAGCCGATCTAAAACCTAGATTGTGTGTGTATATGCAACCACTAGCAATCACTTGCAACCACTTGCAACCATCATCCATAACATGTTTCAATTACATGTTTCCATCCAAAGGGTTTCTACCTAAAAGATAAGGTCGAGGAAATATACCTAAAAAGATAGATAAAAGCGCAACTTAAGGAAAAAGAAAGATCAAGGATGTACCCTCGAAAAGAAAAGGGTAGGCAGTGCGTATTCTAGCTTCAGTTTCCCAAGTCGCGTCTCCCTCGGCGTCGCTCCACTGAACTTTGACGAGCTTGACTTCGCGGTTGCGTAGCTTCTTCACTTCCGTCCCTAGTATACGGGTTGGAACTTTTCTTATGGTTGCTTCGCGTTCCACTTCGGCCTCTTCGAGGATATTTGGCTCCACCACTTCAGCAGACTCATGTAGACATTTTCGGAGATGTGAAACGTGAAAAACGTTGTGGACTCCAGCCAACTTCTCGGGTAGCTCTAATCTATAGGTCATTTTCCAAATTTTCTCAATGATAGTAAATGGTCCTACCTAAAGGTATAGTCGAATGATAGAAACAAGTAAAAACTTTGTGCCCATTAGGCAATGTCAAAACTGGAAATCTATGCCACATATATATTGATTAGGAGAAGAACTCTCTAAGCATCAGCCCCGAAGACCGAAATCAACATCAGACTGACACCCAAAGAATTACTCAACCCATCCAACATATATGATTCTAGGAAACTAAGCATGATGGACTCCTTTTAGGTCACAAGGGAGTCCCATCCTAAGACCAACCCGTATCCTATAAAACCCAAAAAGTTTGGTCAATCCAACGAACACCCTCAAGCCCCAACATGTGTTACTAACAGATGAGTCATACTCCCTATGGGGTTTGCGACAGAAATGGGATTGAGAATGGGACCGAGAGACTAAACAGAAAAGATAGCATGCAAGTAAGCTCTACAGGAAGAGAGGGATCAAGGATATACTCTTAAGAAGAGATATGATGCACGAATCTAGTCTTCGATCTTCTAAGTCGCATTTCCTTGAGCTTAACTCCATTATGCTTTGTCTGCCTTTAACTTCACAATTTCGTAGTTTCTTAATTCTTGTTTCCAAAATATGAGTTGGAACCTATTTCACTATTGCCTCTCGTTCCTCTTTCACTTACTCTACTTCTAGTATACTCGGCTCAAACATAACGGCGTACTCATGGTTTCACGCAAGCTCTCCAAAATTCACTAGTGAATTTTAGATCTCGCCCACTTACTATCAGGTATTCCACGTAGCAGAACTATCTCTTGGAAATAAATGCCAGCTATGTTGCCAAATGTACTTACTAAGGTGATTCTCCATAACTCATTCATAAGCGAAATGAACCTTCTGCCTTGGTGGCGAACACCACTAGAGCGCCCCATTCTGAAATGCTCCTTCAAATGAACCCCTACTCTAGAAGCTCTTCAATCTGTTTACTGAGCTCTTTCCTTTCCCGTGGAGCCATGTGTCTAACGGGTAACGCAACGGGCTTTGCATTATCTACAAGATATATGCGGAAGTCTATTTCCCGCTTCGGAGGCAAGCCCTTCACCTCTTCGAAGACATCCGGATATTCCCGGACCACTCTAACTGATTGCAAATTTTCTACAGAGGCATCTAGCGATTCAAGATAACTAAGCATAACCGCATACGAGGGATTACAAGAAATTTCCAAAGTATTACCGAGCTGGGTTAGGAGCCTAACAACCCTTCTCTCACAATCAAGGATGGCCCCATTACTGGATAGCCAATCCATACCCAAAATCAAACCATAACCCGAGAATCCCAAAACAAAGGCACTACATTGAAATTCTACACTTAGAATAGAAATTTTCAATCCCAAACAGATCATAGACAAATGAGCTGGGCCCCCAATTGGGTTTGAAACAATTAAGGGGTCCTTTACCATACTAGTTTTTAGGTGCAGAGATTCTACTAAAGCAGACGAGATAAAGGAGTGTGATGCGCCAGAATCAAATAAAGTGCGAACGGGGTGATCAAAAAGATAAACTACACTTTCTACAGAAGTATTTATACCTCGCTGTTGCAGAGGTGGCGCTTCCAGCACATGAACCTGTGCCCCTGGGGTGGATCCAGCCCTCTGCCCCTGTCCTCGTTTCTTTGGGCAGTCCTTAGCCCTGTGGCCTATCTCACCGCAAGAAAAGCACCCACCATTCTCCTTGGCCTTCTTTTTCCGGCAGTCCTTTACTAAGTGCCCCACTTTGCCACAGAAATTACACTTCCTCTTCTCTTTGTTGCCTTTCCCGTCTTTCTTAAAGTCTGTCTTCTCAGGCTGCAAACCCTCTTTCTTCCCTTGAGAGCTTTCTGCCTTTGTCTCCTTCTTGCCCTTATCTTCTTCATTCAGCAATGCCATTTGCACCAATCTTTCATACGTGGCTCCCATGGGTATATGGGTCATGGCCAAACTGTGTAATGGCTCATTCAACCCTTTGACGAAACGGAGAGCCTTCTTGTGCGGGGTGTTGACTAGGTCAAGCCCAAACCTAGCCAGCTCATCGAACTGATTAACATACTCTCTGACTGTCTTGTCCCCTTGCTTAAGAAATAAGAATTTTTCCAACTGCAAACTTCTTTCCGCATCTGAGAGAAATTTAGTCTCAAACCTTGCCCTAAAGTCCTCCCATGTCTCCACTGGTCTTTCAGCATTAGTGACTTCCCACCAGTAGGAAGCCTCGCCCTTCAATAGCCACACCGCCAATTGTACTTTTTGTCTATCCTCTACCTCAAAGATGATGAATAGGTCCTCCGTTTCTTTCAGCCAATTCCTAGCTGCCACGAAGGACTCAGTTCCATGGAAATCCCTTCCTCCCATAGCTTTAAAATCTTTACATATCTTAGCAAAAGTGTTTCCCCGTGGAGGAGGTGGAGGAAAAGGTGCCGCTGCAGCTGGATGATTACCGGCAGCTGGGGGAGGAGGAACGGTAGGACCTGGCTGAGTGGCTCTTGCTTCTAAGAACCGTCTAAACCAACCAGGTATTGGCACCCCTTCCGGCAAGTTAAGATCTTCGGACATGCTGAAACAAAAAGGATAGGTTCAAAACGAAGGATAAGAGATAGTACCTATGGCTTTGGGGAGTGGACTTCGCCTTTTTAAAATAATATTTTTCTTTTAAAAATGCTTCTTTAAAATTTCCTTTTTGAAAATAATTTTTCAAAACTACTTATCTTATCTGGTAAACCTATGCTCTGATACCAAGTGAAACACCCCACCTCCGTTAGGGTCACTCTAAAAGGGAATGCCCTAATTTTGGTGGAGGTTTATAAGTATAAGTCACAGATATACAAGACAGATATAAGAACACATATTTGTAAACAGCGGAAAATCAACAAACTTTTATTTCATGAAAGCAAATACGTGCTACAACAATATCACCATAATTGTCTTACATCTTTTCCAAAACATAACATAACACTTTCATAATCTGTCTTGATTACATTATTTAAAGAAGCATAAATAAAACATAGATAAACTGCAAAAGCCCCATAGAGTTTGTCCAAAGCCATAGTTTCAAACGAAAAGGGTCCAAGCAATACATTTCTCTTCTTCAAGCTGGATGTTAAGGCTGGTCAAGCTGCAGTGTTCCCTCCCTGTGGACCTGGGGGGGGGGGAACAGAAGAAAAGAAGACGAAAGAAAAGTAGAGTCAGACATAAAGCCTGAGTAAGTCTAGTACTATTCTGTCTATGAATAAAGAACTGGGTATGATAAGTATAAACAAGAAGTGGGCAAGCACTATAAACTTGGTTAAGTTGTCTAGGGTCGAATATACTATCGTACCCCCTGTAAATCTCTGAACCCATATAAACTAGTTCCCAACTGGCACCCCATAATCAGGGTGATGTGATCCATTCTACGATGATCGGCTCCTACTCGCATAGTTACATGTGTCTTACGGCCCCCGATGTTGTAGTTACCTATGCTGGTCCCACCATGGGGTGTATCAAGTCCCATGGCAGCGGCCCGACACAACCTTAGAATGCACAGGTATCCTACTGGTGCCCAGTGCCTTATTTTTCTGCGCCGGGGTGTGTGCACGCCCGCACCCCGTTAGAACCTACACTGCTACACCACCGCCGTCGATTTGACCTCTTACAATCAGCCCAGTAATCGTGCCCCACCCCGCCTAGTCTCAGGGTATCATGATACACCTTATAGGGTTACTGCTGAAAAGGGTCCCCCGTTGCTAGGTTTTCTATCTCTAGCCAACATGCTAAGTTGGTTAAGTGTTTTCTAACCTAACCCCACCAGTCCGTTTAGTTTAGCATGTTCCATTTTGATTAAGTCTTTAGTTCACTTAATCCTAGCAATCCTGACTCAGCCTTAATTGTCTTATTAAGGCCCTGACCTCTCACATTAGACAAGTATTGTTGTGGCTGCCTGTTGCCGGTTGGTTCCGGGCAGTCTTACGCCACAACTCAGTCTAACCTCGGGTCCTTATTGGGCTCCATGTTTAACCTCCCACATTGGATAGGTATTGTTGTGACTACTGGACAGCCGGGCGGTTCCGGGCAGGTTTACATCACAACTCAATCCAACCTCGGGTTAAACACATCGTATGTTCTACATTTACATATTTTGTCTTTCTTCTTTATTTATATGTAAATATTTGCGGCCCATTATTAAGTTAATGGTGTAAAGGTTACACCAATCATGGGCCCGACCCATACTTGAATTCGGGCCCTTTTACTTTATATTTTCATTCATTAATTAATTTAGCCCAACGTTATTTACCCCCGTTTAACACGTTCGTTTATATGTTGGGCTTAACCTTTTTAAGCCCAACTTAGCCATGCGAAAGAGGGGAGGCTTAAGCGTGATTACATACACAAAAAGGGGATGGTGAGCGCATGAACTTGCAATGTGACGTTGGAACTACAAAATAGAAACTAGTGTACTTGCATAGTAGTAACATATACTTTGGTCATAAAGCATAGGTGACATGAATCAAACCATGTAAACTTGTAGTTAAGATAAGAATCTAAATTAGGTGTCACATAGTCTTAACTACAACATAGACCTATGTTCTTATTTAGGCATAATGTCAAACATAAGCAAATCATGTTCGTAAGGTTTCTACATGTTTACAAAGGGGATTACTTTTGTTACTAATACAAAAGCATAGTTCAACTTAATCATGATTTAAGTCTAATCACATAACGATGGTACAAATATACTTATGCATAAATATTCCTAAACATGGTGTTTACTTTATTCAAGCAAACTTGCAAAAAGGGATTTTTGGGTCTAACCTAGCCATGTCTCACATATGTCATCATATAATTCTTGCTAACAATATGGGACTAACATGGTTTTCAATTATGTAAAATATCAATCATAGCCTAGTCATATTCATAAGTTTGCACATAGGTTTTTCTAGTACAAAAGCATGGCTTAATACATAGATCATGGTGCCACAATTTCAACATAGTTTCCATATGAATTATGATAACCCAAACTTATTCCAATTACTTCACAAAAATGATGTTTGTATAAAAATTCACATTATGATGGCATAATAGCAAAACCCCAAACTTGCATGAATTTCAATTAATCAACTACATACTTGTAGCTTCAACATGGATTACATAATTTGCGAATATTCCAAACGTATACTTGCATAAAACTACCGCATGTAGTTTTTCATAATGAATAACATAATTCAAGAATATCCAAACGTATACAATATTCCAACGCACAAACATGAATTATTTTATCGCCACAAATCAAGTATACAAACCAACACAATTATTTGTTCATACCAAAACAATACTCTACTTACAATCGTTGCGGCGAATTCTCTAATTTAGGAATTTAGAGATGCGACTCCTTTTGACGTAGGGTTGATTTGATTTGCTTGAATTGCTTTAGGCTTTAGAATTTTCCTCCTAATCTTCTCTCCAATTTGGTGGCTACTCCTAGACGCTCCTCAGCAACATGGCGGCTTTGTTCTTATTTTTGAATGAATAGATTAGGGTTTAGTCTAGGGTCCTTTTTATAGGGTTTATGAATTGATTAGAGCCATCGATGTTGCCTGGATTGATCGTAGCCATTCATTCGAAAGAAAGACCAATTAGAGCCTGCCACCTAGCCCTAATGACAAAGCAGACCACAGAAAATCGGCCAAACACAGACCTGGCCAGCCAGGTTGGACTGGGTTCGACCTGGCTCTGGACCAGGTCGACACCCCTGTCGACAGGCCTGTCGACCTGGTTAGACCAGGTCGACAGCCCAGTCGACCTGGGTGCGTCAGGCGGGTCTTTTTCCGCCCTGGCCCATTGGGCCCCCTTTTGTTTTTCTGAGCTTATTTTATTCTGTTTGAATTTTTAACTTAATTTAAAAACTTCCGAAAGCCATATCTTCTTCATACGGATTCCGTTTTTCGAAAACTCGGACTCTATTTCGCGTATTTTTCCGAGACGAACGCAATGGCGTATCCCGTTTCCCTTAGTTCTTTGATTTCAAATTAATTATACTTTAATTTGTTAATTTCACAGTTATAGAATTTTCGGGGTGTTACATCTCATAACCATGCATAACCAGAGCTTGGATTTTTAAATGAGGTTAGAGACATGCTTATGTATCAATTATATATTTTATCATTTTCAGCTTTAAATATAAAAAACTCCCCAGTATATACAACCAATATGAATGATAGAAATGTGATAGGTACAGAAATGGACTGTGAAATAAATTTCTAAATTAATTATATTATGAAATATGACCAACTGTACCAGGATTATTGAAAATTTTCAATTTACACTGTTTATTCAAGATGATTTAAAAAAAATATTAAACTCTCCACATTTATAAAAAATTTATCATGGATGGCAGAATGATGATAGATAATGAGGATGGTTGTGAAATAATTGCCAGTTCAAAGATATTATAATAAATATTCAACCATCATGAAAATCCAGATAAAATCTCCTCTTGTTGTGAAATATATTGTAGTCATAATTCATCACAATTTCAAATTCTGACGTATTATAAATACAAAACAATTTGGATATTGATTTCAATTTCTGAATGAATAATTAATAAATAATTCTAAAATTGAAAATCAAATACAAGAGGAATATGCTGATCTATACACGACAAGAGGGAAAAATGTGTACAAGACAAAAGAGTGTGTGGATTTATACATGGTGAAGATTTGAATCTAAGTACAGATGGGTGAGACAAATATAAGGCGCTTCTGATACCACTTGGTGTCTCTATTTACGAGGAATTTTAACATGATACTGAACAAGAATGTCATAGACAAAAGAATTATAAATACAAAGCCCAATCAGACAAGATAACAGATTATGCACATGTATCAGAGCAGCGGTCAGATTAAAGCAGGCAGTTATTTGGAAACAGTATCAGAGCAGCACAAAACACAAAATCACGTCAGACTTGTCAGCGGATGGTCACATAAGATCGTTCATGATCCAAGATTAGAAATATCGTTTATTTGAAATCATTTGAGGAATATGAAAAACTCTAGATTCAATGAATCGATCACACCAAATTATTGTATTCATATTCAGGATATGTGTGTGATTCAATAAATCAATAATTTCAAATGATTTTAAACAAACAATCATTCAAATCAAATCATCATGAAATAACATCGACTTTCAAAAACCATTTTTCATAAGAAGGTTTCAAGATATTTCTGACAAGTATAAGAATAATTTCAGATCATTTACATCAGACTTGAGAAATATTCATGATCCAGAAAAATTAAAATAATTTATTTGAAATCACTTGAATCTATGTCAAGTTTTAGATATAATGAATTATTCACACAAGATTGATAATTTCAAATTTAGGGGGTGTGTGAACTTCAGAATATCAAAAATTTCAGATGATTTCAAATACACAATTTTCAACCATACTGATCATGAATACAAAATGAATTTCCAGATGTATCACTGATTTAAGCCAATCCAAAAAAAAAATTACTGGAATTGTCACAACTGATAAATAACAAAGTGCTGTAATGAGTATAATATTTTGAGCTTTTCTAAAATGAATTAGAATAAACTCAGAATAGCAAAAGTGTGTGAAATTCCATCAATTTTCAGATCTTCAAAAATTTAGAATTCAAATTAATTAACAGTGTTCAAGATATGACATGAATACAACAACACCGTTATGAATTCAGAATCAGGAAAATAAACTTCAAAACAATTGCAGATATTTACACAAATAAATTCAAGATCTGGAAATGATTATAAACACGAGAGTTTTCTACAAATAAAATGAATTTCCAGACAAATATGAGTTTTGCAATTGGAAGTTTAAGAAGCACAGGATAAACAAAGAGGTATGGCAGTGACAAATCAAATAAAAATAAATAGAAGAAAATAAAATAGAAAGGGGTAGAAGAAGCAGAGATAAACAATAAAAGAAATATTTACAAGGATGAGGTTAGAAATCATACTTGATTCACAGAAGACGTTGTGGGTCTCTAACTCATCAGACTTGGCTAAGGAACAGTAGATGATTCAATGATGTGAAGCAGTTTGAATCCGTTTCTCTTTTCAGCACAGTTGTTCCTCAGCCTCCTTTGGTACCTAATGATTGAGATGATCAAGTGGTCGAACAAAAATAGTAAAACCACTCGCAGTTGTATTCATTTGTTTTGGTACCCAAACCTGTTTATATAACAAACCATCAGAATAAACCTTTGTACCCTTAGGAACCCAAAACTGTTTGAATTTCACGAAGTTTGGTTTATTTCTTTTTGGGATCCAGGATTGTTTAGAAGGATTATTATAAAACAATTTCTCATTTTGATTTTGACTCAAAAAACCTTTGAAATTATAGGAGTTCAAATTTTCAAATTGATTCTTTTCAAGGTTGTTTGAAGGATTTTTCAAATCATTCGAAATTCGTCTTTCAAAAACATTATTTTTCTCAAACCCAAGTCCACGTTTATTTTGAACAGAGAATTGGTTTTTCAACAACATATTCAAAGATTTTTCACCGTTTGAAAAATTAGACAAGATTGTTTCAAGTTGTTGAATTTCAGTTTTAAGATCACCATTTTCTTTCAATAAATCTGAATAATGATTTTTAGTGATCTCACGTCTTTCAAAATCAGATTTCAAAACCAAATTTTCATCATTGAGTAACTTTATTTTGGTTTGGGACTCAGCAATCTCAGACTCAAAATGTTTTCGACTTTCAGACTCAAATTTCTTGAAATTTTCAATCTCGTTTTCAAGTTCTTTCAAAATCGAATTCGATTTCAACAAATTTTCCTTTTCTGCAATTTCAAGTTTGGAATGAATATTAGTTTTAAAAATTTCAAATTCCTTTTGCAGATGATTGTTCAAATTTGATAACTCAATCTTGTTTGCTTTTAAGATCAAAATTTCATCTTCAAACTTTTGAATATTTTTATTGAGATGAACAAGATTGGTTTTCAATTTCAAACAATTTTTACAATCTGAATCTGAAAGGTTTTTAAAATATTCAAGCTGTGATTCCAAATCATCAATTTTGTTGGTCAACTCAGAATTCCTAAATTTTAGAGTTTTGTTTTTAGATTTGAGTTTATCAACAGATTTAGTTAAATCAACACACATATAAACCAAATCTTTGTATGAGAAATTTTCAACTTCAGCATCCGTTGATTCTCCATCATCTGATCCTTCTGAATTCTCATTTGTAAATCCTGTTAAACAGAATTCTGAATCTGAGTTGACAATCTGGGGTTTTGAACTGGAGTTGTCACTTTGACCATACTTCGTATTGAGAGCTGTCCAAATTTCCTGCGCAGTTAAGCAATGGGAAATCAGACTGTATTGATTATCATCAAGATGAGAATAAAGAATATGTGTAGCATGAGAATTAAAAACTTTATCTACCATATCGTACCCATTGATAACAACATCCCAACATTTAATATTAACAGATTTTAAATAAAATTCCATTTTGGATTTCCAGTTTAAAAAATCTGTTCCATCGAAAATTGTTGGAGATGAACTGGACTGACTCTCTATCGGTTGACAACTAGGGAACACCATCTCTAGAGTTAATGAAATAACCTGCTCTGATACCAAATGTTGGATCTAGATTAACCCTAGAGGGGGGGGTGAATAGGGTTTATCACAGTTTTTAAACTGAACTGAAAAACTGACAGGATATTAAAATAATAAACAGATCACAGAATATAGCAGAAACAGAAATGCAGAAAATAAATCACACACAGATATACCCAGCTTCGGCAAAAACCTTGCCTACTGCTGCATTCCTAAGGTTTCTACTAGATGATAGAACAGATCCCGCATACAATACCATGTACACTCGCGACTCTCGCTCCAATTCTAACTCTACGCTCAAAACCCTAGACTGATCGATATCCCCTCAATCAGATTTCCCCGAATTACAACCCCATAATCCGTAATCCAGATTTTACAGACTCTGAAACTGACAGTCAACACCGTGACTGATTCCCCTTAGAGATTACAGACTCTAGAACTGCTGGACGGTTTACAGAACAATTTAAAACAATACAAAATAAAGCTAAACCCTAGATTAAAATAAATTTAAATTCCCCTTTAAACATTTGAACTAGACTAGGCTTAGTCAAGAGGAAATAGGCCGGCCCACTCTCTTTTCATTTAGCCATTCTTCTCTTGTTCTCTGGAAAAACAGAAAATGGCGGCGGCTCTCCAAATTGAACTAGGGTTTATGAAATCCACCCAAATCCGAGTCGATTTGCTTGATGAAAGGTTTAATCTCTGTAGCTCGAATAGCTTTGTGGCTTCCTCGAATGATTTAGTGAAATTCTCGATCGAAAACTTTGTGAGTATTCTCTGATTTGAATATTCCTCTTCGAATTCTCGGTTTGTGTTTTTGATTTGAAACGTTGGGTTTGTTTTCGATTTTTTTTATGTGCCCTTGCCTGTGATGTAATGGTGAATATATAGGATTATATCATCCTATAATTACTCTCTGATTTCACAAATATTGACTTGGCCTGATTTTCCTATTTTTGGTTTCCTCGGCTTTGATTTGGCTCGAATTTATGGTGAAAACTTGATGACCTTGGACGTGAATTTGTTCCTGAATTTCTCTGCTTTAATTGTGATGCTTAACCTTGAATCCGGCTTTATTATGGATAATTTGTAGAAACCAAAAAATGCCCCCTTGCGTGTATTTTGGAAATCGATAGAAATTGATTTTTATGTTGCCATATATCTATTGAGCAACTTAATTGATCTGTTCCCATATATGTATTCAGATTTTCTGAAAATAAGTTTTTCCCAACACTGAATTTTTGTCAAATAAAAATACTTGCCAAAAATATAAGAATTGATGAATTGATTTCTTTCCAAACTTTGCTAAATATGTTTTTCCTGAAGAGTTTTCTTGCCTAGCACCATACTGAAAAATGCTTGTTTTAAAAAACTTGCATATATTGTCTCATGCATTTCTTTTGTAGCCTGATTTGAATCAATTTCCACAGTATTGAATACTGGAAATATGCTATCTTGCCAAGTATGAATTTTTTGAAAAAAACATGCCGTGAATGAAAGAAACCTTGCCTCTTTGAAGAACCATTGCCAAAAAATTGTTTACTGAAAAAAACTGGAAATAATATTCCATTTGAAAACTGATTTCTTGCCTGAAAATAATTTGTACGATTATGTTGATGCATCCATGTTTCTTGTATCACATCCCCTGTGTTGCTTCACCATTTTAATGTAAGCTTGTACATGTATACACACTTGATTCACCATATTCCTTTGTGCACCATATTTGCTAGCTTCACCACTTTAGCTCTTGCTGTGTATTCATGGTATATAGAATTTACTTGTATTCCTGCACCTGTGCTTGTCTCGACATCAAAACTATCTTGACAACTTTGGCTTTTGGGCTACACCATTTATGTGTATCACTTGCATTTGTACCCTGTTGCACTTGCACTTGAAAGTGTTTGGGCTGATCTTGCTTTGTCACTCATGTATTGTGTATTGAAACTTATTTCACCATTTTTGTGCTGTCTCCACCATTGATGCTTGCCACAATGAACATGTATCATGCTTGAGTTTCATAAATTTCAGCTGAGTTGACTGTCCAGTTTTTGTTGTCGACTTTCACACTTTCACTTTGTACTAGCCATTTGTGCACATGTACCATTGTGTATTATGTACTATCTTTGCTCATTCATGTTTAAACCTGAACCTGCTTTTGTGCACTAACCTTGAACTTACATGTTACCACTTGATTTTGTTGACATTCACTGTTTTGCGTTGATGCTTGAGCCGGGCAATCCTTGCTGTTTTGATCGTGCACTTGCTACCATGCATATGTTGGTTGTTCGTCTTGTCGACCAGTTCAATATATTGCCATGCACCATGTTTAAACTTGTCATGGCTCGACACTGTTTTTGATGCATGTTGTTCCACCATTCATTTGCTGTGTACACCAAAGTTCATGTGCATCCATGCTACATCCATGCATGTTGTTCCTTGACTTTTCAACTTTGATATTTGTTGTTTTGAAAAATGCATTGAGTCTGATTTCTTTGCACTGTCCCTTACTTTATGTGCACTGAGTCGAGCAGGTCCACGAGGCTACTCCTCAGTTGTACACTGATTGGTGAGGCAGTGCACACGTGTATATTCATGCACGTGTGTACATGCAGCCACCAGACTGATTTTCTTGTCCCTACACCGAAATATTTTATATATACACTGACTGCCTTGTGGTATTTACAGTGTATCACTGTGAATATCACAAGCTGTCTAGACACAGTTGGATTAAATCAGATCGAGTCAGAAAAATGATGAGAAACACACCGAAATTCTGAGGCAAATAAAATTTTAAAAATAAAATTTATATTTGCATGTATTCTGTTTTATTTCTATTGCAGTGTACTGTGTGTGTGTGTGTTTCATGTGATAGGTATGAAGATGATGACTGGACTGACAGTGACTGGATTGACTGTGAAGTGGAGACTGAAGACAGAAGACAGTGTAGTGTCAGTGAATGTAAATGTAACAGTAAATGTATGTATATATGACTGTATACTGAGTGTGAGTGTTGTAAAGAGGAACAAATGTACTGAATGTATTGAAATGGAAGATATCAGTGAAGTGCACAAATAGTGGAGCTGTAAACTTTGTACTGTTTAGATATGTAAATAAAATATTCTATTTAAATAAAATACTGTGAATATTTGAATTTCTGTACAGTCGTATTTTATTTAAATATAATTATTATATTCCAGTCTGTGATGTATAATAACAGTACAGTATCAAACACATTAAAATAATATTTATTTGGTTGTTATCATCAAACAAAAATCATATAATTGTGTATAAAACACCATTATATACAACAGCACTCTCACCCGCACACGCTATAGACGCACACGATTTTTTTTAATTTGGACACAAACCGATTACACAAGAGCTTAACCATTAGATATTTTCTTGATTTCGATGTAAAGACAAAAATCCATTGCTAATACCTACCACGTCGAATTATGTTTTAATATCTTATACACCTTGGTAAACTGATCTCAATTTTTGGCTCTTGAGATTGTGTGTTTAAAACACTCACGTTCGAGGCTTCTTAATAAATTGATCATTAGAATCCAAACGTTGCTTCCCTTTTTGCTGAATGTTTTTTGAATAATGTATGGATATCATGTAACATAGGAGAGAATATGTCTCATACTCACCATTTATATGGAAATCACTGCCTTTTTGTCCTTATTACTAGATGTGTAAACTTGCTTTACTTCATTAGAATTTTAAAACCAAAAGTAAAATATCACCTTTAAACCACCATCATTTTACTTGGTCTTTACGATTAGACATGACACAAAATTTGGCAGAAGAGAATAATATTTCAAATCTCGTTTATCTCAACTGAGATCTTGCTCTAGATCTCATTTTTAAACTTGAGCTGGATGATATTTAGCAAAAAAGAAAAAGACATTACTTTTTTCTTCCTTGTTATCGACATTCATTTCGTCCTAGGTATATTAAGATCTCAAGCGGAATTTGAGATAAATCTCAATGTGAGATCTCTTACGAAGATGTTTTCTCATTTATAATTTTTTAACTATTTATGTGGGTCCAAATAAACTTGCACTCCAATGATATTTTACTAACCCTCTAATTATGTTATTAATTTTCTAATGAATGAGAAAAAATTGAAGATTTTTTGTTTATTTTCAATGTTCAGATGACAGAATTGATTTTATCAATAAAAAATCAATCATGTAATCACTTTCATCTAAAATGAAAAATTAATATTATCGTTTATTATAAATTATATAAGGTGGATACCCAGTGCCGAAGGCTCCCGTACTCAAGCGTGAGGACTTCCTAGACAGTCTCCCATCTAGTACTATTCTCACGGCTTTCCGGGCTCTGGGGGTGGTCGATTAGCACGCGCAGCCTTTCCCTCGGATTATGTGAAGAGGCCGGGGCTCGAACCTGTGCGTTCCAGATTACCAGCCGGGTAACCTTACCGTTTGCGCCAGGCACCACCTTTATTACAAATTATATATTATAATAAATTTATATTTACTATTTAGATTACAATTATCATAAAAATATTTAAAATGTCAATTTTAGATGCTTAAGCTAGTCGGAGATAGTCTCGGATGGGCAATAAAGTTTGAGATGTCGATCCGAGATATACTCATTTCACCTGATATTTCGTCCGATATGAGATATTGCATGTAGAATTTCCGAGACGAGATGCAATCGAAATACAAGATATAAAACCTTGAAGGAGATCTTAACCATTAAATATTCCTTTGATATGTAGCACATGACTGATGATGAGAATTCACATATAGTAAGCTTTAAGGACTGCTTATATATGTGCGCATAGATATCCATGTTTATATGAACGATCCATTGTACCACTCTTTTGTAGCATCATATTAATACTTTCTTTTTTTGTACTACACATTCAAGATCTTTACCTACTGAAATTTTTTATTTGAATAATGTTAATTAAATTATATTGGCGATTGAAATCAACCGTTGAACTGTTAGGATTGACTTACGATCTTTTTGGGACTATAAATTTCAGATTATATGAAATTTATCCACTGGATATGATGTTAATAATAACTAAATATCCTTGGACTTTTATAGCATTTGAATTTGTGTTGCTGAAAAATATTGGGGGAAGGGTGCTAAAGGAATGCAATGGAAATGAGATACTGGAGACCCTCGTATTGGTGTGCGCCTATTATATGCATAAACACATAGAGATGTGAGGAGATGCATTGCTCCTTTGGAGTCCCTTTAGTCTTTTTTTGTCATGAAGTTCTGAAATGAAACAATTTCCATAGATACAATTTGTTTGCAAAATCATTAACAAGAGAATTTATATCTTTTCAAAACTTTTAACTTTGTAGTAATTGCATTTCCAATGGGTGGTACGTTTGTATGCCTTTATACCTGTACGTGGGGAAGTCGATCTAGACACAAGAAAAATCACAATATTTGACACGGCTGTTAGATTTTTCTTTCAACTTCAAATGTAAGCACATTGAGAAATAAATACCATGATAAATTGTGTCAAATTTTGTGCTTTTATATCTCAATAGTCTCTCTCTATAACGATGACTCACTATTTGCAATTTCAAAATAGTTGGAAGTTTCAAAACGATTTGAATTTTTGTCCAGATGATCTTGGTAGCTGTAAACCAAATCTACAAAATATTGTTTTGCTTCAAATTTTGATAGTGAAAAACAGAACGCGTACATAAAAGGGGGATATGGATCCCAACACACACAATATGTATAAAGAATTCCGCTTGTGGTTTTGTGGCTTTGTGCCATTAATATATAATCTAATACCATCATTTATCCCAATCCACCTTTGTAATTAAACAACTATTAAATTGTGCACCTTTTTAATTCTCTTTGTAGCTCAACAAGAACGAGGCCAGTAATCATTCATCAATTTGTAATCGGCAAATCATCATTTGTGAATCTTGTATTTTGTATAGGGAACTAATTTATTAAAATAAAATTCCTATATCGATACATCTTGAACTTAATAAAAATAGACTTTTGAGATAATAATTATCTGAATATCCCGAGTAATTTGTTCTGATAAAATTTAATTTATGAAAAAGACAGTGTAAGTCAGTTTGTTGATAATTATTCATTACCACTGTCAAAGACCAAGATAAAGTTGTGCGATCTTTAGATTGTCGTTCAAGAGGTCTTGGATTCGAACCCCTAAGACCCCAAAATGAGGGCTATTCTAAATCAAGTACCACTCATTCTATCCCAATAAAATAAAATAAAATAAAATACCATTACCACATGACATAATTTTTAACATCGATAGATATAAGCTAAAACTTGATTCTTACTCTAAAGATTAGAGTGTGATTTTTACTAGTTACCACACATGTAGCATTTCCGTAACTCTGTAACAAGCCCTCAAGAAAGTTAGTGAATACGTATCTTAGTAAGTGGCTTTGTCCTCCATTAAAACGAACATCGCCTACCATTCTACATCATGCTATCGAGTTATTCTAACTGTAATATGTAATAGCACTCCGTGTGTTTATTTTATCTTTGGAATATAATGACGTGACATTATCATATATGGCAGGATCATAGAAATGCAGGAAATATTAGATCAGCAACTGGCCGAGGAGGCTGCTGAGGCCGATGGAGGTGGCACCATGGCTTCAATTGCAAAGCCACGTAGATATGCAAAGTACACATCATTCCTTTTTTATATCTATCTATTAGCATAATCAGAATTTCAGAGATGTATATTGATATTTTAGCATGTTATTTCTGTTTTTTTGGTTTTGTTTCGTAATTACTAGATTTTAAGGCACTCCATATATGATACAACCTTTTTAGTGGCAGGTGAAGTCAAATTATACAACGTTACTCCCACATAATCTAACATTTAGCTACTAAAAGACCATAATTTTGTAACCAAGGCTTGATCTAGGATACCACCTTATACAAAACCTGGCTGAAACTTTCGTTAAGTTATACCTTTTACACCTATGTTTTAACAAAAAATACAAAGTATTTTTTTAAAAGATCTAACTATTTTGGCGAACACAAAATGCCATATTTTATAAACTATCGTTTTTATTCAAACAACAAAAAGTAGGGAAAAAATGTAAGGATCATATAATATTGAAAAGCTGTAACATTAAAAATTTCCACTTGTGTGATTAATTTTACGTAATTGAATGTTAGCTCAACATAAAGTTTATTATTTAATTCCAAATTTCCAAATATGTTTGATTTATTTTTTGATATTTTGAGAAAATATTGATTATGAAAAATAATGGTAATAGTATAATATTCAATATTTCTTTTGAAATCGCACATAGAAAACTTAGAATAGTATTTTTATAGACAATTGAAAATCTCATTTCCTGTCTACAAAAAAGGTGAATCAATTATTTGTTTGTAAATTGATCAATTTTTTTGTAAATCATGAACTTCAAGGAATATTTTTTGATTATTTTTTCGGAAATCGATTAATGGAAAGATGTAGTTAAATAAATGCATAATACTTCAAAAGTTACAAAATTTTGTATCGTCATAAAAATAATTATACAAAAAGATTACTTTTTAAAAGATTTCAAAATTCCGAGAAAATTCATAATCTTTTGAAATTTCAAATTGAAGTTGCATAATCTCTTCTTTTGAAATTATTAGATCTAAATTACAAAATTACCCTTATGAGCCTCAAATAATATATCATGACATAATTACCTTTAAGTTTTTAAATCCCATCTCCAATGAGATTAACAGCCAAATCCAAAAATGAGATTAAGAAAAAAGAAAATCAGAACAATATAGAGAGAAACGAAGAGTTATAGACAGTATGGTGTATGAATAGAATTTGCGTCTAAACCTTTAGTTTGAATAACTAGCTTATAAAAACACATTCTTAACCGCCCCATCAATTAGTAAAGCTCTTTTATATATTGATTACAGTTAGTATGAACATGATTTAAAATTTATAGTTTATGGTATATCGATATCAATATAAGGAGAGATGATCTTAATTATGAAATCAAAACTACATATACAAGTTTTGCATCTAAACCTTCAATTTGAAAATTAATTTAAATTTTAAATTAAAATCTAATTTTAAGCTAAGCTAAATTATGATTTTAAATGAAGATAAGTTATATTAAATTTCTAACATTGATTAATATAAATTCTAAAAATAAAAATAAAATAGATATTAAAATAGTTTGAATGTGTTTTTGAGCTAAAAACTTAACATAGATTATATAAAATAAAATAATTGAAATAAAAGGGTATTTTTGTCCTAAATTTTCTTTCAAGAGTCAATGGTGTGTATAAAGCAATTTATGGTGTATGAATAGAATTAGCCGTTGCAAATATTTGCTCTTTAAAGCGAGGTTTAAAATTTTGGTTTTTAGTTTTGTTTTAGTCACCCAAACGTTTAGACGTTTGGTTTTCGTTTCGAAATTTCCGAATGTTTTGTTTTATTTCAGTTTTTGTTTTTGTTACTTCTTTAATCTATAAACAAGTACAAGAAACTTGTATGTTGAATATCCTATGTACATACTAAACCCTAAAGCTCAATCAACATCTTATTATCTGAATATGCCCAAGTCCCTATAAATCTTCTAAGCCTTAAGCCCAATAATCTCGTTAAATGTATAGCCCAATCAACAAAACATTACATACACATATTATACACAACCCTGTATTCGTTTCTTTGTAGTCAAACACTAACTCAAACTGCCCTAATCTTAAGTTAAACTGGTTGTGGATAAATGAAAGATATATTGAAATCAATATATGAGAAGCCCTAATCATTGAACCTTCCCTTGCCTTTGATTAATTTTCATGTTCTTTTATATCTTATTCAGTTTACTTCTTTTAGTTTTGAATCTTTCTTTTATAGATCTTCCAAAATTTTGCCTTTTATTTCAGTTTTGTTCTTTATACGATGAGTCTATTACCATCGTGACTGAATTCAAGTTTTTTGGGCGAACTTTGGTTCAGCCAACGTCAGTACTGTAACTGTTCATCCGAATCAGACGTGATGATCGTAATCAGTATTTAAAAATGTGCGTGAGGAGCTCCTCAAGGCGAGATGCAGGCGAAAATGCATCAAAATTCAATTCAATTTTTTTTGGATTCAAAGACATGCGCCTTAGGCGGTTGAGGTGCAAAAAAAGCTAAAAAGTGCATCCTAGGTAAAAAAAAACATGTTGGGACTTAAGCTCCAGGAGCAAAATTCTTTTGGCTACTTTAATTCAAAACCTCAGCATCGACCAATTTTTTTTCATTCATTCTTCTAGTATCGAGTTCAAAGCATGAGGAGATGATTTTTTTATTATAATAATGAGTGCGTGTAAAGACCCGGAAATTCCCGCCCTTTGAATCGACCATAAACCACACAGGTCTGACCCAAAGGTTGGAAATCTTCGAATACTTTAACTTTGGGAATACAAAACATCAGAACAATAACAGCAGACTTTTATTACATTATAATAATGTTACATCAGAGTACAGAATATATCAGAGTACAAATAAAGTAAACTACAGCGGAAGATAAACTACAACAGATTTAATACATTAAACAGCGGAAGACTTCTAAGCTCTGGACACAGCTTTAGGCTTCGATCCAGGACCCTGCTAAAGAGAGAGATATCTGCAAAAAGCTACTCGACTGCCCGTGTGGAAAAGAGGGCACCCGAGTTTGCAAAGTGAAACAAACTACGAGTCAGTCATGGGACTGGTGTGAGAATTCTAAACTAATTTAACTAATAAGACAAATCCAAGGACCACGCCGCTAATGCGGAACGGGCTTTATTCCAATGGATTGTCGGTGCATAAACCAAAGTAAATCGAGAAATAACGCAATGTCTTTTTGGAAAAATGAAACCATTATAAGACCCAGGTCCCATCACACAATGCAACGCACACCAGAGGATAGGGTTTTACCTTATAATGGTCAAAAGATGCTTGATACGTATAAAACGGATTTGATATTATTATTAGTGTATATATGTTTTAATAAAAAGATTTGAATCATAAGTATCAATCCTAGACGGCATGGTTACCATATAGCATGTCGCCAATACTAGTTCTACAATCAAAACTGCAAGGGCGTATTGGAAATTTGGATTCCATCATGAGTCGAGGCTAGGGGCAAGATCCTCTCCGATTCGAGACACTCTAGCAAATGCCTCAGGATTCCCCGCAGTGAACCATTGGAAGCGGTAGGGCCGGTCCCCGCCTATGGGCAGTGGATTAGTTATGCCTGAACACACGTTTCCCGGTCCCTTTGGACCTATAGTATGACCACCAACGGCCTATAAAAATAACGAGGCGCCTCAAAATCCATCATCCACATAAGTAAAATGTCAGGGCTGGCAGGTCGCTGACACCACTCTAGCTAGAAAGAAACGTGTGCACTCCCTACGGTCCATATCCCGTTTTTGACTCATACCGGGGTGTGAGGCTCGCGAAGTCACGCTATACACAAAGCTATGCCTAAACAGGCCGTGCTTTGATCATCAACCACAAGGCCTGCTTTTCAACAAAAGCCTTGATCAATGCATCTTAGCATGTCACATTGTCAGTCCATACTATACCATTGATTTCTGCCAATATATAACCTCTAAGCTCATATGTCTCAGAGAAGGGTGTTAACCACCAAGCAGATATGTATTAACAGAGATCAACGAATGTAGTATAAAGGACTACAACGTCAGACATACATTCCATTTATAAACTTATGCCCTGGGTCTGGACGAAAGTCAAATCCGTACAAATCAACACTACGTCCGGATAACTACCATCTTAGCCCCGTCTTGGGAGCAAATCAATCCAGGACCTCAACGTTAGTTACCCATTCGATGTGAAGATCGTCGGTCTTCAATCGCCGTCTTCAACTCTTAGATTTAAAACATCGTATATAATCATTTGAAATGAGATTGAACTCGGTCTTCTCAAATGATTCTCGCATATATATATATATAATTTGAAAACATTTCATATCGTTATTAATATTTGATAACGACCTATTGCTATTTTTTATTTATATAAAAATAGCTCGAATAAATTTAACGACGCTTCGGGTCAATAGGCGACCCTGGCGCTGTTTTCAACCAAATTTGACTTATGCATATCTAACCGTTGGATTTTGATGAAATTTATATCATTGGAAAGATTTTCCCAAAGCGGTCCTAACGGTTCCAGTTTTGGGAAAATCCGATGGTCGGATCTTTCGGTATAACCGTTTAAAGTTACGATTGTCGATACGCGTACTACCGCGCGCGTTCCGTTTAATTTATAATTTATATTTATATATATAAACATAAATCGTTTGACTATTCCAATTTCAAAAGTCTATTCTTTTTATCGCATCTAAAATGACGATAAAAATATCACTTTTAATTTTACTCTGTTTTTATTTACACTAAATGTAAATAAATTATACATTTTTCTATATTTTGTTTTATTTACCTAAATGTAAATAAATTATATCTTTCTATGTTTTAATTTATTTACCCTAAATGTAAATAAATTACATTCTTTTTCTTACCCTATTTATTTACCTAAATGTAAATAAATATATTCTTATCTTTTTCTTACTTATTTACCTAAATGTAAATAAATGTTTTACTTTTACTTTTGTTATATTTATTTACATTAAATGTAAATAAATGTATCTAATTTCTTATTCATATTTATTCACACTATTTGTAAATAAATGGTTTCAATCTTCTTTGCAAATCCTATTTACATAGCAAATGTAAATAATTGTATTTCTTTAATTCCTTTCTAATATTCCCTTTTAACATAAAAAGAATATCTTATGTAAGTTCTTTTCTAACCTTTCTTTTTATTATATACATAAGAAAATGTAAATAATTACTATTTACAAATTGGTTCTTTTTATTTACATAAGAAAATGTAAATAAATCCTATTCATATAATTATTCTTTTAATTCTTTTTATTTACATAAGAAAATGTAAATAAATACTTATGCACATAATAATAATAATTTTTTTTTTTCATAAAATATAATTTTCTCCCTTATAATCTTAATTACATAAAAATGTCATTTAGTTCTTATAATCTTAATTACATATAAATGTAATTTATTTAATTTCTTATTTATCTAATGTAAATATATGTGTATTCCTATTTCTATGTTTTATTTATTTATACTTAATATTTATAGTAATTTACATATGCTTAAACCTCCCACATTGGATAGGTATTGTTGTGACTACTGGACAGCCGGGCGGATCCGGGCAGGTTTACATCACAACTCAATCCAACCTCGTGTTTAAGCATTCTTTTTCTTTATATTGAATAATGTAATTCTTTTTATTCCTGTCTAATTACATTGAAAAATATAATTCTTAAATTCTTATCTTACTATTTCATTAATTCTATTTAAACAAATTGGATATTTTGTTTCTCACATTTTTTATTTACCTAAATGTTTATTTTTACATAAAGCATATTTTTGTCCGCAAACTCTAATGCGACAAAAGTAATAATTTAACTAATGTATGTTATTGCATAAAGCATATTTTTGTCCGCAAGTTCTAATGCGACAAAATTTATGGTTTAACTATGTATACATTTTAAAAAGTATATTTTTAAACCATGTATATTCTTATATAAGAAATTATACATTCAATTTTAATTTTCCTTTACATAAGGAAATATACATTTAACTTTATTTTCTTTACATTAGAAAATAATATTCATTTTCTTTATTTTCTTCACATTAGAAAAATAATATAACTTTTACCTCTTTTACTTTACATTGGAAAAATGTAACTTTTATTCTCTTTTACCTTACATTAGAAAATGTACATGTTTTCCTTTTCTTTATAATAAAGAAAAAAAAAATGTTTTCTTTCTTTTCTTTTGACAAAGAAAATGTTTTACCTTCTTATTTTCTTTCTTTTTCTTTTAACAAAGAAAATGTTTACTTTCTTATTTTCTTTTAACAAAGAAAATGTTTACATTTGATTCTTCTTCTTTAACAAAGAAAATTGTATATATTTGATTTTTTCTTTAACAAAGAAAAATGTATATATAACTTTACTTACATTTAAATAACAAAAATGTACCTTTAACTTTTATTACATTTTTAATACATAAAAATGTATTTTAACTTTTATTACATTTTTAATACATAAAAATGTATTTTAACTTCTATTTTCCTTTACATTATAAAATGTACTTATTCGCTTTCATTTTCTTTTAAATAAGAAAATATTCACGTTTGCTTTTATTCTCTTTCACATAAGAAAATATTCACGTTTGTATCATAATTCTTAACGGTGAACAATTTGGGTGTCACCACAACAATATTAACACAACCACATAAATTTTGTGTCGTTAACATAATAGTGAAATTTTGGGTGTCACTACAAGTACATCAACATGACGATGGTGTTTGGCGTCGTTAATCATGACAATAATATTTGGTGTATACTTTGGGTGTCATTACAGTAATATCAACATGATGATAGCATTTGGCTTATACTTTTGATGAATCACAAATAAAGGCCTCATCTTTATTTTATTTGTAAATCAAATAAAATATTTTATCTTTGTTTTATTTTGTAAATGAAAATAAAGGTGTAAACTAACGTTTGATTTTGTCCTATATAACTTTATTAACAAAATATGTTGATTTTGAATTTGACAAAGCGACAAATTTATATGTCAATTCTAAATTTGACAAAAGTGATGTTTTATTCTAAATCAACATTTCCCAACAAAACGGTGTTTTCATTCTAATGTTACGTTACCAACAAAAATGAGATTTTGTTGTAAGTAAACATTGCAAATAAAATGATATTTTCATTCTAAATAGACATCGCTAAGATTTCATATGACCAAAAATGATATTTTCTATGTTAACATTCCATATGACTAAAAATGATATCTTCCTATTCTAATTTAATGAAACAAAGTGACGATAAAAATATGGTCTTTAATTGTGACAAAATAGCAATGAAAATATGTCCCTTTATTTCAACTCTTTTTATTCTATTTAACCATGTTTAACAAAATTTACATGTTTATTCTAAATAAACGTTTTTAACAAAATTGACTTTTTATTCCTAATCAAACATGTTTAACAAAATTGACATCTTTATCCTAACATAACTTTTCTAATCAAAAGTGACATTTTAATTCTATATACTTTTTTTTTTTTTTAATCAAAAGTGACATTTAAACAAAAATGATATTTTTATTTCTAATGCAACATTTTGACTAAAATGTTATGATTCTTCTAATGAAACATTTTGACTAACATGTTATAATTCTAAGGCGACGCTACTAACAAAATATGTTATTTTGACACGACAATTCTAAATAAACATTTTTCACAAAATGACAATTTTATGTTAACATCACATTTCACATAAAATGACAACTTTTAATCTCGTTTAACGAACATGATATTCTATTTTGTAAATTTTCATTAAATGAAATAGCAATATTTATTTTTGTTGAAACCAATTCAAAAATAACATTTCTAACTCATTGTTTTAATTCACAAAAATGACATTTCAAAATTTTACAACAAACATGATACACACAATTTCAACAAACACAATCAAACATACATCATAATCACAGAACAATCAACAGGGGAAATAAGTATATACATACAATCATGAATCTCATACTGAACGAATATATAAATTAAATATTAAAATAAATAATTTTAAATTTTAAAAGAAAATAGAAATCTCACCAAATAAATTAGTTCTGAAATTCCAAAGTCCTCGGTTTCAGATCCGGCCTGCTTTGTGTCGTAGAGTTTTCTAATACGAGTTCAACGCTTTTCGTTTCGTTGATTTCTGATTTGATTTGAAAAAGTTACGATATTTATAAGCTTTTGATAATTAAATAATAATTAAAAGTAATTAGAATTTCAATTACATTTTTAAATCCATGGTTAAGGCCGTTGCCTCCTTCTTCCTCTTTCTTCGTTTGCTTAGACCGTAACAAAACCCATCATCGTTGACATTTAGGGTTCCCGTCTGCTCCTTCATAGTGCCACCTGCCATCGATCCGAACATACCTCCCCCTCCTCCTAGCCGTGCGCCACCCACGGCCGTGACCTGGGCCCACTCGCCGACCCCCAGCGCCGCCAAAAACTCCCCCAACGTCGGCCGTTTGTAAGGCAAAATCGGCCCCCATAGGCACCAGCACCCGATCAAAACCGTATGGATCCAAAGCTTGAACGAATCTCTTTCATTTTTGTATAAGTTCTGGGAATTAATTTGATTTGGATTAGGAGATATTAAGGGAAGAAACCCTGAGCGTTTTGGCCATTGAATATGAAAGAGGCGGCTGTATTCAGAAATTAGGTTAAGCGTATAGCGTATTGTACTGTGTATATATACTGTATTTTATAGTGTATTTTAAGTTCTTTTAATTCGAAAATTATTTTGATGCCACGACTCCAAATTAAATTCAACGAAAAATGTTCCTAGACAAATACCCCCGTTCCGGACGCAATGGAACAGGCCTCGAGGCCCAATTCCAAAGTCTACTACCTGTTTTATTTAATTTTATATTTAAATCATTTATTTATTAAATTTAGCTGTACATTTTAATTTACCGGGGCCACATACGGACTCAGAAAATTCCAGAAAAATTATTTTTGGTTATGTTTTGACGATACGGTTCTAACAAGACTAATTTCGTCGAATTCTGAGACTGTTTGAAAAATGGCTATTTTTAAGCTGATTAAATTTGACCGAAATTGACAAAACACAGTTTCTTTTGCCACGCTCACATATTAACTCGGAAAATTCTAAAAATTGAAACCTAGCAATAAGATGACATTCCGGTTCCAACAAAAGTGGTTTCGTCGAAAACAGAGGTCGTTTGAAAATTGACTATTTTCAGTGGCTTTAATATTATTTAAAATTGAAAATTTTAAATTCTGACACATTTTCTAACAAAATTCTTTAAAATAAAAATTTTAAATTGGCCCTGATTTTCCGGGTTGTTACAGTCTCCCCCACTTAAAATCTTTTCGTCCTCGAAAAGGAACTAAGGTAAAAGTTTTTTTTTTTAATTTACTAACTAAATTTTAATTTCTCTTATTAATTTCATTTGTTGACTAACTTATCAAATATACATACTCTTTATATATTTAAAACATATTTTCTGAAATAGGATTATATATATAATCAAAATACGTTAATTATAAGCTTATCACTCTGAACTCATTCTAGGGCATTACTAACCCCATCTCTAATGAGTTTTCTCATTCTAGGATACTGCTGATCCTATCTCTAATGAGTATTCTTATTGGATTTTACTAATCCAATCTCTGATGAGTCTTTGTTCAGTTCTAACGAGTTGTACCCCAAAGATTTGAGCTAACCAGAGCTCTGATACCAACTGTAAAGACCCGGAAATTCCCGCCCTTTGAATCGACCATAAACCACACAGGTCTGACCCAAAGGTTGGAAATCTTCGAATACTTTAACTTTGGGAATACAAAACATCAGAACAATAACAGGGGAAATAAGTATATACATACAATCATGAATCTCATACTGAACGAATATATAAATTAAATATTAAAATAAATAATTTTAAATTTTAAAAGAAAATAGAAATCTCACCAAATAAATTAGTTCTGAAATTCCAAAGTCCTCGGTTTCAGATCCGGCCTGCTTTGTGTCGTAGAGTTTTCTAATACGAGTTCAACGCTTTTCGTTTCGTTGATTTCTGATTTGATTTGAAAAAGTTACGATATTTATAAGCTTTTGATAATTAAATAATAATTAAAAGTAATTAGAATTTCAATTACATTTTTAAATCCATGGTTAAGGCCGTTGCCTCCTTCTTCCTCTTTCTTCGTTTGCTTAGACCGTAACAAAACCCATCATCGTTGACATTTAGGGTTCCCGTCTGCTCCTTCATAGTGCCACCTGCCATCGATCCGAACATACCTCCCCCTCCTCCTAGCCGTGCGCCACCCACGGCCATGACCTGGGCCCACTCGCCGACCCCCAGCGCCGCCAAAAACTCCCCCAACGTCGGCCGTTTGTAAGGCAAAATCGGCCCCCATAGGCACCAGCACCCGATCAAAACCGTATGGATCCAAAGCTTGAACGAATCTCTTTCATTTTTGTATAAGTTCTGGGAATTAATTTGATTTGGATTAGGAGATATTAAGGGAAGAAACCCTGAGCGTTTTGGCCATTGAATATGAAAGAGGCGGCTGTATTCAGAAATTAGGTTAAGCGTATAGCGTATTGTACTGTGTATATATACTGTATTTTATAGTGTATTTTAAGTTCTTTTAATTCGAAAATTATTTTGATGCCACGACTCCAAATTAAATTCAACGAAAAATGTTCCTAGACAAATACCCCCGTTCCGGACGCAATGGAACAGGCCTCGAGGCCCAATTCCAAAGTCTACTACCTGTTTTATTTAATTTTATATTTAAATCATTTATTTATTAAATTTAGCTGTACATTTTAATTTACCGGGGCCACATACGGACTCAGAAAATTCCAGAAAAATTATTTTTGGTTATGTTTTGACGATACGGTTCTAACAAGACTAATTTCGTCGAATTCTGAGACTGTTTGAAAAATGGCTATTTTTAAGCTGATTAAATTTGACCGAAATTGACAAAACACAGTTTCTTTTGCCACGCTCACATATTAACTCGGAAAATTCTAAAAATTATGACATTCCGGTTCCAACAAAAGTGGTTTCGTCGAAAACAGAGGTCGTTTGAAAATTGACTATTTTCAGTGGCTTTAATATTATTTAAAATTGAAAATTTTAAATTCTGACACATTTTCTAACAAAATTCTTTAAAATAAAAATTTTAAATTGGCCCTGATTTTCCGGGTTGTTACAGTGCGGTCCCGTGCTACGTATACGGCGCTCACCACATAATTTATTTTAATTGCATTTTTAGTTTTTTTTTTAAGTTATAATGTTAAAAGTGTGGTTATGGATTGTATTTTGTTTGAATAATACTTATATTAAACACTATTGACAAACATTTACTGATATCTATTTAAATATTCTTGAAGCACAGGTATAACTACTTCTTTTAGAGGCCAGTGATTTTAGACAACAAACGATGACACCAACAACCAATTATCCTTAACTTTATAAACATTATTAATTTTCAAATGTCAGCAACACATATTATAGGTTTATCCTATGATTAACATAGTCATATATAAACAAACAATTTGGTTAATAATACCGTTTCAAACCTGACATAGAGAAATGATGTTTGAGTTGAAGTAGTGTTACAATTTTAGTTCAAGTAAAGAGCAAGCATTGCATATTCGAAAGCGCGTAGTTTCTAACATTGTCCAATGCTAAGTGAGTTAGAAAATTAGTAATGTGGCTTTAGCACATCGTATTTCCTAATACATATAGCATGATAACAACATTAGAAATACATGTAGAACATAAAATTCTACAGCCTAATTTGTGTAGCAACTAAATAATTTCTTTCCATTACTTCAATTATTCATAAAAAATCAGTAATTAAAAAGGTACACGATTAACATAACTCGGTGTGAATTAGCTTATCACCATAGCACAATGAACTTGTGGTTACCCATAAAATCAATTTTGAATTAGATTTCATTTTAGAAAACAGTAAAAGATCAAATTGTGCAAGAGAACACAAATAATAATGCATATTTTTAAAAATAGATTTCTTTTTACCAATAAAATAATTTATTTTAGATAGTTATAATGTTGATAAAAAAAATGTGAGTTTCTATTTGCATAAAACAAACAATTGAAATAAAAATAGGAAATCACATAACAAAATAATTATTATAGAAAATTCTGAAGTATCCAAAGTTAATTTTCTTTATTATGAACCAAATGTTTTAGGTTCTACGATTTACTAAGAGATAAATTATGCGTTTCTTCCAAAAAAAACTTAGACAAAAGCTACCTATCAACCAAGTCCACTAAAAATCTTTAATATAATTCAGAATTATTGGCTAAATGGACATATTTTACATACCTCTTTTCCTTAAAAAAATCGATAACATGTAACTCCAAATTTAGTCATAAATTCGAACTGAATTCAGTTATTTATTCAAAAAAAAAAAATCATCTTGTCTTTCGTGCAACATCAAACTTCATTATTTTTTACTCTACACATAATTTCAAAGCTTCTAGCATTGACCATCATTTTTCTCTGCAGTGTGAATTAGATATTATCCATGAACTTTATTTACGTTATTGTCAGTATAAATGCTTGTAATATTTCATATATACATACAACATATTTATAACCCTACCTAACTCTTAATTTGAAAGATAAAATATAACTTATATATATATATATATATATGGAAAGCGTTTGGTTGCACCCCAAATTCCAACACCCCTTTAGGCCCCTGAAATCCACCTCTCGTTTATATTAAAAAAGGTAGTGGAGGAGGAGAGAGAGTTAGTGGAGGGAGAGAGAAACGGATTGTGTGGTGGAAAAGTGGTAAGCTATTGAGGTGCTCCACTGTTTGGGGTGCCATTGAACCTTCTTCTCTCTCTCTCTCTCTATATATATATATATATATATATATATATATAATACGTACCGTTGCCTTTTAAGTATGCACAAACATTACTATAACAACATTCGATTCATTTTGTTGATGAAAATTATCAATAGTTTTTTTGCTGTTTATTTTATTCTTTATCTTTGTTAAGAATAAATTATTTGTTAGGAACCGGTATTAAGTTCCATTTTAACTACTTATATGTGGTAATTACATTAAGGAAGTCTTTGCTAATGTTGTACAGTAACTTGCATGAAATGTTTACTCATATAGTTCAGCTTAAATTTTTAGAAATATTTGTGATAAAATGAATTAATTAAATTGAATTATGTGGCTATAGATTAATTCTCAGTTGGTTAAAATTGTAGAGAATCAGTTTGTAAATAATTCTCTCATCAAATTGATGCTAATAACTTCAACTAGTTCGAAATCAAATAAAATGTAATTGGTAACAGTTAATTGCTTTCAATGGTATTTGATACTATATTACCGATTTGATGTTGGTTTATTTGTAAACATCATAAGTAACTACATGTTCAACTCTTAATCTGTAAATATCTTCAAATTCAAAAAGAATCAAGACAACATAGCATCAAGCAAACTCTGTAAAACAGCAGACAATTAATAATAATAGTAATACTGTAATAATAATTAACTCTCTACCTTAGATATTTCTTTGCAAAGCATCATATATATAGTACCCCATAAGCAAAAGATTTTAAAACTAAAAAACCAGTTTACAAACAAAAAATTGGGTCAAGTCAATTATACTGCTTCGATAAAATAATCACCTCCATTCATTATTTCGTTACATTCTTTGCTCAGAATGGTAAACTTGGTAATATGGTTTATGTAAAATTGTAAATCAATCTTAATCCATCGTAAAATAAAATGTTATATTAAACTAAAAAGAGACAAATTAGTCACTACTGAAAAGTTGAAAAGTTCTAAACTGACAAAGATGGCTAATATAAGATTTTTTTTTTAAAATAACTTTAGCCTATGACAAACAATATAAACATTTAAACAAAAATAAGTTGAAGAATGCTTATTTAGAATTAAAGTTTATGAACCTTCTAACATTACCCTACTGTAGCTAGATTAAAAGTAATCAATATACAAATAATATCAAATGAGAAAAAATTCAGATGGATGTACAATTAGGAGCAAAACTTAAGAATAAAATAAAAAGTTCAACATGTTGTAGATTTTACTAATAGACATGAGATTTTGTTGTAACTGTATATTTGCGAATCGAATAAGACAAACAAAGGGAATTGTATTTAAAACCATATAAACTTAATAAAAACGTAAGAAGAAGAATTAGTTTTAGGCATAAAGAGCAGGGCAAATATCAGAAAGTAGAAATTAGAAAAAAAATCACAA
This sequence comes from Allium sativum, assembly GCA_030737875.1. Lineage (NCBI taxonomy): Eukaryota > Viridiplantae > Streptophyta > Magnoliopsida > Asparagales > Amaryllidaceae > Allium > Allium sativum. The sequence goes on along the minus strand of CM060920.1, from coordinate 395,906,258 downwards.
AGTCAACCTCAACTTAAATGAAAAGACAAACAATAAAAATATAACCTTCAATTCAAGCTCGATTAACCAGTAAGCTATGTTTTCTTGGAACCCTTCAGATTTTTTTTTCTCGTGAAAACGATAACATTGAAATGAACCATTATAAACACATTCCCCTGCAAACATGAATAGAATCGTAAATAATTCAAATGGATAGGAAGTGAAGAGCTATTGACAAATTTAAGCAAATTTTATTCAGGTAAAAATAAACTAAAGATATTGATTGTTTTAGAAGTATCTTTAATTTGATTCAAATTGAGAGTAGAATTGTTTTCGAATTGTAGCTTATAATGAAACTAAAAACGTGAAAGAAGGATTAAAATAAATGTGAAAAAAATACAAACCATCAAAATTGAACTTTTTATATATAACATATATAGATGGAGCCTTCATTATGCTTAATGCATTAATGATATCATTAATTATTTGTGTAACAACCCGAAAATCTGGGCCAGTTTAAAATTTTTATTTTGGCCATTTTAGCGAATTTTGATTATTTAAAATGAATTATTTAAAATGAATTATTTTAAATAATATCGACGAGAAATTTATTTTGAATATAATTAGAACGTATATATTATATACGTCGTCGTTAGAATATAAATATTTATATATAATTATAAATAGAATTGAAAATGGCGCGGTAGTTCGATAATTTGATTTCAAACTTCAATTGAATGTACCGGGTGCAAAACAATCCGGATTTTAGTGAAACCAAAAATAATGGAATCTAATAGTGAATATCTTTCCAACGAATCCGGAAAATCAAGATTTCATATCGGGAATCAAAAGATATGTCCAGTTGAAAATTCTGAATAGTCGCTATGGAATTCAGGCCCTTAAAAATAGTAATTTTGCAAACGACCTCGGATTTCGACGAAATCAGTTTTGTTGGGTCCGTGATGTCAAGTTATTGCTAGATTCCAATTTTCATAATTTTTCGAATCAATATGTGAGCGTGGCAAAGGAAAACGCGTTTGACCAGTTTCAGTTGAATTTAATCGACTGGAAATTGGCCATTTTTCTAACGGTCTCAGAATTCGACGAAACTAGTTTTGTTAGGACCGTATCGTCAATACGAAGCTAGAAAATATTTTTCTGGAATTTTTCTAGTTAGTATGTGACCCCGGTAATTTGAAATGTACGTTTAAAATTCAATATAATGATTTAAATGAAAATTCAAAAGGAAACTGATTGTAACAATCGAATCAGCGTGCGATGCATATCCCATTGTGTTCGGAATGGGGGTGAAACGCCATGGGCGACAGGCGGTGGGCCTCGTTTCGAGGTCATATGTAAAAGTCAACCTTTTAGCCAAATATAATAATTAAATAAAAAAAAAAAAAATATACTTCTCTCCCCTCAAAACCGCTCAGGCCCCCCCCCCCAATTCATACTTCAGATCGAATTAAAAAAAAAAAAAAAAAATGTCGAAACAAAAAATCGCCGTCGCCGATGAGGGAGCCTCGCCTCCGCCGCAGGTGGCGCCACCACCCACTCGCCGTCAGCTCCCCTTCCCTTTCCTCTCTCCTCCACCACGAAGATCGAACCTCCCTCAAATCTCGTCGCCGCAGAAACCCTAGCCGCCTGCAAGCCCACCGCACCACCAGGCCGCACCCTCCCCGCGCCATCTTCGACCAACGCGAGCCTCCGCCCCTCCACTGCGAGCGACTGCGGCAGTTCTCCCCCCCCTCTCTGCCCCTGTAAGTTTTTTTTTACTTATTATTATTTATTTATTTTATTTTATTTTTGTAGTATATGAACAGTTTTAAAATAAAAAAAAAGTATATAAACAGTTTTTAAAAAAGGTAATAAAACAGTTTTAAAAAAAGTATAAAAACAGATCTTTAAAAGGTATTGAGTATTGAAAACTGATTTATAAAGAAAATGAAAACTGATTTTATTTTAAGGTTTAATATAGGAAAAAGGTTTTAACTTTAAAATAGGAAAAGGTTTTAACTTTAAAAGGAAAAAGGTTTGATCTTTATTAGATAAAAAGGAAAACTTTTTATTAGAAAAGGCGAAAACTTTTTATTAGAAAAGGCGAAGTCTATATTTTTGAAATGGAATTTTTATCTATATGGCATCGAAATAAAAATAGAATTTTTATATATTGAACTTTGAAATAAAAATAGAATTTTTATATATTGAACTTTGAAATAAAAATTCGATTTTTTTATATATTGAACCTTGAAATAAAAATTCGATTTTTATATATTGAACTTTGAAATAAAAATTCGATTTTTATATATTGAACTTTGAAATAAAAATTCGATTTTTATATATTGAACTTTGAAATAAAAATTCGATTTTTATATATTGAACTTTGAAATAAAAATTCGATTTTTATATATTGAACTTTGAAATAAAAATTCGATTTTTATATATTGAACTTTGAAATAAAAATTCGATTTTTATATATTGAACTTTGAAATAAAAATTCGATTTTTATATATTGAACTTTGAAATAAAAATTCGATTTTTATATATTGAACTTTGAAATAAAAATTCGATTTTTATATATTGAACTTTGAAATAAAAATTCGATTTTTATATATTGAACTTTGAAATAAAAATTCGATTTTTATATATTGAACTTTGAAATAAAAATTCGATTTTTATATATTGAACTTTGAAATAAAAATTCGATTTTTATATATTGAATAGCGAAGTAAAAATTCGATTTTTATATATTGAATAGCGAAATAAAAATTCGATTTTTACGTATGTAGTGAAAGCAGCAACGAAGGTGACAAACAGGCGAAACGACGAAGACTTCTGCAAAAGAAGAGCCGTGGAGCTAGGATAGCTATATGTGAGAATTTCTCACCTTTCAATTTATTTTCTAGTTATATATATATATATATACTAGGATGCAGACGGTGCTTAGTAGCACCCGACACCCGTCCACAGACCATGGACTTGTTTGATTTGTTGTGTAGTTGGTTAGATTAGTTTGATTATGTGATTGAATGGAATTGTTTGAGTGAAATTGAATGATTTGATTGATGTGTGAATGGCGTGGGCCTTCACTAGACCGGGGATAAGGCTAGGCCTTGTCCCGTTTCTAGTATCGTGCCGTTATGCCGCCGAAATTTTCTAAAATATGTTAGAAAAATAAAAATATCATTTTATTGAAGAAATGAACTGAATAGAAATTCATATGTTGGAATAAAATGTTTTATCGTTAAAAATATAATTTTTAACGTGAATGTGAATAAATAAAATATTCGTTTACAAACCAGACGGTTTGTTTATGTACACCTATTTGAATGACATTGATTGGGACGATAAATTTTACACATCGCCCAACTGCACAAATAAAATATGCGTTTGGTTGTTTTGAAACCCCACACGGGTGTTAGGATGAAATATGCAGTTCACTCATCCTGATTGATTAAATATGTCGATCGATTGATTGACAGGCTGTTATAAGCGTTAGATATCTATATTTGATGCTTATACAGTGTAGTGCACTTTGGTTGATGGTTGATTATTTTCAATGCTATTATATACATGTGTTGTATGAAAATCCATATAGTTAACTTTATATGGTAATTGATTGGGCCTCATTCCAATCGTGAAAATAAAGAATATTTTGATAATAAGAAATATTTGAAATAAAATATTTGAAAATAGAAATTTATGAAGCCGTGTTGATTAGTTTGACGCCATTTTGACGTGAACGATATTTATATCGATTTTATTCATTTAGAATTGAATTGAAAACGATTTCGAAATGAATTGAATTGAAAACAATTTCGAAATGAATTGAATTGAAAACGATTTCGAAATGAATTGAATTGAAAACGATTTCGAAATGAATTGAATTGAAAACGATTTCGAAATGAATTGAATTGAAAACGATTTCGAAATGAATTGAATTGAAAACGATTTCGAAATGAATTGAATTGAAAACGATTTCGAAATGAATTGAATTGAAAACGATTTCGAAATGAATTGAATTGAAAACGATTTCGAAATGAATTGAATTGAAAACGAATTCAAAGTGAATTGAATTGAAAACGAATTCAAAGTGAATTAAATTGAAAATGAATTCAAATTGAATTGAAATTTGAATTGAATTGAAATTTGAATTGAATAGAAATGAATTTTAAAACGAATTTATGAGGAAGAATTCAATTTTGCTTTGAATTGAAATGGAAGTTGAAATAGGTTTTGAAACGATTTTAAAACTATTTATATAATTCGTTTTGAATAGAAATCGACGAAGTATATATTATATATATTATATATATAATATAATGGCCTGAATAGAACGCGCCGCGCCGCGGCAGTTCGCGAATTTCGACCATTTATTTCAAACGGACATTACGGGAGATCCGACCGTCGGATTCTCCTAAAACCGGAACCGTTGGGTTCGTATCGAAAAGAGCTTTCTAACGAATATTAGCAATTTGAAATCTAACGGTTGGATTTGGAATTATGTCCAAATCAAATTCGAAAAAGGTCGCTGTAAGTGCAGTTCGATGGCCGTTGATGGAAATCGACTGTACGGGCCTTGATAAAATTATTAAAAATAGCAATAATTTGTGTAAAATCATAAGAAATGGTTTAGAAAGATTTGGGGTGAAAGACTCCATATTTGAAAAGATAAAAATAGATTTTTATCGAAATGAACTAGTTTTGAACTAGAATTATAAGTCTATTTATTTTTAAATAAATAAATTGAATTTGAAATGGTTTTAAAAATAACCAGAATATCCAATGATTGCATTGGAGTGGAATTGAATCGAAATTGTCTTCGGAATATTTCGATGTTGGAATTCGTGATTATACAGGTGTGGTTATGGAAATTTGAAAGATATATTTATATCGTTGTTTCCAATACGACATTTGTTAGTCGTAGAATTTGATATTGAATATAAGCCGATATATTTTCTATTCAGAGCCTTATATTGAATATCAAATGTGATTTGGGTTTGTCGTGAATGGTGTCTTCACTAACACTGTTCTTGAACCCAGTTGAGAAAAGATTAAATCTTTTTATTTAGATTTAATGAAGTGTGCCAATTAAATAATATTTAATTGGAATTGAATTGATATTGATTTTTGGGTTTATCGTGAACAGTGTTTTAAATAACACTTGTTCTTTAACCCGATAATTAATGGAATGTGATTTTGGGTTTATCGTGAACCGTGTTTTAAATGACACTGATTCTTTAACCCAGTCGAAGATTAAAACTAAGTGGAGTTTTAATGAATCTTTAATTAGATTGAAAAGATCGAGAATGGAGTATCACCAGTTTTGCTCCAGGCGATAGTTAAATCTTTAATTAGATTTGAACGTGAAATTTAGAAACTAACTGTCGGTTAGCTAAGTAGAATGGTTTTCTGGATATTGATCTGATGTTGGTTTCGGCCTTCGGGGTTAATATTTGGGGAATTATTCTCTTGATTAATTTACGGTTAGTGACTAATGAATTGGAATGAGGCGTATGTTGTGTTTGTGTAACACTTTTATAATATATACGCGAGTTATTCGGAAAGACCGGGTTTATCCCATTCTGAATAACTGATACGACGGTAAGTCGAAGATGAAGACGATGGTCGAAGACCGGAGGTCTTCACGTCGTTTGGGTGATAGCTGATGATCTTGATTGGGCTGTACACCCAAGAAGATGGAAACAGTTGGTGATCGTCCAGACGTACTTGGAGATCGATGGATATGCGGGGTACTAGGTGCCTCCGGTTTCGTTCAGACCCAGAACGGACTTGTAAATGGACTGTGTGTCTGACATTGGATTTCATTCTGTGTGACTGATATCGGTTGCATAGGATGGTTTGCCTGTGTGGCATGCTAAGATGCAAATGATCAAGGCTTCTGTTGAAAAGCAAAGTCTTGTGGTTGATGATCAAAGCACGGCCTTTGTGGCGTAGCTTTGTGTAGCGTTGATTCGCGAGCCTCGCACCCCGGTATGAACCAAAAACGGGAGACGGACCTCAGGGAGGGCCTACGTTTCCTCCTAGCTAGAAGTGGCGTCAGTGGTTTTACACGCCCTGACGAGTTTGACTTATGTGGTTGTTGCTGTTGCGAGGCGCCTCGGATTGATCGGTCGTTCTCGAACCGATGGAGTCATTTAGTTGGCTCGCTTACGCCCCAAAGGGCGGCGAAACGTAGTGCTCAGGCATTTTTAATCCACTCCGTGTGGACCGGCCCTGACGATCCAAGGGTCGATGCGTTCTGATCCTGAGACTCGGGCTAGGCAGTCTCGAATCGGTTGAGGATCTTGCCCCTAGCCTCGGTTCATAGACGGAAATCCAATTTCCAAATACGTGACATTTGCGGTTTTAATTGTAATCCTATATATGGCGACATAGTGGGATGGGGCGCTTATGCCGCCTATGATTGATACTTATGATTTTGAAGTTGTTTTATACACTTATAATAGTATCAAATGATTTGTCTTAAACGTATCAAGCATTCTTTGGCTGTTATAAGGGAAAACCCTATCCTCGACTGCGTTACATTGTGTGATGGGACCTGGGTCTTATAACAGCTTCATTTTTCTTTATTTAGCATTGCGCTGTTTGTTTTATGCACTGGTATTCTTGGGAGGAAACCCGTTCCGTGTTATACGGCGTGGTCCCTTGATTTACCTAACTTTAAAATAAAGATTAACTGTTTTAGTTCTCACACCAGTCACATGACTGACCTGGAGTTTATTGTTTTAACCTAAACTCTGGGTGCCCTTATTTTTGACACGGGCAGCTAGTAGTTTTGGTTTTGCAGATTTATATTCACAGGATCCTGGTTTACAGCTGGAAGGATATCCGGAAAGCTTTGTATCCGAATATCTACTTCTAGTGGTGTATTGTATTATTTTTCCGCTGCTATGTATTTAAATGTAATTTAAATCTCTGATATTTCTGTGTAATATTCATTTATACTCTGTATATTCTTGTAATCTGATGCATTGTTGTTATATACAATGAAATGTTCTTTTATATGCGTTCTGTTGTGGTTTGTTCTCGAACTATCCGACACTTTCCTTTACGGGGAAGTTACGGGTTTTCATAGTTGGTATCAGAGCTTTGGTTTACAAAGCTAGAGAACAAGACACATTAGAAACATACGAAAGAATTCATCAGATATTGGATTAGCAATATCCAATGAGAATGACTCGTTAGAGATGGGATCAGTAGTATCCTAGAACGAGTGTGAAGAGTATATTTTTAAAGTGAAAACAAATTTTGTTTTGAAAAATTTAAATCAATTATTCGTATTTGATTATTTATTTTATATTGATTAGGACAATCCAAAATATAAAGATTTTTGCGTATGCGCCTAGCTAGCGTGTATTCGAAGTTTTGATATATTGGATAGATATAGAATTACACTCTAATCGCCCGGAGATGATTTTGATGATGGAGCTCCATCATTAGAATTTATATTCGAGTGACGAACGTGTAATATCTATATACTTCCTATTGACTGGTGTGAGAACCAAAATTAGATAGGGCTAATTGTGGTGAATTGGCATCAAAAACATGATTTTTGTATATGTATCAAAATTATGAATTTGAAACGTTAATCCACTAATTGATTGATGTTTGTGTTGTTTGTTTAATTGTTTGATAATTTTGAACTAGTATGCCTAATTTGATCGAATATTGAATTGTATTGAAAATAGGTCGCATTTGCTTGCATATACATATATATCATTGAACAGGTCATAGCAAGGAGGCTAGAGCCAGAGAATAAAATTTGTTTGCCCGACAAATAGGTACATGTTTACTACATAATTTACTGTTTTGTTTGGGTGATGATGATTTTGTGAGCCTATTGGCTAGTCGCTTGGCTTTTTCTTTTTCTTTTTGAGATCTGAAGGACCGGGGAAGCTATTTGAAATTCCCCGATGCTCCCATTGCAGGGGAGGTTATGGCGAAATTTTTCAAAAATTTAGGGTGTTAGCCAAATTTTTGAAATTTTGAAAATTCTCAGAAACTAAAGAGTTGGAGAATGGAAGCCAGATCGAGCGTAGAGTTGAATAATCAAACCACTTTCGACTTTGTTCCTTTTCGGGGACGAAAAGTTTTAAGTGGGGGAGATTGTAACAACCCGAAAATCTGGGCCAGTTTAAAATTTTTATTTTGGCCATTTTAGCGAATTTTGATTATTTAAAATGAATTATTTAAAATGAATTATTTTAAATAATATCGACGAGAAATTTATTTTGAATATAATTAGAACGTATATATTATATACGTCGTCGTTAGAATATAAATATTTATATATAATTATAAATAGAATTGAAAATGGCGCGGTAGTTCGATAATTTGATTTCAAACTTCAATTGAATGTACCGGGTGCAAAACAATCCGGATTTTAGTGAAACCAAAAATAATGGAATCTAATAGTGAATATCTTTCCAACGAATCCGGAAAATCAAGATTTCATATCGGGAATCAAAAGATATGTCCAGTTGAAAATTCTGAATAGTCGCTATGGAATTCAGGCCCTTAAAAATAGCAATTTTGCAAACGACCTCGGATTTCGACGAAATCAGTTTTGTTGGGTCCGTGATGTCAAGTTATTGCTAGATTCCAATTTTCATAATTTTTCGAATCAATATGTGAGCGTGGCAAAGGAAAACGCGTTTGACCAGTTTCAGTTGAATTTAATCGACTGGAAATTGGCCATTTTTCTAACGGTCTCAGAATTCGACGAAACTAGTTTTGTTAGGACCGTATCGTCAATACGAAGCTAGAAAATATTTTTCTGGAATTTTTCTAGTTAGTATGTGACCCCGGTAATTTGAAATGTACGTTTAAAATTCAATATAATGATTTAAATGAAAATTCAAAAGGAAACTGATTGTAACAATCGAATCAGCGTGCGATGCATATCCCATTGTGTTCGGAATGGGGGTGAAACGCCATGGGCGACAGGCGGTGGGCCTCGTTTCGAGGTCATATGTAAAAGTCAACCTTTTAGCCAAATATAATAATTAAATAAAAAAAAATATATATATACTTCTCTCCCCTCAAAACCGCTCAGGCCCCCCCCCCAATTCATACTTCAGATCGAATTAAAAAAAAAAAAAGTATATAAACAGTTTTTAAAAAAGGTAATAAAACAGTTTTAAAAAAAGTATAAAAACAGATCTTTAAAAGGTATTGAGTATTGAAAACTGATTTATAAAGAAAATGAAAACTGATTTTATTTTAAGGTTTAATATAGGAAAAAGGTTTTAACTTTAAAATAGGAAAAGGTTTTAACTTTAAAAGGAAAAAGGTTTGATCTTTATTAGATAAAAAGGAAAACTTTTTATTAGAAAAGGCGAAAACTTTTTATTAGAAAAGGCGAAGTCTATATTTTTGAAATGGAATTTTTATCTATATGGCATAGAAATAAAAATAGAATTTTTATATATTGAACTTTGAAATAAAAATAGAATTTTTATATATTGAACTTTGAAATAAAAATTCGATTTTTTTATATATTGAACTTTGAAATAAAAATTCGATTTTTATATATTGAACTTTGAAATAAAAATTCGATTTTTATATATTGAACTTTGAAACAAAAATTCGATTTTTATATATTGAACTTTGAAATAAAAATTCGATTTTTATATATTGAACTTTGAAATAAAAATTCGATTTTTATATATTGAACTTTGAAATAAAAATTCGATTTTTATATATTGAACTTTGAAATAAAAATTCGATTTTTATATATTGAACTTTGAAATAAAAATTCGATTTTTATATATTGAACTTTGAAATAAAAATTCGATTTTTATATATTGAACTTTGAAATAAAAATTCGATTTTTATATATTGAACTTTGAAATAAAAATTCGATTTTTATATATTGAACTTTGAAATAAAAATTCGATTTTTATATATTGAACTTTGAAATAAAAATTCGATTTTTATATATTGAACTTTGAAATAAAAATTCGATTTTTATATATTGAATAGCGAAGTAAAAATTCGATTTTTATATATTGAATAGCGAAATAAAAATTCGATTTTTACGTATGTAGTGAAAGCAGCAACGAAGGTGACAAACAGGCGAAACGACGAAGACTTCTGCAAAAGAAGAGCCGTGGAGCTAGGATAGCTATATGTGAGAATTTCTCACCTTTCAATTTATTTTCTAGTTATATATATATATATATACTAGGATGCAGACGGTGCTTAGTAGCACCCGACACCCGTCCACAGACCATGGACTTGTTTGATTTGTTGTGTAGTTGGTTAGATTAGTTTGATTATGTGATTGAATGGAATTGTTTGAGTGAAATTGAATGATTTGATTGATGTGTGAATGGCGTGGGCCTTCACTAGACCGGGGATAAGGCTAGGCCTTGTCCCGTTTCTAGTATCGTGCCGTTATGCCGCCGAAATTTTCTAAAATATGTTAGAAAAATAAAAATATCATTTTATTGAAGAAATGAACTGAATAGAAATTCATATGTTGGAATAAAATGTTTTATCGTTAAAAATATAATTTTTAACGTGAATGTGAATAAATAAAATATTCGTTTACAAACCAGACGGTTTGTTTATGTACACCTATTTGAATGACATTGATTGGGACGATAAATTTTACACATCGCCCAACTGCACAAATAAAATATGCGTTTGGTTGTTTTGAAACCCCACACGGGTGTTAGGATGAAATATGCAGTTCACTCATCCTGATTGATTAAATATGTCGATCGATTGATTGACAGGCTGTTATAAGCGTTAGATATCTATATTTGATGCTTATACAGTGTAGTGCACTTTGGTTGATGGTTGATTATTTTCAATGCTATTATATACATGTGTTGTATGAAAATCCATATAGTTAACTTTATATGGTAATTGATTGGGCCTCATTCCAATCGTGAAAATAAAGAATATTTTGATAATAAGAAATATTTGAAATAAAATATTTGAAAATAGAAATTTATGAAGCCGTGTTGATTAGTTTGACGCCATTTTGACGTGAACGATATTTATATCGATTTTATTCATTTAGAATTGAATTGAAAACGATTTCGAAATGAATTGAATTGAAAACGATTTCGAAATGAATTGAATTGAAAACGATTTCGAAATGAATTGAATTGAAAACGATTTCGAAATGAATTGAATTGAAAACGATTTCGAAATGAATTGAATTGAAAACGATTTCGAAATGAATTGAATTGAAAACGATTTCGAAATGAATTGAATTGAAAACGATTTCGAAATGAATTGAATTGAAAACGATTTCGAAATGAATTGAATTGAAAACGATTTCGAAATGAATTGAATTGAAAACGATTTCGAAATGAATTGAATTGAAAACGAATTCAAAGTGAATTGAAAACGAATTCAAAGTGAATTAAATTGAAAATGAATTCAAATTGAATTGAAATTTGAATTGAATTGAAATTTGAATTGAATAGAAATGAATTTTAAAACGAATTTATGAGGAAGAATTCAATTTTGCTTTGAATTGAAATGGAAGTTGAAATAGGTTTTGAAACGATTTTAAAACTATTTATATAATTCGTTTTGAATAGAAATCGATGAAGTATATATTATATATATTATATATATAATATAATGGCCTGAATAGAACGCGCCGCGCCGCGGCAGTTCGCGAATTTCGACCATTTATTTCAAACGGACATTACGGGAGATCCGACCGTCGGATTCTCCTAAAACCGGAACCGTTGGGTTCGTATCGAAAAGAGCTTTCTAACGAATATTAGCAATTTGAAATCTAACGGTTGGATTTGGAATTATGTCCAAATCAAATTCGAAAAAGGTCGCTGTAAGTGCAGTTCGATGGCCGTTGATGGAAATCGACTGTACGGGCCTTGATAAAATTATTAAAAATAGCAATAATTTGTGTAAAATCATAAGAAATGGTTTAGAAAGATTTGGGGTGAAAGACTCCATATTTGAAAAGATAAAAATAGATTTTTATCGAAATGAACTAGTTTTGAACTAGAATTATAAGTCTATTTATTTTTAAATAAATAAATTGAATTTGAAATGGTTTTAAAAATAACCAGAATATCCAATGATTGCATTGGAGTGGAATTGAATCGAAATTGTCTTCGGAATATTTCGATGTTGGAATTCGTGATTATACAGGTGTGGTTATGGAAATTTGAAAGATATATTTATATCGTTGTTTCCAATACGACATTTGTTAGTCGTAGAATTTGATATTGAATATAAGCCGATATATTTTCTATTCAGAGCCTTATATTGAATATCAAATGTGATTTGGGTTTGTCGTGAATGGTGTCTTCACTAACACTGTTCTTGAACCCAGTTGAGAAAAGATTAAATCTTTTTATTTAGATTTAATGAAGTGTGCCAATTAAATAATATTTAATTGGAATTGAATTGATATTGATTTTTGGGTTTATCGTGAACAGTGTTTTAAATAACACTTGTTCTTTAACCCGATAATTAATGGAATGTGATTTTGGGTTTATCGTGAACCGTGTTTTAAATGACACTGATTCTTTAACCCAGTCGAAGATTAAAACTAAGTGGAGTTTTAATGAATCTTTAATTAGATTGAAAAGATCGAGAATGGAGTATCACCAGTTTTGCTCCAGGCGATAGTTAAATCTTTAATTAGATTTGAACGTGAAATTTAGAAACTAACTGTCGGTTAGCTAAGTAGAATGGTTTTCTGGATATTGATCTGATGTTGGTTTCGGCCTTCGGGGTTAATATTTGGGGAATTATTCTCTTGATTAATTTACGGTTAGTGACTAATGAATTGGAATGAGGCGTATGTTGTGTTTGTGTAACACTTTTATAATATATACGCGAGTTATTCGGAAAGACCGGGTTTATCCCATTCTGAATAACTGATACGACGGTAAGTCGAAGATGAAGACGATGGTCGAAGACCGGAGGTCTTCACGTCGTTTGGGTGATAGCTGATGATCTTGATTGGGCTGTACACCCAAGAAGATGGAAACAGTTGGTGATCGTCCAGACGTACTTGGAGATCGATGGATATGCGGGGTACTAGGTGCCTCCGGTTTCGTTCAGACCCAGAACGGACTTGTAAATGGACTGTGTGTCTGACATTGGATTTCATTCTGTGTGACTGATATCGGTTGCATAGGATGGTTTGCCTGTGTGGCATGCTAAGATGCAAATGATCAAGGCTTCTGTTGAAAAGCAAAGTCTTGTGGTTGATGATCAAAGCACGGCCTTTGTGGCGTAGCTTTGTGTAGCGTTGATTCGCGAGCCTCGCACCCCGGTATGAACCAAAAACGGGAGACGGACCTCAGGGAGGGCCTACGTTTCCTCCTAGCTAGAAGTGGCGTCAGTGGTTTTACACGCCCTGACGAGTTTGACTTATGTGGTTGTTGCTGTTGCGAGGCGCCTCGGATTGATCGGTCGTTCTCGAACCGATGGAGTCATTTAGTTGGCTCGCTTACGCCCCAAAGGGCGGCGAAACGTAGTGCTCAGGCATTTTTAATCCACTCCGTGTGGACCGGCCCTGACGATCCAAGGGTCGATGCGTTCTGATCCTGAGACTCGGGCTAGGCAGTCTCGAATCGGTTGAGGATCTTGCCCCTAGCCTCGGTTCATAGACGGAAATCCAATTTCCAAATACGTGACATTTGCGGTTTTAATTGTAATCCTATATATGGCGACATAGTGGGATGGGGCGCTTATGCCGCCTATGATTGATACTTATGATTTTGAAGTTGTTTTATACACTTATAATAGTATCAAATGATTTGTTTTAAACGTATCAAGCATTCTTTGGCTGTTATAAGGGAAAACCCTATCCTCGACTGCGTTACATTGTGTGATGGGACCTGGGTCTTATAACAGCTTCATTTTTCTTTATTTAGCATTGCGCTGTTTGTTTTATGCACTGGTATTCTTGGGAGGAAACCCGTTCCGTGTTATACGGCGTGGTCCCTTGATTTACCTAACTTTAAAATAAAGATTAACTGTTTTAGTTCTCACACCAGTCACATGACTGACCTGGAGTTTATTGTTTTAACCTAAACTCTGGGTGCCCTTATTTTTGACACGGGCAGCTAGTAGTTTTGGTTTTGCAGATTTATATTCACAGGATCCTGGTTTACAGCTGGAAGGATATCCGGAAAGCTTTGTATCCGAATATCTACTTCTAGTGGTGTATTGTATTATTTTTCCGCTGCTATGTATTTAAATGTAATTTAAATCTCTGATATTTCTGTGTAATATTCATTTATACTCTGTATATTCTTGTAATCTGATGCATTGTTGTTATATACAATGAAATGTTCTTTTATATGCGTTCTGTTGTGGTTTGTTCTCGAACTATCCGACACTTTCCTTTACGGGGAAGTTACGGGTTTTCACAATTTGAATGTATGTTGATGGTATCATTGCACCTACGCTGTATGAAAATATAACTACAATGGTCTAAATATAAATAGTTCCTCGAATAGCTAAGAAATAAGTACATACAACGTAAAGAATTGTGGAAAGAGTATACTAAAGGCTAAACATAATCCTGTTTATGTATAGCAAAATAAATAAATAGATGGAATGATTTAAAATTTTGAAAAAGCAATGTGGATTTATTTACTTTTCAAAACTGTACAAACCTTTTTAAACATCTATCATGATTTATCCAAGTAAATATAAATGGACAATAGTTTGAAATGGCTATAGTAAAACAAATAACAAAATAAATAATCTAATTCCGTATACGATAGAAAACAACATGCAATCCCTAAACCATAAGATGCTTTGGTAAAAAAATTAGCAATTAAATAGAATCATAAACCTAAAGTATATGGTAGGAAATACGAAATTATTATTTAAATTATTTATTCATACGAAGTTATTCGTGTAGCTAACCTAAGAGAAAATGAGCATGACTAAATATACAAATAAAAAAACCAAAATAATTGGATAATAAACCTACTTTTATGATTATTAAATTAGAAATTATGAATGATAATCAACAATTTTTAAAATCTAAAATAAATAATTTTACTAATTTAAACTCCCATTGAGATGCTCTCAGATTATCCGGAATAAATGTTTTTCCATGTTTGAGTATAAGAGAAGTGTATGAGAAAATTACACAAGAAAAATATATTAGTCAAATATGAAGAAGCAGGGAGAAAAAGATTAAATTAATGTTAAATTATCACTTGAATTAAGGAGATCATGATATGAACAGATAATGAATATGAAAAATAATGGCAATGAATGAGAAATGGGAAGATTTGTGCGTAATTGACTTTATAACATCTTGAGATGTATTATAGGGATTCTAAGAGACATGAATTAATTTGTTCATGGTTTGAAGGGAATTGAAAAATGAAAATAAAAAAGGGTTAGCATATAATTGATTTTAGAATTAAGGAGAATTGAGTATATTGACTAAGTGAGAATGAGGTAGTATAATACTGACGTATAAACCAAGATTTTAGAACTTAGTTTCGGTCATTTGAAATTTTCTTAGTTTCAGATGATTTTGGAAGTTTCGGTTATGGTTTCAGTTTTGGTTTCGTTTTTAAATAGTTTATTAATGAAGATATAACAAGATTAATTAAACTTTACTAAACTCTATCCAACTGAAATTTTCTTTATATTCAATTTAATAACAAGTTTGACTCAATTAAACAAAAACTTAAAACCTAATAATAAAAGGTATTAAGACCAACTTAACAAAAACTAGCCCAATCGAAACATACTAATAAATCGTTGCACCTCCCAGAAAACAACCCAATCAAACATAGTAAAAACAACTGCTCTTTTGCTCTCAAAATCTCAATTGTCAAATCTTTAGAAAAAAAGAAATTCGTTCTTAATGTTGCTCTCAAAACAACTGTCACTTCCAAAATCGAATGTCATGAGTTGCTAAATAGCCGAAGACGAAACTGTTGCTCTCAATACGCAATCGAAGATGTTAGGCGTAGGAAGAAATTCGAGTCGGCGGTGCTAGAATTGAGGTAGAGTATGCTGATTTAAATGGATTTTTGATTTCGATTTTTTTTCTAAAACCACAACCAAAACTGATTTTTGCCTTTGTTTTGGCTCGGTTGTGGTCGATACTAGTAAGGTACCACCGAAATTTTGGAGTACCATCCGATACCTCAAACCCTGGGACAAACATTTAGTCCAGGTAAATATGAAGAAGCAGGGAGAAAAAGATTGAATGTTAATTTATCACTCGAATCAAGGAGATCATGATACGAACGAAGAATGAATACGAAAAATAATGAAAGTGAATATGAAATGGAAAATATGCGCGGAACCAGTTTTATAATGTCTTGAGAAATATTGTAGGAATTCTAAGAGGTATGAATTAATTTCTTTGTGGTTTGAAGAAAAAAAGGTAAACAAAAGAGGGTTAAAATGAAAATTAATCCTAGAATTAAGGAGAATTGAGTATATTGATTGAAGAAAATGAGACAGCAGAATATTGATGGCCAAACATTTAATTTTTTACATAGTAGAATAGATCGGCTAATTCGATTCCAGTGTCGAGTTCAAACTTGATATTGGAATCTAGTCCTGTTTCATATGTGGAATTGACTTGATTCCAGGGAGTGGCATCGTGTTTGGTTCCACTTCTTGGAATCGATTTGATTCCATTTGAATGCAATGTTTGCGCAGCCCTCTTTTTCTATATAAAAAGGAATTTATAAGAAAAAAATTATTTACTGTGTTCTCTCCTAGAGTAGTATTGCATTGTTTGAAGTCTCTGAACCACTGAAAACAAAGATGATTGTATTTTGTTTGAATTGCTTAGAATGTTTTATGTTTGTTGTTTAATATTTGACATTTTATTTCAAATTTTATTATATGTTGTGCCTTTTTTTATTTGAAAAGCTTACGCCTGAACATTTCAAAATGTACGTTTCGTTTCACAGACCTAATGCCTCATGTATGCTTTCACCTATAAAAACCTTTGTCAGATTATCGAACATTGGTCTAAACTATAAATTAAAAAAAAATGCAAATATTTGCTAAATACCAGTATCTTGCAAATATTTGCAAAATTCTAACAATTTGCAAACATTTGTAATGCAAGTATTTGTGTTTTTTTCTGCAGATAGTTTTAGTAGAAGCTGCATATAATTGCGCAAACAACATTATTTTTGCAAATATTTGCGCAAATCCAACGTTTTGCAAATATTTGCAGCTTCTCTATATTTGATGCTTTAATGAATGACAAATATTGCAGCAATATTCTGCGAATGTTAACAAAAGGAATGGAGGATTCAAAAAGAAAAAAGTATATGAATAATATTCAAATATAATTGAAAATATCTCACTGATAGAAAATGGATTACTAGGAGACTAAGATAGCAAATAGTTGTAAAAGAATCAAATGATTTGGTGGATCATTCAAATTAGGGTTCGAAAGAATCATGTATGAACTATATGGCAAAAACGACAAATCAATTTTTAAAAATAATTATAGGGGCCATCTTTATTAAGTTTTATGGAGAGAGTTATTTAAGGATGAAATCTAAAAATAAGCGTGTCTCTAATTTCTACAAATATAAAATAAAAATAAAGGTCAAGTTTGATAGAACAGTTCACATCATGTTAAAAGATTGAGATATTTGTTTTTCTTAAAAGGGAAAAACTACATATAATAAGAAGTAAAAAAATACAGTTAGAAAATTCAATTTTTTTTTTGTAAAATTTGAAAATCAAGAATTAGAATCGAAATCAAATAGTTCAAAGCATTGGTCAAATTTTAAAACTTTAAACCGTATATTTTTTTTGATAACTAAAGAATTTTCAAAATTAAGTGTTTTATAAAATGTTTTTGGGTGGAAAAATAATAAATGAAAGATCCGTTAGAATTTCCATAATTTTTTCTTAGTAAGCCATTTTGAAAAAATAAATAAATGACATAATATTTTCAGAAATATTCAAATAAAGTTCATATTTCTCAAAACATTTCCTTTTTTAGTAAAATCAACATCATATAAAGTTGTCAAAAAAGTTGCTTTTTCAGCAGAACTTTGAAAGAAGAATACAAAATTTAAGGGTGTGTTTGGTTTCTCATTTTCAACCCATTTTCAGTTTTTAGTTTTGAAAAACGATGAAAACTCGTTCCTTTTACCATTTTGAAAAACTCGTTTTGAAAAATTATTATTTCTGAAAATGGGCCTAACAACGAAAACTCAAGATTATTTTGTTTTCACCATTTTGAGGCCCACTTAAAAATTCAAAACCCAAAAACAAACCATAAATCTTTTCTGAGATCCAAATGCCAAGATTTACTTCTAAATCGTGTGGGGTGACATTCCACATAACTATGATCTGAACTCCATGCTTCTCACTTTACATCTTATGACCCAACTCGGTTTTCATCTTATTGACAACCTTTGATTTGAATCCATGAGTACTCCAAAAATCATAATTTTAGTATATGCTTGACGATTTTCAGACGTGTTCAAAATATTCAGAATATTAGGTGAGCCTTTGAAAATCTAAATGCAAATTCATTTTTATTAAAAAATAACCATTACTGTTTATAAGACTCCGCTTTCACTAAAAACAAATGTATTATTAATTTTTTTATTTATGCGTTATTATTAGGTTTGTTAGTACAAATGATGTTTTGTTTGTTTGCACTATACGCCAGTTGTGTTACTGTTATATATATGTAGCAATCCCATCAGAACCTTATTTGTACTTCAGGAGCATAAGACTTGAGCACATTAAAGCCTTGTGAAATTAAAATAATTTTAAAAACAAAATATTAAAGAACAAAAATTATAAATTGAATTCATGTCACATGCACCTAGCTTCTGTTTTGATCATCTTATGTGTAAAATATTTGAAGAATGATTAAAACAACAATGGATACAACCAATGTTTTAAATATCGATCACGTTTCGTCTTGGGGATTTTAGAGACTTGATCTCATATCTGGAGAGATCTTGAATGAGATGAGTCTAAATTGGGTGTTTGTTGTGGATTTCCATCTCGGATCTTAAAGCTTATATTGGAACCATCTCGGAGTATATGATATGTTAAAAATTGATATTCTTACATAATAATTTTTATGAATGCTACTATAAAAACAGTGACTTAAACTTGAATTACAAAACCACTTAGTTGTTATTAATCTACGAAAGAACATTTATATTCATAAATCATAATTTGCTACTAAAAAAATAACACGGTTCAAGTAGATTATAACTTACAACTTATGATCCATGAACGTGAATTATTGGTAGACAAATGTGACGGCAAGGAATTTCGCTCGGTCCAAACCAGTCGCTAAACCGATCCAGGCCGTTCGAAACGCCCTATCGTTTGAGAACATGACAAAATAGAACGCATACAAAAGAACATTTCATTGTATATTACAACAATGCATCAGATTACAAGAATATGCAGAGTCTAAATGAATATTACACAGAAATATCAGAGATTTAAATTACATTTAAATACATCGCAGCGGAAAATAATACAATACACAACTAGAAGAGATATACGGATACAAAGCTTTCCGGATATCATTCCAGCTGTAAACCAGGATCCTGTGAATATAAATCTGCAAAACCAAAACTACTAGCTGCCCGTGTCAAAATAAGGGCACGCAGAGTTTAGGTTAAAACAATAAACTCCAGGTCAGTCATGTGACTGGTGTGAGAACTAAAACAGTTAATCTTTATTTTTAAAGTTAGGTAAATCAAGGGACCACGCCGTATAACACGGAACGGGTTTCCTCCCAAGAATACCAGTGCATAAAACAAACAGCGCAATGCTAAATAAAGAAAAATGAAGCTGTTATAAGACCCAGGTCCTATCACACAATGCAACGCAAGCCGGGGGATAGGGTTTTCCCTTATAACAGCCAAAGAATGCTTGATACGTTTAAAACAAATCATTTGATACTATTATAAGTGTATAGTGTATAAAACAACTTCAAATCATAAGTATCAATCATAGGCGACATGAGCGTCCCATGCCACTATGTCGCCATATATAGGTTTACAAATAAAACCGCAAATGTCACGTATTTGGAAATTGGATTTCCGTCTATGAACCGAGGCTAGGGATCGTCCTCTACCGATTCGAGACTCTCTAGCCCGAGCCTCCGGAACAGCCGCAACTGCCCCTTGGAGCGACAGGGCTGGTCCACCGATGTGGATTATAGTGCCTGAACAATACATTTCCCCGCCCTTTGGGGCGTAAATGAGCCAACGAATGACTCCATCGGACCCGGATCGTCCGATCAAATCGAGGCGCCTCGCAACAGCAACAACCACACAGGTGAAAAGTATATAAATGTCAGGGCTGGTAGGTCACTGACACCACCCTAGCTAGAAAGAAACGCATGCCCTCCCTGAGGTCCTCTCCCGTTTTTGGTTCACAACCGGGGTGCGAGACTCGCGAATTCACGTTACACAAAGCTGTGCCACACAGGCTGTGCTTTGATCATCACCACAAGACTTTGATTTTCAACAGAAGCCTCGATCAATTGCCACTTAGGCATGCCACACAGGCAATTCACTCCATGCGTTTGATATCCATCAATATATAACCCCTGAGCTCGTATGTCTCAGAGAAGGGCGTTAAGCAAGAGAATAAATCCTCCGCCGCCAAACAGATATATATTTAATAGAGATCAATCACACGGACTAAAATCCAATGTCAGACACACAGTCCATTACAAGTTCGCTTTGGGTCTGAACGAAACCGGAGGCACCTAGTACCCCGCATATCCATCGATCTCCAAGTACGTCTGGACGATCACCAACTGTTTCCATCTTCTTGGGTGTACAGCCCAATCAAGATCATCAGTAATCACCCAAACAACGTGAAGACTTCCGGTCTTCGACCACCGTCTTCATCTTCGACTTATCGTCGTATCAGTTATTCAGAATGGGATAAACCCGGTCTTCCCGAATAACTCGCGTATATTTTAAATAAGTGTTACACAAACACAACATACGCCTCATTCCAATTCATCAGTCACTAACCGTAAATTAATCAAGAGAATAATTCCCCAAATATTAACCCCGAAGGCCGAAACCAACATCAGATCAATATCCAGAAAACCATTCTGCTTAGCTAACCGACAGTTAGTTTCTAAATTTCACATTCATAGGGAAAGGTTCCCATTAATTTTATCCAAGATAAATCCCTTGAATTTATTCTTTAATCTTCTTTTGAATTTCGATTCAACTAGTCGGGATTAACGAAACTTACCGAAGTAATCATTTGTTTTAATTTCCCAATCCCAACCTATTTATCCCATGAAGTAAAACGGGTCTTACTTCATATCTAACACCACAGTGTTACCGGTAAATTCAATTACCATTTCACGTTCAAATCTAATTAAAGATTTAACTATCGCCTGGAGCAAAACTGGTGATACTCCATTTCGATTATTTCAATCTAATTAAAGATTCATTAAAACTCCACTTAGTTTTAATCGCTAACTGGGTTAAAGAATCAGTGTCATTTAAAACACAGTTCACGATAAACCCAAAATCACATTCCATTAATTATCGGGTTAAAGAACGAGTGTTATTTAAAACATTGTCCACGATAAACACAAAAACCAATATCAATTCAATTCCAATTAAATATTATTTAATTGGTACACTTCATTAAATCTAAATAAAAAGATTTAATCTTTTCTCAACTGGACTTAAGAACAGTGTTAATGAAGACACCATTCACGACAAGCCCAAATCACATTTGATATTAAATACAAGGCTCTGAATAGAAAATATCCCGGCTTATATTCAATATCAAATTCTACGACCAACAGATATCGTATTGGAAATAACGATATATAAATATCTTTCAAATTTCCATAACAACGCCTGTATAATCACGAATTCCAACACCGAAATATTCCGAAGACAAGTTCGATTCAAATCCACTCCAATGCAATCATTGGAAATTCTGGTTATTTTCAAAACCATTTCAATATTCAATTTATTTATTTAAAAATAGATAGAATTATAATTCTAGTTCAAAACTAGTTCATTTCGATAAAAATCTATTTTTATCTTTTCAATTATGGAGTTTTTCATCCCAATTTTTCCCAAATCATTTCTTATGATTTTACACAAATTATTACTATTTTTAATAATTTTATCAAGGCCCGTACAGTCGATTTCCATTAACGGCCATCGAACTGCACTTACAGCGACCTTTTTCAAATTTGATTTGGACATAATTCCAAATCCAACCGTTAGATTTCTAATTTCTAATATTCGTTAGAAAGATCTTTTCGATACGAACCCAACGGTTCCGGTTTTAGGAGAATCCGACGGTCGGATCTCCCGTAATGTCCGCTTGAAATAAATGGTCGAAATTCACGAACTGCCGCGGCGCGGCGCGTTCTATTCAGGCCATTATATTATATATATAATATATATTTCGTCGATTTCAATTTAAAACGAATTATATAGATAGTTTTGAATTCGTTTCGAAAACAATTTCAACTTCCATTTCAATTCGAATCAAAATTGAATTCTTCTTTATAAATTCGTTTTAAAATTCATTTTTATTCAATTCAAATTTCAATTCAATTTGAATTCATTTCAATTCGTTTTCAATTCAATTCATTTCGAAATCGTTTTCAATTCAATTCATTTCGAAATCGTTTTCAATTTAATTCATTTCGAAATCGTTTTCAATTTAATTCATTTCGAAATTGTTTTCAATTCAATTCATTTCGAAATCGTTTTCAATTCAATTCATTTCGAAATCGTTTTCAATTCAATTCATTTCAAATCGTTTTCAATTCAATTCATTTCAAATTTCATTTCAAAATATTCGATTTCGAAATCACTTTTCAATATTCGTTTTAAAATGAATAAAATCGATATAAATATCGTTCACGTCAAAATGGCGTCAATCTAATCAACACGGCTTCATATATTGATATTTTCAAATATTCCATTTCGAATATTTCTATTTCAAATATTTCTTTTCAAATATTTCTATTTCAAATCTTCTATTTCAAATATTTCTTTTTCGAAACTGGAATGAGGCCCAATCAATTACCATATAATGTTAATTATATGGATTTTCTACAACACATGTATTCAATAACAACGATGAATAATCAACCATCATCCAAAGTGCATTCTACACTGTATAAGCATCAAATATAAATATTCAACGCTTATAACAGCCTGTCAATCAATCGATCGACATACAACTAAACAATCGGGATTAGTGTACGTCAAATATCATCCCAATACCCGTGTGGGGTTTCAAGCAATCAAACACAGATTTTTATTTGTGCAGTTGGGCGATGTGTAAAATTTATCGTCCCAATCAATGTCCTTCAAATAGGTGTACATAAACAAACCGTCTGGTTTGTAAATGAATATTTATTTATTCACATTCACGTTAAAAATTATATTTTTAACGATAAAACATTTTATTCAACCTATGAATGTTCTATCCAGTTCATTTATTCAATAAAATGATATTTTTATTTTTCTAACATATTTTAGAAAATTTCGGCGGCATAATGGCACGATACTAGAAACGGGACAAGGCCTAGCCTTATCCCCAGTCTAGTGAAGGCCCACGCCATTCACACATCAATCAAATCCATTTATTTCACCAAACAATTCAATTTCAATCAAATAATCTAACTAATTTTTGAAATCAAACAAACAAGTCCATGGTCTGTGGACGATTGTGTCGGGTGCTACTAAGCACCGTCTGCATCCTAGTATATATATATATAACTAGAAAAAGAAATTGAAAGGTGAGAAATTCTCACATATAGCTATCCAATCATCTTGACTCTTTCTTTGCAGAAGTCTTCGTCGTTTTCGCATTTTCGTTCTCTTCGTTGCCCGTAGCCACTACATATGTAAAAATCGAATTTTTACTACGATGTTCAATATATAAAAATCACATTTTTACTTCGATGTTCAATATATAAAAATCACATTTTTACTTCGATGTTCAATATATAAAAATCACATTTTTACTTCGATGTTCAATATATAAAAATCACATTTTTACTTCGATGTTCAATATATAAAAATCACATTTTTAAAAATATAGATTCCGCCTTTTCAAAAATAAAGATTATATTTTTAATATTCCTATGATGTAAAAATTATATTTTTATTACTTTAAAAATATAAAAAACATATCTTACTTCTTCTATTTAATAAAAATTCCGTCTTTTCTATTTTTTAAAAATATGATCTTTTCTATCCAAGTTCAAATCTTTTTCTATTTAAAATCTTTTCTATTTAAAGTTCAAATCTTTTCTATTTAAAGTTCAAATCTTTTCTATTCAAAGTTCAAATCTTTTTCTATTTAAAGTTCAAATCTTTTTTTTTCTATTTAAAGTTCAAATCTTTTCTATTTAAAGTTCAAATCTTTTTCTATTTAAAGTTCAAATCTTTTTTTTCTATTTAAAATCTTAAAATTAAAATCAGTTTTAAATCCTTTTAAAAATCAGAATTTTCAGAATTAAAATAAAAATAATATAACAACACTTACTTTTGCTGTCGCCTGAAGAGGGGGGGGGGGTGCTTCGGGTTCACGGATCGAGGAAGGGGGGGTCGCGGGTGCTCAGGCGCTGGTGGTGGCGGGGCTTGTGGAGGAGGGCGGCTTCAGGCAACGCGTCGGTTTTTGGCAGTTCGATTGGAAGTAGGGGTTGACGCGACTGATAAATGGAGGAGGAGAAGACGGGGGAGCGGGGTTGCGAGGCCGGTCTGAGCTGAGGGAGGGTAGCGACGGAGGTGAAGGCGTCGATCGGTGGTGGGCGGCTTCGAGATCGACGGGGCGAATCGATTTTCTCTTTTTTTCTTTTTTCTTTTTTTTTTTCTCTGTGGAAATGACGAATCGGGGGGGGGGGGGGGGGGCAGAACGGATAAAGGGGGAGAAGGATTGTTTTATATTTTTATTTATTTAGTTATTTATTTTTAATTTTTTATTCACATAAAGCAACTTTTTCTATCGACCTCGAAACAAGGCCCACCGCCTGTCGTCCATAGCGTTTCACCCCCATTCCGAACACAATGGGATATGTATCGCAAGCTGATTCGATCGTTACAATCAGTTTCCGTTAAATTCACATTTAAATCATTATATTGGATTTTAAACGTACATTTCAAATTACCGGTGTCACATACTAACTCGAAAAATTCCAGAAAAATATTTTCTAGCTTCGTATTGACGATACGGTCCTAACAAAACTAATTTCATCGAATTCCGAGACCGTTTGAAAAATGGTCAATTCTCAGTCGATTAAAATCAACTGAAACTGGTCAAACGCGTTTTCCTTTGCCACGCTCACATATTGATTCGAAAAATTATGAAATTTGGAATCTAGCAATAACTTGACATCGCGGATCCAACAAAAGTGGTTTCGTCGAAATCCGAGGTCGTTTGCAAAATTTCCATTTTTAAGGGCCTGAATTCCATAGCGACTATTCAGAATTTTCAACTGGACATATCTTTTGATTCCCGCTATGAAATTTTGATTTTTCGGATTCGTTGGAAAGGTATTCTCAATTAGATCCTATCGTTTTTGGTTTCACTAAAATCCGGATTGTTTTGCACCCGGTACATTCAATTGAAGTTTGAAATCGAATTATCGAACTACCGCGCCATTTTCAATTCTATTTATAATTATAAATAAATATTTATATTCTAACGACGACGAATATAAATATATACGTTCTAATTCCATTCAAAATAAATTTCTCGTCGATATTATTTAAAATAATTCATTTTAAATAAACTAAATTCGCTAAAATTGCCAAAATAAAAATTTTAAACTGGCCCAGAATTTCCGGGTTATTACAATCTCCCCCACTTAAAACTTTTCATCCCCGAAAAGGAACAAAGTCGAAAGTGGTTTGATTAATCAACTCTACGTTCGATCTAGCTTCCATTCTCCAACTTTTCAGTTTCTGAGAATTTTCAAAATTTCAAAAATTTGGCTAACACCCTAAATTTTCGAAAAATTTCGCCATAACCTCCCCTGCACCGGGAGCATCGGGGAATTTCAAATAGCTTCCCCGGTCCTTCAGATCTCAAAAAGAAAAAGAAAAAGCCAAGCGGCTAGCCAATAGGCTCATAAAATCATCATCACTCAAACAAAACAGTAAATTATGTAGTAAACATGTACCTATTTGTCGGGCAAACAAATTTTATTCTTCGGCTCTAGCCTCCTTGCTATGACCTGTTCAATATAAGTATATGTATATGCAAGCAAATGCGACCAATTTTCAATACAATTCAATATGTGATTCAATTAGGCTAAATGGTTCAAAATTATTAAACAAATAAACAAACAACACAAACATCAATCAATTAGTGAATTAGAGTTTCAAATTCATAATTTTGATATATATAAAGAAAATCATGTTTCGATGCCAAATCACAACAATGTATTCTAGCTATATTAGTTTTGGTTCTCACACCAGTCTAATGGAAATATATAGAAAATCACACCTTCGAAACTCGAACATAAATGTTGATGATGCGATCGCTATCATCAATATCATCTTCGGGCGACTAGAGTGTGATGCTATATCTATCCAATATATTAAAACTTTGAATAC
Source organism: Allium sativum (assembly GCA_030737875.1). Lineage (NCBI taxonomy): Eukaryota > Viridiplantae > Streptophyta > Magnoliopsida > Asparagales > Amaryllidaceae > Allium > Allium sativum. Next base: position 395,879,673 of record CM060920.1, on the reverse strand, counting down.
ACGCGGATCAGACGTATACGCAAAATCTATATATACTGGATTGTCCACATCAATATAAATAAATAACCAAATACGAATAATTGATTTATATTTCAAAACAAAATTTGTTTTCATTTTCAAAAATATACTCTTCACACTCGTTCTAGGATACTACTGATCCCATCTCTAACGAGTCATTCTCGTTGGATATTACTAATCCAATCTCTGATGAATTCTTTCGTATGGTCCTAATGTGCCTTGTTCTCTGCTTTGTAAACCAAAGCTCTGATACCAAATGTGACGGCAAGGAATTTCGCTCGGTCCGAACCAGTCGCTAAACCGATCCAGGCCGTTCGAAACGCCCTATCGTTTGAGAACACGACAAAATAGAACGCATACAAAAGAACATTTCATTGTATATTACAACAATGCATCAGATTACAAGAATATGCAGAGTCTAAATGAATATTACACAGAAATATCAGAGATTTAAATTACATTTAAATACATCGCAGCGGAAAATAATACAATACACAACTAGAAGAGATATACAGATACAAAGCTTTCCGGATATCATTCCAGCTGTAAACCAGGATCCTGTGAATATAAATCTGCAAAACCAAAACTACTAGCTGCCCGTGTCAAAATAAGGGCACCCAGAGTTTAGGTTAAAACAATAAACTCCAGGTCAGTCATGTGACTGGTGTGAGAACTAAAACAGTTAATCTTTATTTTTAAAGTTAGGTAAATCAAGGGACCACGCCGTATAACACGGAACGGGTTTCCTCCCAAGAATACCAGTGCATAAAACAAACAGCGCAATGCTAAATAAAGAAAAATGAAGCTGTTATAAGACCCAGGTCCTATCACACAATGCAACGCAAGCCGGGGGATAGGGTTTTCCCTTATAACAGCCAAAGAATGCTTGATACGTTTAAAACAAATCATTTGATACTATTATAAGTGTATAGTGTATAAAACAACTTCAAATCATAAGTATCAATCATAGGCGACATGAGCGTCCCATGCCACTATGTCGCCATATATAGGTTTACAAATAAAACCGCAAATGTCACGTATTTGGAAATTGGATTTCCATCTATGAACCGAGGTTAGGGATCGTCCTCTACCGATTCGAGACTCTCTAGCCCGAGCCTCCGGAACAGCCGCAACTGCCCCTTGGAGCGACAGGGCCGGTCCACCGATGTGGATTATAGTGCCTGAACAATACGTTTCCCCGCCCTTTGGGGCGTAAATGAGCCAACGAATGACTCCATCGGACCCGGATCGTCCGATCAAATCGAGGCGCCTCGCAACAGCAACAACCACACAGGTGAAAAGTATATAAATGTCAGGGCTGGTAGGTCACTGACACCACCCTAGCTAGAAAGAAACGCATGCCCTCCCTGAGGTCCTCTCCCGTTTTTGGTTCACAACCGGGGTGCGAGACTCGCGAATTCACGTTACACAAAGCTGTGCCACACAGGCTGTGCTTTGATCATCACCACAAGACTTTGATTTTCAACAGAAGCCTCGATCAATTGCCACTTAGGCATGCCACACAGACAATTCACTCCATGCGTTTGATATCCATCAATATATAACCCCTGAGCTCGTACGTCTCAGAGAAGGGCGTTAAGCAAGAGAATAAATCCTCCGCCGCCAAACAGATATATATTTAATAGAGATCAATCACACGGACTAAAATCCAATGTCAGACACACAGTCCATTACAAGTTCGCTCTGGGTCTGAACGAAACCGGAGGCACCTAGTACCCCGCATATCCATCGATCTCCAAGTACGTCTGGACGATCACCAACTGTTTCCATCTTCTTGGGTGTACAGCCCAATCAAGATCATCAGTAATCACCCAAACAACGTGAAGACTTCCGGTCTTCGACCACCGTCTTCATCTTCGACTTATCGTCGTATCAGTTATTCAGAATGGGATAAACCCGGTCTTCCCGAATAACTCGCGTATATTTTAAATAAGTGTTACACAAACACAACATACGCCTCATTCCAATTCATCAGTCACTAACCGTAAATTAATCAAGAGAATAATTCCCCAAATATTAACCCCGAAGGCCGAAACCAACATCAGATCAATATCCAGAAAACCATTCTGCTTAGCTAACCGACAGTTAGTTTCTAAATTTCACATTCATAGGGAAAGGTTCCCATTAATTTTATCCAAGATAAATCCCTTGAATTTATTCTTTAATCTTCTTTTGAATTTCGATTCAACTAGTCGGGATTAACGAAACTTACCGAAGTAATCATTTGTTTTAATTTCCCAATCCCAACCTATTTATCCCATGAAGTAAAACGGGTCTTACTTCATATCTAACACCACAGTGTTACCGGTAAATTCAATTACCATTTCACGTTCAAATCTAATTAAAGATTTAACTATCGCCTGGAGCAAAACTGGTGATACTCCATTTCGATTATTTCAATCTAATTAAAGATTCATTAAAACTCCACTTAGTTTTAATCGCTAACTGGGTTAAAGAATCAGTGTCATTTAAAACACAGTTCACGATAAACCCAAAATCACATTCCATTAATTATCGGGTTAAAGAACGAGTGTTATTTAAAACACTGTCCACGATAAACCCAAAAACCAATATCAATTCAATTCCAATTAAATATTATTTAATTGGTACACTTCATTAAATCTAAATAAAAAGATTTAATCTTTTCTCAACTGGACTTAAGAACAGTGTTAATGAAGACACCATTCACGACAAGCCCAAATCACATTTGATATTAAATACAAGGCTCTGAATAGAAAATATCCCGGCTTATATTCAATATCAAATTCTACGACCAACAGATATCGTATTGGAAATAACGATATATAAATATCTTTCAAATTTCCATAACAACGCCTGTATAATCACGAATTCCAACACCGAAATATTCCGAAGACAAGTTCGATACAAATCCACTCCAATGCAATCATTGGAAATTCTGGTTATTTTCAAAACCATTTCAATATTCAATTTATTTATTTAAAAATAGATAGAATTATAATTCTAGTTCAAAACTAGTTCATTTCGATAAAAATCTATTTTTATCTTTTCAATTATGGAGTTTTTCATCCCAATTTTCCCCAAATCATTTCTTATGATTTTACACAAATTATTACTATTTTTAATAATTTTATCAAGGCCCGTACAGTCGATTTCCATTAACGGCCATCGAACTGCACTTACAGCGACCTTTTTCAAATTTGATTTGGACATAATTCCAAATCCAACCGTTAGATTTCTAATTTCTAATATTCGTTAGAAAGATCTTTTCGATACGAACCCAACGGTTCCGGTTTTAGGAGAATCCGACGGTCGGATCTCCCGTAATGTCCGCTTGAAATAAATGGTCGAAATTCACGAACTGCCGCGGCGCGGCGCGTTCTATTCAGGCCATTATATTATATATATAATATATATTTCGTCGATTTCAATTTAAAACGAATTATATAGATAGTTTTGAATTCGTTTCGAAAACAATTTCAACTTCCATTTCAATTCGAATCAAAATTGAATTCTTCTTTATAAATTCGTTTTAAAATTCATTTTTATTCAATTCAAATTTCAATTCAATTTGAATTCATTTCAATTCGTTTTCAAATCAATTCATTTCGAAATCGTTTTCAATTCAATTCATTTCGAAATCGTTTTCAATTCATTTCATTTTGAAATCGTTTTAAATTTAATTCATTTCGAAATCGTTTTCAATTCAATTCATTTCGAAATCGTTTTCAATTCAATTCATTTCGAAATCGTTTTCAATTCAATTCATTTCAAATCGTTTTCAATTCAATTCATTTCAAATTTCATTTCAAAATATTCGATTTCGAAATCACTTTTCAATATTCGTTTTAAAATGAATAAAATCGATATAAATATCGTTCACGTCAAAATGGCGTCAATCTAATCAACACGGCTTCATATATTGATATTTTCAAATATTCCATTTCGAATATTTCTATTTCAAATATTTCTTTTCAAATATTTCTATTTCAAATCTTCTATTTCAAATATTTCTTTTTCGAAACTGGAATGAGGCCCAATCAATTACCATATAATGTTAATTATGGATTTTCTACAACACATGTATTCAATAACAACGATGAATAATCAACCATCATCCCAAGTGCATTCTACACTGTATAAGCATCAAATATAAATATTCAACGCTTATAACAGCCTGTCAATCAATCGATCGACATACAACTAAACAATCGGGATTAGTGTACGTCAAATATCATCCCAATACCCGTGTGGGGTTTCAAGCAATCAAACACAGATTTTTATTTGTGCAGTTGGGCGATGTGTAAAATTTATCGTCCCAATCAATGTCCTTCAAATAGGTGTACATAAACAAATCGTCTGGTTTGTAAATGAATATTTATTTATTCACATTCACGTTAAAAATTATATTTTTAACGATAAAACATTTTATCCAACCTATGAATGTTCTATCTAGTTCATTTATTCAATAAAATGATATTTTTATTTTTCTAACATATTTTAGAAAATTTCGGCGGCATAACGGCACGATACTAGAAACGGGACAAGGCCTAGCCTTATCCCCGGTCTAGTGAAGGCCCACGCCATTCACACATCAATCAAATCCATTCATTTCACCAAACAATTCAATTTCAATCAAATAATCTAACTAATTTTTGAAATCAAACAAACAAGTCCATGGTCTGTGGACGATTGTGTCGGGTGCTACTAAGCACCGTCTGCATCCTAGTATATATATATATATAACTAGAAAAAGAAATTGAAAGGTGAGAAATTCTCACATATAGCTATCCAATCATCTTGACTCTTTCTTTGCAGAAGTCTTCGTCGTTTTCGCATTTTCGTTCTCTTCGTTGCCCGTAGCCACTACATATGTAAAAATCGAATTTTTACTACGATGTTCAATATATAAAAATCACATTTTTACTTCGATGTTCAATATATAAAAATCACATTTTTACTTCGATGTTCAATATATAAAAATCACATTTTTACTTCGATGTTCAATATATAAAAATCACATTTTTACTTCGATGTTCAATATATAAAAATCACATTTTTAAAAATATAGATTCCGCCTTTTCAAAAATAAAGATTATATTTTTAATATTCCTATGATGTAAAAATTATATTTTTATTACTTTAAAAATATAAAAAACATATCTTACTTCTTCTACTTAATAAAAATTCCGTCTTTTCTATTTTTTAAAAATATGATCTTTTCTATCCAAGTTCAAATCTTTTTCTATTTAAAATCTTTTCTATTTAAAGTTCAAATCTTTTCTATTTAAAGTTCAAATCTTTTCTATTCAAAGTTCAAATCTTTTTCTATTTAAAGTTCAAATCTTTTTTTTTTCTATTTAAAGTTCAAATCTTTTCTATTTAAAGTTCAAATCTTTTTCTATTTAAAGTTCAAATCTTTTTTTTCTATTTAAAATCTTAAAATTAAAATCAGTTTTAAATCCTTTTAAAAATCAGAATTTTCAGAATTAAAATAAAAATAATATAACAACACTTACTTTTGCTGTCGCCTGAAGAGGGGGGGGGTGCTTCGGGTTCACGGATCGAGGAAGGGGGGGGTCGCGGGTGCTCAGGCGCTGGTGGTGGCGGGGCTTGTGGAGGAGGGCGGCTTCAGGCAACGCGTCGGTTTTTGGCAGTTCGATTGGAAGTAGGGGTTGACGCGACTGATAAATGGAGGAGGAGAAGACGGGGGAGCGGGGTTGCGAGGCCGGTCTGAGCTGAGGGAGGGTAGCGACGGAGGTGAAGGCGTCGATCGGTGGTGGGCGGCTTCGAGATCGACGGGGCGAATCGATTTTCTCTTTTTTTTCTTTTTTCTTTTTTTCTTTTTTTTTTCTCTGTGGAAATGACGAATCGGGGGGGGGGGGGGGGCAGAACGGATAAAGGGGGAGAAGGATTATTTTATATTTTTATTTATTTATTTTTAATTTTTTATTCACATAAAGCAACTTTTTCTATCGACCTCGAAACAAGGCCCACCGCCTGTCGTGCATAGCCTTTCACCCCCATTCCGAACACAATGAGATATGTATCGCAAGCTGATTCGATCGTTACAATCGGTTTCCGTTAAATTCACATTTAAATCATTATATTGGATTTTAAACGTACATTTCAAATTACCGGGGTCACATACTAACTCGAAAAATTCCAGAAAAATATTTTCTAGCTTCGTATTGACGATACGGTCCTAACAAAACTAATTTCATCGAATTCCGAGACCGTTTGAAAAATGGCCAATTATCAGTCGATTAAAATCAACTGAAACTGGTCAAACGCGTTTTCCTTTGCCACGCTCACGTATTGATTCGAAAAATTATGAAATTTGGAATCTAGCAATAACTTGACATCGCGGATCCAACAAAAGTGGTTTCGTCGAAATCCGAGGTCGTTTGCAAAATTTCCATTTTTAAGGGCCTGAATTCCATAGCGACTATTCAGAATTTTCAACTGGACATATCTTTTGATTCCCGCTATGAAATTTTGATTTTTCGGATTCGTTGGAAAGGTATTCTCAATTAGATCCTATCGTTTTTGGTTTCACTAAAATCCGGATTGTTTTGCACCCGGTACATTCAATTGAAGTTTGAAATCGAATTATCGAACTACCGCGCCATTTTCAATTCTATTTATAATTATAAATAAATATTTATATTCTAACGACGACGAATATAAATATATACGTTCTAATTCCATTCAAAATAAATTTCTCGTCGATATTATTTAAAATAATTCATTTTAAATAAACTAAATTCGCTAAAATTGCCAAAATAAAAATTTTAAACTGGCCCAGAATTTCCGGGTTATTACAACAAAGAACATAAAAAATCCAAAATATTAAACAATTCCGCATAAGTAGAACGTAAAATACATACTTTCATAAGTATCATGCCTGTGAAAGAATGATGAATATGAAAATCCTAAACATCGTAGAATATATATGAATATACAGTATGGTCATATAACATGCAACATATACGTAGAACATTAAATATTAAATTGATTCTTTTCAAGTTTTTTATTTACAAACAAAAAGAGCGTCATGGTAAACCAAAATAGCTTTTAACAAGCTAATCAACAAAAAGATTCATCAATTATATGTATATCTTAAAAGGCTATTCTTTAAGTGACTCGAGATGTCTCACATGAGGTTGATCGATGTAGAGAATTATTTAAGGTTAATTTTATCAATTAAAAGAGGAGAGGTTCACTATTAAAATAACATGATATTACAGCGATTAGATTTGAGTTTTTTAGTTATTGGGTCAGACATAGATTTAAACTTCAGCCTAAAAAGAAAAGAAAAATCTCGGTCTATATTTTAGTATCTCATCTCGATCGATATATCATCCGATGTTGATATATATTGAACGATATATTTGAAACGAGATTAACAGCAAAATTTGTAGTTTTGTTTCGCGAGGAGACCAAAACGAGATATCGAACAAAATACCGGGTGATATTTTTGAGATCTGAAACAATGGACATAATCGTTAAAACATTAATATTTATGACATTCAATTCCATATAAAACTTCTGGCAAAAATTTTGGGATCTTATTTTAGATTTTTGTGAAGAATGTGGGAAAAATATGTGTCTGTTATGAGGAAATTGATATTGATGAACGACGGTCATGTTCGATGAAGGAAACGCATGTTCGACCGCGAATTACATATGCTTTTGATTTAATCCATGGGAAAATATGGAACTACAGAAATAAAAGATAAAAAAAAACCCAGTGCATAGTGGTTAAGCACGTTTACTTTTTTTTTTCATTTTTTTTTTGAGGAACCTACGGTTATAAATTATTTCTAAGCCAATGATACTGCTATTTTTACAGCAGAAAAATATACATTAGGAAAATCATGTTCCAGATATTATGAAATTTTCCTTTTTCATGAATAAACCATATGCCTATCATATACTTCCATGTCCATTCTAAACAGCAGCAGCAAGACAACGAAGACAAGGACAAAGATGATTGTAATACGAATGGTTACAAGAGTAGTAGTAGTAGTAAGAACAAAAATAGTATAAAGGTTTATATTAGCAATACTGAGCAAATAACAACAGCAAGACAATTCCGTGTGTGCGCAGGATATAGGATGCTTTGCTTCCATAATGATTATTGATTAAATAGACCACTTATTGATTTTGAAGGCATGTGTGAATGATAACTACTACATGTCTAGTTAACATTATCATTTTGCTGAACCTAAGGCATGTTGCCTTAAAGAAAAAAGATGATAACAAAAAGAGAACAGTAACTCAATTTTGAATATGTGAAGAAATAATGATCGTAGAACTATATTATATTTTATTATACTATCACCCGAGTTCTCCTATTGTGTGTTTTTATCTTTCTTGTGAAATGCTAATGTCCATATTTGACAAAAGGTAAAAGAAGTTGTTCCATTGAATATCTTATGAATCAACTTCTATTTTCTTAACTGTTGCTTTTAGATATTCAAATACGAGTAATTTTAAGCTAACGTAACTAGAAGTTATCGAACCAGCTTCCATTATATTATTGTCCTTGTCAGGATGTAAAAAAGAAAACTGTGATCATTTAATCAAAAAGAAAATATTGCTAGACTACTTAATATATATTATTGAGCCATGCATTTTTGAGTACTTCTACTCCGTAAGATGAAAGATCTTGTTGCTAGTTTCTGTATAAACAACACCAGTAATGTAGTTTGTTATAGTGTACAAATCTAAAATGAACAGAGACATATACAGAGCAATGTGACAATAGTATTTTGTATGTCTATGTGAGGAAATAATTGCGTAGTTTTTTCTAGTTTTCACATTAGTGTTTTCTGGCATGTTAAAATTATCATATCTTACATCTATATTTTCTTCTAGTTTTTACATTGATGTTTTCTGGCATGTTAAATTTAAAGTACATAATGTTAAGCATATATATTTATATATCTAGATTTATCATATCTTACAAATCTAGAGTCATATTTATATTTCAGGATATTACCATTTAATAATCAGATTTACATCCTAAAAAAGGCTCATACTATGGTAATTGCTCCACAGTCAATGTCAATCCATTAACTATTGTTAGAAAACTCCAAATTAAGCATGAAGTGTTCACAAATTAAGCGTGAAGTGTTCTAACCTGAGGGATACAAGCTAAGCAATCTCCATATCCCCCAAGCCGCATTGTCGTTTTGCCATCCATCCACGCTTAGAACATCGATAAATTATAAGCGATCCACGAAACCCTAACCCGTACCAGAGGGGGAAACACTGACTTTTGTTGATAAGTCGCGGATTTGAAAATCGCGAGAAGCAATTTTGTGCGGCCAGAAAAGAATACTAGGATAGAACGTGTTTGGTTTGTTTTTGGATTTTGGGTTTTGAATATTTAGGTGGACCTTAAAATTGTGAAAACAAAATAATCTTGTTTTGAGTTTTCTTTGTTAGACCCATTTTCAAAAATAATAATTTTTCAAAATGAGTTTTTCAAATGGTGAAAGAAACGAGTTTTCATCGTTTTTCAAAACTAAAAACTGAAAATGTGTTGAAAATGGAAAACCAAACGCACCCAGAGTTTTCGCATTTTTGTTTTGGGATTTAACAGGAAACGGCGACTTAGTTGAGTCTATTTTCCGTTAAGCACGTTTACTTATGTGCGAGTGGTCGTAGCTTCGAAACTTATATAACGTGATTCGAACATGTATTGACATGTAATATATTGTATTCTACCTAATACTTGTAGTTACTAGTATGTACTGCCATCTAGGTATCCATTAAAAGAAAGGAAAAAGATTGAAAAATGAAAAATACCACTATTGTATATTTTTATCTTTATTATTAATAAAAATGTGAGAAACAAAAGATATTGGTCCACTGCAAAAAGGTTTCTATTTGTTGTATCTCAATATCATTTTGTCAATTAGAATTCTGTCATTAATTTACCATTTCAATGTTCTTGATTTAATAAACTATTTGAAACTTTTTTCCTTGTCTATTTTTATAAAGTAATAGCTTTCCTTTCAGTGCTATTGTCTATTTAATAGGAAAGGAACATGTGCAACTCATTATCCTAAAATGGTCATTCAAGAGGAATTGAAAAGTCAAGGAAAATGCTACAAAGACAAGTGTTATGAATGCATGTGGAAAATTGTAGAGGAGCGTTTTAACAAACTGCTCAAGGAGGTAGGTATTACCCAAAAACGAATGGAGTTTGCTTTTTATGTGAATAGAGTTACTCTTGTATATTTTATTCAACATATTATTTTTCTCATTGTAACTGCATTTACTATTTGCTTTAGCTTGTATTCGAGGATCTGAAAGCTGCTCTAGAAGAAGCCAGAGAGGTGTGCAATATTTTCTCATGTTTGCCTTAAGCTTTCTTTTGGTCTTCTTCTGTTAATGATTCTATCACCTACACGTTTGTTTAAAGGACAAATTATCAAAGCTATTTAACATTCAGAGCTCATTTGCAAATTTATTACCAAAGGAGGCTTGTTTATGCCTAGTCAACAACCACATCGACAATTTTGTAACTTGCAACATAACGTCCAATCTTCTACAATAATGATAAACTCCTTTCTGAGCTCTCATTGACTGAGATCTTGACTTGACTCTATCTCTGTTATACTTGGATCCACTTTTACTTCTTCTCTGCGCAATAACACCTTCAGAATCATTCTTCATGCTCATGTTTGCTAACTTTTTCCTTATTATCTCGTTATGCAAATTTGTCTTTACATCTTCCTAGCAAATAGATGAGTGGTCATAGATTATAGAGTCAACACAAGTGTTATGGTCCGCAGGCAAGGATCATAAAAGAATGATAACTTGTGCTTCATTCGCAATCTTTACATCAGTTGCTTGAAGATTTATGACTGTGTGTCAAGGGCATCTACATGAGCTAATACGTCAGTTCCAAGCTTCATTTTGAATGAGTAAAGTTGTTATTGTAGGATGATGCGGTTGGTGAGAGACTTGTCATGGAATTTTTTCTAAAGAGCGTTGCATAATTTCTTAGTAGTTTTCACATGAGAAAGCTCTCTAAGTGCTTTATCAAAAAGGCTAAGTTGAATGGTATTAAGAGCGTTCTGTTCGAACTTTTTAATATCTGTAGGTGCTAATTTCTTCAACTTGTGTAGATCTAAGATAACCGTAAAAGTTGTCTCTTTCTTCAACGCCGCTTCCATCTTCATCTTCCATGTGCCAAAAATTTGCTTTCCATCAAATCTAGAAACTCCATAATTAACAAGACTTTTATTAGTGCTATTCTCTATAGAATTAGACATAGCTAAAATAATCTTCAAACAGAACAACAAGTTTTGATACCAATCTATAGTAAACAGTCAGAGGCTTTTTGGACAGCAAAAGCGAAACACCCAAGATCTAGCCTGTCGATAATATCAACAATTCCAATCCAACAAACATAATAGAGCGCAAATATAAATAAAGACAGAAATGGAAATAACTCATCGATATAACGAGGTTAGGTTATGCCTACATGCTTGGATCCAACAATCTTTGTTACTTGTTCACTTCAAAAGGGAGTACAAAATGAGAAGAATACAAATTACTCAATATAAATTTCTGATCCTACAATAGATACAGAAATAGAGATCTAATTAAAGATATCTAGTGGAGACCTCTCGTTTGTTGTTTTTGTGATTATAAAAATGAGCAAATGTCTTCATATTTGTAGAGCAATGATGAAGTCTGCTTTGGAGATAAGGATGAAATGTTTCATGATTTCCTAAATTTTGATTTCAATGCAAATCTGGTCATTTTATGTTTATTTCCACATATAACCTTATTTGATTGATTCTTCAGATCTAATAGTGTCTCTATTTATAGTAATTAATTGTCTTTCCAATTTATTTTATATATTTGACTGATTACGACAATCAGTTAGTATCTTCGTCTTAATAAATTTGGAATATATTTTAATCGTCCAAAATTAACAAAATAAAGTTTGACTTCTGAAATAAGTTGGGGAAGAAGAGTTTTGTTGGAGTGGAGATGATAATAGGATAGTATAAGTTGTTGTTAGACCTATTGCATAACCTCCGATGTAGGCGCAACTGGATGTTTCGCCCTTGTGTATGTACTATAGCACGACTTATAGTTGTGCTAGTGTTTGTGCTACAAAGCACCGCTTTAAGTTATGCCCTTAAGAAGGCACAATTTATAGTTACTCCCTGTATTAACTTGTTGCATTGCTAAAGACAACACATCATATACAATCCAACTTGAGCATATCATTTAAATTTCATTCAAACCAAGCATACGAAAACAACAAGAAGTTATTAAAACCACAAATGCAACTCAAGTGCAAATCAAATTAAGCAACAAAAATAGCTTGCTCTTCCATCAACTAAATCGACTTTGAAATTTAAAAAAACCCTCAAATAATAATATAATATGCAATTTATCATCTTGGATTCCTAATTTTCCATGGTGTTCTTTATATTTGGGATGGAAACGGTTGAGATGGTCCGGTTTCAACTATATCATGTCCAGGTTGAGTACGTCTCTTCTACGTCTTTGTTGGTATGTACGAGGAAAAGTTTGAGGTGGATGAGACACATAAGACAATGATCGTTCGAGCTTGTATCTTAAAAGAATCGACTTGATAATTTCTTTAATATTGAGAGACTTACTTTTAACTTGATCTTCATATACAACATCTACAAGCACATCATCAAATTCGTTCGAAATGAGGTTAACCCTTGAACCTGAATCAAAAAAAGTTTTGAAAGAAGTAAAGCCATTTGAACGAGTTATGGGATGCAATATTATTTAATCATACCTAAGCAGATTCCATGGGTCCTCGTGGAGCATATTTAAAGAATCCAGTAGACGATTATTTAGCAAAAAATCATCGTGTGATATGCCGGTACCATGTAGTATTCTTCGATGGCGATGGTTGGTATGCGTTCAGCTTGTATGTTATCCAATATGTGATCCTATCTGACAATACAAGTGTTACACAAATTTCTGTACCAAACTTCCAACCATTCGGGAACACTTGCTCAATTGCATCTGATATATGGTGGTTAATGCTAAATAGCCTCATCACTCTGTCGGGATAGTGCATGATCGCGCTTTACAAGCAAATGATAGAGATGCAGGGATGCCAAGTTTGCTTCCCATCAAAGCATACTTGCTGCAAATCAAGTAGAACATCAACTGTGTATGACATCCATTCCACATTATACCTCTTCATTACATTTAGTTCATTGTGATAAAATGTTGCATAACGGGTTGTATTATCTCTTCAACGTCTATCTTCTGTCCATCTACAAACAATGTAACTACTCAACGTGTGTATTTTACTAAAGCATATAATATTCAATAGAAGCTACTAGCTGTTATTATCTAATCTAGTGCGATAGTCCAGATATGACAGTGGTGCAAACATTTGGATGATTAATAGAAATACAAGTCCATGACCAAACTTACATATTATTAGTGTTAAACAAGGTCTTTAAAATATTTGTGAAATCTTTTACTATAAAGTGTTATACCTGCAGAAGGGTTAAGCAACCGGCTAAGCCGTTAGACCTCTTTGATGCCTCATTATCTAATTCTTTATGTAAAACACATAAAACCACACTCTCCGACGAATACCTAGATGTAGAGGCAAAGTCCTGTAACCATTTGACACTGACTTAATCCTTGGTATAGTTTGAAAAAAGCACAGATGCTTAAGCAATATCCTAGCCTATGTAGACTGTTCTAGGTCCTCAATCGACGAATCAAGAGTAACGGCCCAGTCAATTATAAGATCACTTATCCATCTGATTTTCAACTCTCTTCTATTCACCACTGGGAGGTGGAATCTGACCAAGCAATTGGTGGCAATTACATCTATGTTCACATGACCAAAATAATTCACATCGCCTTCTATAGAAGGACCGAGTAAAATAATGTCTTGTGAAGTAATATTATTTTTTCACCAGAGAAATGAAGCGTGCTAGTCTCGAGCCTTCATGTACCACATATGGCTGTGAGTAAGGATCTATAAAAATTGATATACTTAACCTGCATGAAACACCAAAAGGCCACATGATGATGTAAATGTCGAACTCGGTGGTCATTAACCATCCCTATTTGGTCTTCGAAACTCAGCAGTCGATGGTTTTTACACTTTACAAAACAGAGAATTACGTGTAAGTAGTTCAAAATAGTACAATTCTTAAACTATTTAGTGTACTTATCAAATAAAAATAATATATCCTCATTGAATCTTCAAAATTTGTACGGTGCTTACTGTGTAAATACAAAATGCTACTAAATGGTTTTGCTTTTTGGTTCTAAAAGTTAATGCAAAATTCAGAAATTAATGACATCATTTACAAGCTACGATTGATTGAACGGTAAGATTTTGACTATGACCGACTACAACAATTTATTTGACAGTGTTCATCATGCATACAAACAAATCTTAAATTATAAATAAAGGTGGATACCCAGTGCCAAAGGCTCCCGTACTCAAGCGCGAGAGGACTTCCCAGCTCACTCTTCCGTCCTAGTAGTATTCTCACGGCTTTCCGGGCTCTGGGTGGTCAATTAGTGCGCACAGTCTTTCCCTCACATATGTGAAGAGGCCAGGACTCGAACCTGCGCGCTCCAGATTACCAGCCGGGTGACCTTACCGCTGCGCTAGGCACCACCTTAAATCTTAAATTATAAATAATAACAATTTTTTTTTATGATTTAGAGAATACCAAAATCATATTGCGTCGAATAAGATCGACCTTTCAGTGTTGTAATTATACCATAATCGAAGATTGATGAAGGAAATTGAAGATTTTGAGTGGAATCGTTGAAAAGAATCATAGATTTTGGTTTGAACCTTTTTGGTTCGGGCAGCAGCAGTTTTTTTTTTTTGGTTGGGGGGGAGAGGGGGTGGTTTGGGGGTTGAGTGATAATAGGGGTGTCAAAATATGACCCAACCCGTTTACCCAACCCATTTACCCTATCCACAAATGGGTTGGGTTAACCCATTTATGAATTTTATTAAATGGGTAATGGGTTGGGTTGACCCATTTTTAAAAGGATCATAAATGGATAACCCATTATACCCATTTATAAAAAACTTAAAATCTAAAATTAAAAACACACATTTATAAAAACTTAAAATTTAAAAATTAAAAATGTCAAAATTACAAAACTACCCTTTATTTTGGAAAAAATGGAAAAATTCAAGAAAATTACAAAATGAAAGGTTAAAAAAGAATTAATTTAAAATAACGATTTTTAAAGCTAGAAGGACCAAAATTACGAAAATGTCCTTCATATTGAAAAAAATGAAAAAATTTCAGAAAATTACGAAATGAAAAGTTAAAAAAGAATTAATTTAAAATAACGATTTTTAAAGCTAAAAGGACCAAAATTACGAATATGCCCTTAATATTGGAAAAAGTGAAAAAAATGAAGAAAATTCAGAAAATCCAAAAAATTACAAAATGAAAAGTAAAAAAGAATTATTTTAAAATAACGATTTTTAAAGCTAAAAATGCTAAAATTGCGAAAATACCCTTCATTTTGGAAAAAGTGAAAAAATTTCAGAAAATCCAGAAAATTACAAAATGAAAAGTTAAAAAGGGATTAATTCAAAATAAAGATTTTTAAAGCTAAAAGAACCAAAATTACGAAAATGCCCTTCATATTGGAAAAAGTGAAAAAAATGAAAAAATTCAGAAAATCCAAAAAATTACGAAATGAAAAGTAAAAAAAAGAATTATTTTAAAATAACGATTTTTAAAGCTAAAAATGCTAAAATTACGAAAATACCCTTCATTTTGGAAAAAAGTGAAAAAAAATGAAAAAATTTCAGAAAATCCAGAAAATTACAAAATGAAAAGTTAAAAAAGAATTAATTCAAAATAACGAATTTTAAAGCTAAAAGAACCAAAATTACGAAAATGCCCTTCATATTGGAAAAAGTGAAAAAAATGAAAAAATTTCAGAAAATCCAAAAAATTACGAAATGAAAAGTAAAAAAAGAATTATTTTAAAATAACGATTTTTAAAGCTAAAAATGCTAAAAGGGCATTTTCACTTTTTTCACTTTTTTCAGCATGAAGGGCATTTTCGTAATTTTGACATATTTAGCTTTAAAAATCATAATTTTCGAGTAATTATTTTTTTACTTTTCATTTCGTAATTTTCTGGATTTTTTAAAATTTATTTGTTTTTTTTCACTTTTTTCAACATGAAGGGCATTTTCGTAATTTTGACATATTTAGCTTTAAAAATCGTAATTTTCGAATAATTCTTTTATTACTTTTCATTTCGTAATTTTCTGGATTTTTTAAAATTTATTTATTTTTTTCACTTTTTTCAACATGAAGGGCATTTTCGTAATTTTGACATATTTAGCTTTAAAAATCGTAATTTTCGAATAATTCTTTTTTTATTTTTCATTTCGTAATTTTCCGGATTTTTTAAAATTTATTTGTTTTTTTCACTTTTTTCAACATGAAGGGCATTTTCGTAATTTTGACATATTTAGCTATAAAAATCGTAATTTTCGAATAATTCTTTTTTTACTTTTCATTTCGTAATTTTCTGGATTTTTTAATTTTTTTCACTTTTTTCAACATGAAGGGCATTTTCGTAATTTTGACATATTTCGCTTTAAAAATCGTAATTTTCGATTTTTTTTTTTTAGTTTTCATTTCGTAATTTTCTGGATTTTTTAAAATTTATTTATTTTTTTCACTTTTTTTCAAAATGAAGGGTATTTTCGTAATTTTGACATTTTTAACTTTAAAAATTTAGCATTTGTTCTTATTTGCTAAATCAACTTTAGATACCTGGGTTAAATGGGTAACCCACTTATTAGTGGGTTGGGTTACAAACGGATTGGGTAATAAATGGGTCAAAGAGAATGGGTCATAAATGGGTTGGGTCAAAACTCGACCCAACCCATTTAGACCCAACCCAACCCATTTGACACCCCTAGGTGATAATGAGGGATAGAGTGGGGTTAGGGACTGTTGCTGGCTTTATATGTCAGCAACAAATATGTGCAGGCGAACTATGTTTACAAGACACAATAGTCATGCTCGTTCATCTAAAAATAGAAAATAAAAGGCGCAGCTATGAGTTGAACCTTGACACTGCCACAACTCTTAGTTGCGGCTGAATGTTGGTAGCTACAAAATTGCTGATGTGGATATTGAGCGAAGCAACCTTGTTTTGGTAATAAGTTTGCATACAGGCTCTGTACACGAAATAGCTTCGAAAATTTGTCCTTGTTTAAATATACGTTTGGCTACTATCTACAATCTGGATAGAGAACTATTAAGTTTGACATATGGTTATCATGGAGCTACATTAGACACTGTAATTGAAATTTATTCTTAAATTAGTGTTAACTCTTTTACTTATTTTTTTTCCTTATTATTTCTAGTTATGTATAAGGGAGGGTGAAGATTCCAATTCGTCAAACTTTTGGTTAAGTTTTTGCAAATAAGTTTGATTAGCTGCGATATAAGTCGCTGATATAATTATAACTGGAGACTTCAGGCATGAGTTTTTCATATGGCATTTTTCTGGTTTCAAACGCCTATCCCCTTTCCTCTTTAAATTATGTACTTAGATAAATTTTCAGGTGCATTGACACATTGGCCGTCCCACCTTCCCCTCTCTCCGTCCCTCCCTCCCCCCTCTCTCTCTAATAATTTTTGAATTCATAATTTAGCAAATGACAATTAATTAAAAAGCTCTTAAAAGCTATGTTATGAAAAACGGGCTTAAGCGATTTTTGCTACTACATCGCTTAATTTTCTGAAAAGTGAAAGACATTAAGCGATTAGCGCTTAAGCTCGCCTTTTTAACGCTTAGTAGCGCCTCACTAAATTTAAGCACTTGTATAGCAGTATTAAGCGATGACTTATTTGTATAATAGCTAAGCACCGCTTAAGCATTGCTTAAGCGCCTTTAGTTATAGTTTGGCTATGCATGGATCTAGCGCTTACGCAGCGCCACTTAAGCGCCTATAGTTATAGTTTGACTGTGCATGGATCTAGCGCTTAGGCAGCGCTTAAGCACCATTAAGTAAAATGATACCATAGCTTAAAAGCGCTTAATATAACATAGCTTAAAACGCACAGTACGTAAAATAATACCATTCACAAAATATAAAATTCTGCAGCTAATCAGTAGATAAATTCAGTTGATAAAGCCTTCGTTTGATTAATAGCGACTAACAATACCTCTCCTTTTATGTAGCATTATCTCTTGTCATGATTAACAATGTTTATGAATTATATACATAACTGACTGTGTAATATAGTCATATTCATTAACCACAGAACAAAGCTTATTTCTTATGCTTAGAATTGCAAGATATTTACTCAGAAAGAAGCCTTGTGTTCAATCCTTATGTTGTTGTTATCGTCTTCTGGTGCTTGGTAATTGTTTATGAGTTGGCTGTACGGTATACAGAATCATGGATAGTGCTCCAGACATGAGATTCTCGTTTTATGTGTTAACGCACTAGATCAAGACAAAAGTACTCATATTTGCTAATTTTATGATAAGAATTTCAGCTATCATTTATATTTCAACTCCAAGTTGTTGCATTCTGACTGTGGATATATAATACAGATGGCCAATGAGCTGGGAGATATTTATGACTATGTGGCTCCTTGTTTTCCTCCCAGGTTAGTAACACCATATTTAAAAAGAAACAGTGAATTCACACAGTAAAACCAGTAAGAAGTTCATGCATTATGCTGCCATGGCTGGTCGTTTTAACTTATGGTCTTTACCTTTTGCTGCAGATACGAAATTTTCCAACTAATGGTTAATCTATACACTGAAAGGTTTATCCAAATGCTTAGGCAGCTTAGTGATAAAGCTGACAAGTTTAGAAATATTGAAGGTAGGGCTGAATAAAAATAAAAATAATTAACCTTTTTTAAAATACAGTTTCTTGGATCTGCATCTTAAAATCTCTGTTCTTTATTAATTCTCACAGGTAACTAGATTGGTTGTTGAATACCAAGAAAATCTACTCGGTCTTGGTGTTGATGACTCTTTGGCACAAGTTTGCTCAGAAAGTGGCTCAATGGACCCTCTTATGAATGCATATGTTGCACGAATGCAGGAAACAACAAAGGTACCATGGCATCTAATTTTTTATTTAAAAAAAAAAAAAAAAAAAAGAGGGATGATGGAAGTAAACACATCCAATTTAACAAACCTTTCATTGCTTCACCAACCATTTGACATCAAGGTCATGCTTCTATCTCTTCATCTTAGAATAGATAACTAAATGCAACAAACATACATTGTGCAGGTTTTGGGTGCCTGGTTTCACTAATTTGTCAGCCATATCAAATACCCTTTGCATTTTGTTTGATCTACACGGATTTTAACCTATATGTATGATCACAATGTAAAATAGCACATTGAGAGCAATCATTATTGTGAATCTACACAATGTGCAGCTAAAGCTTTTAGCGGTGGATGTGTAAAAAACTACAATGAAAATAAAGTGGGTGTTTGCATCAAAATTGGTTCAAACACCTAGAAGAGATTGAAAAGAGAACTATATGTATGTTTGCATGCATGTCTCATGAGTAATTTTAGCTGTATGTCTCAGGAGTAATTCTGGGACTATCTATCTCACAGGTAATCCTGAATGTCAGTCATAAATAAGCGCGCCTCGAGAAATAATTGATTTTGTGCCAAGTTCACTTTCGTTTGGACCCGATCTAACTCTCAGCTTTCAAATTCGAACAAATTAAAGGTTTTCCCTTTTGTTTTAACGCATTCGACACTAGAAAAATTGTCGTCGCCTTAAGTCATTGCTGCCACGGCCTCCTCTGCTATTTCCGTCGTCAGGATATATGTGTGTGTGTGTGTGTGTATATATATATATATATATATATATATATATATATATATATATATATATATATATATATATATGAGATAGGATTATGGAGCCCCCTGAATTTCAGCCCCACATTTGCATCCGAACCACAACCACTCATTTATATTAAAGAATGTGAGTGGAAAGTGAGAGAATGAATGGAAGGAGAGAGAGTGTGAAATACTTGGTTGTGGTCGAGGGGCTTTTGGGGTACTGCACTGTTTGGGGTGCTCTCGAACCTGCCCCTGTATATATATATATATATATATATATATATATATATATATATATATATATATATATATGAGAAATGTTCCGCTACACTTCTTATATTGCACGTGAATTTCCCCTGAATTCGAGCCACACATTCCGATTTTAATATTCAGTCTTTCTCGCTCTTTCCACTTAAATAATATAGTGTAATGGAAAGAGATAGAAAGAATGAATATTAAAATCAGAATGTGTGGTTGAAATTCAGAGGGAATTTTATGTGCAATATAAGAGGTGTGGCGGAATATTGCCCATACATACATACATACATATATATATATATAATATATATGTATACATATATTTCAAATATCAACAGTAAATTTTTTAACTGTTTTTCATTTAAATTAAATTAGTTTAAAAGTTTAATTTTAAATCTAAACTTGTTTGTTAATTTACTAAGTTATGTTTTAAATTTTAAATTAAAATTTAGATATTTTTTAAAATTTACTGGGTTATGTTTTAATTCTAAAGTTTAAAGAGTTATTTTTTAAATAATTATATTTATTGAATTTGTGATCGTTTTAGTTTCGAAATTGCATTTGTGACTTCGTACCTACTAATCTATGTTTTTTTTATCGTTAAATTTATCTTTTTTAGTAGCATTTTGTAGTGCAGTTTTTTCTAGCAAAAAAGCCCACACTTGTATAAAAGTTGCTAAAAGACTCGAGTCTTGTGCCTTTTTGCGCCCTTAAACCCTATGCTGTCTGTCTTTATTTCATGGTTTTATCGAATTAACTACAAACATGTATGGCTGACTTGAGCCTATCGGATTTATCAAATTCATCCAACTGACTATTAAAAATAAACTGGACGGTTTGTCCAAATTTGACTCTTAAATGACTATTTATCTAACTCTTAGTTTTGTTAGATTGATTAAAAACCCAGTGATTTTTGCGGACTGATCAATAACCTATCGCATTGCATCTCTTTTTGTGCGTATCATACTTTCAGCTTTGCCTTGACTATAATCTACGTAGTAGAATGTTGGACAATCTCAACATAGGGCGATAGATGAAGTATAGACCGCAACCTTACACCAGTTTCATCTGGTTTTCTAATCGTTTGAGTCAAAACTGTAACAACCCGTATTTTCAACAACCTGTAATAACATAAATCGAGGCAGAATTTAATTCTAAAATGGGAATCAAGGGAAACGGGCTATGCCATTGCGTTCGTCTCGGAAAAATACGCGAAATAGAGTCCGAGTTTTCGAAAATCGGAGTCCGTATGACCAAGATATGGCCTCGCGAAGTTTCACGAAAATTCCCAAATTAAAGTATACTTAATTAAGTGAAATGGGTTGTGTAGATATATATATATATATATATATATTGATATATATATATATATATAATTGAAAATTTAATAAATAAATATGCAAAAATGCTCAAAACAGCGAATTGGGAGAGGGGAATAACCGAACCGGCCGATTTTTGAAGTCGACCCGAGCCCGCTGGGTCGACTAGGGGTTAATCCAGGGTGTTTGGCTGTCAACCCGTGGGCCGATTCGCTCAAGTGCAGATTTTGCAATTGAATGGTTCTCATGGTCCATCTTTAATCTAAAGGCCCTAGATGGTTCCTACACTTGACTTCTTCCCCAAGACATGCTTTGATGGCTTGGATTGAATCTAGGGTTAATCCTATGGCCTAAAACACTTGCCTAATCTATAAATAAGACCCTAACCTACCCTAATTCATTCATAATTAAACCTAGTAACTAAACTATGGCAAAATGCTAGCTCTCATGGCCTCCACTAATTTTATGAAGAGGGTTGCATACTAATCACTCTCTAATCAACTTCTAATCCCTTCTTAGCATCTTAATCTTCTTCATTTGGTGTTCAAAGTTGCTAGTTGTGAGTTTCTATCACTTTGATGATCTTTTGGTAAACTAATTAGATGAGATGTGATGAGATTTATGGTTTTGTATGTGGGTTAATGAGCTTTGAATCATATGATATGATGTTAGCATTAATCTTATGTTTATGCATGTTGAGTATGTAAGCTTATGCAAGTTTAATATGATGTATGTTATGTTTGCATGATGCTAAATATGCAAGTTGTGGGCTATGTAATCATATGCATGTTATGCAAGTTCATGGTAATATGCTATGCAAGTTACATGTATGTAAATATGCAAGTTACATGTTTGTTAATATGCAAGTTACATGTATGTAAATATGCAAGTTACATGTTTGTTAATATGCAAGTTACATGTTTGTTAATATGCAAGTTACATGTATGTAAATATGCAAGTTACATGTTTCTTTATATGCAAGTTACATGTTTGTTAATATGCAAGTTACATGTATGTAAATATGCAAGTTACATGTTTATTAATATGCAAGTTCATGATGACACATTATGCAAGTCTATAAGCTAATATGCAAGTTTGTTATGCAAAATGAATATGTAAGTTATGTGACATATTATATGCAAGTTATGTGACATGTTATGCAAGTTCATATGCAAGTTATGTGTTTGTTAATATGCAAGATGGCACCTTTGAAACATGTTCATTCATATGCAAGTTGACACCTTTTATATGTGTTATATCATGAACGAAATTACGTGGGAACGATGGGGTAATTAAATGCATAAGTTAATAAGATTGTGTGAAATTAATATAATTATGCATAACACAAAATAAATAAACATAGTATGGGAATTTGCCTATTTGGTTAGGTGTACCCATACTATGTGTTGGGAATTTACCTATTGAGTTAGGTCTACCCCATGGGAATTTACCTATTAAGTTAGGTCTACCCATGTTAAGAAAACTTGATTAATTAGGGATAATTAATATAAAATTATGAGGGTGATTAATTAGGTGTAATTAATTGACTAAGACACGAGGTTGGACTCAGTTGTAGCGTAAAACTGCCCGGACCCAACCGGCTTAACCAGTTGCTACAAATGTTAGCCCAATGTGAGAGGTCTTAGGCACAAACTAAATACGTAATTAATGTAAAGACACGAGGTTAGACTCTGTTATGACATAAGGCTGCCCGGACCCAACCGGCTTAACCAGCGGTCATAAAAGACAGTCTAATGTGAGAGGTCTTTACAAAGGTTACGTTCTTAATTAATTAATTAAGAAACACTTAACCACATTAGCATGTAGAGGGACATGAGGGGTTAAGTGGGTGCCTCGGGTGGCATGAGAAAATCTAGTGGTTGCCTTGGGTGGCAATAGAAAATACGATTAGAATACTTAACCAAAATGGAACATGTAATTAAAACATGATTAAAGGGTTAAGTGGGATATACTAGAAAAAGGGACAAGCTTAGGTGGGTAGCTTGTGGAGGCCCATTTCAACCAGTAACCCATACGTATCTTTGTGGGCTCGACCCATGTCGAGGACGGGACACGCATACTGGGCTTGACTGTAAGAGGCAAACGGGTTAGCGGTGGCAACGCAAGTCCAACGGGCTTCATATGCGTGAGTGGGCCCGGGCTGGTAGGTAAGCCGTTGTTGCATCGAGTAGATATAAGCCGTGCACCTTTAGTTTCATCAGGTTGCCACATTGGGGAATGATACATCCCACGGTGGGGCCAGCACGGGTATCTACGTTAGGGAGCCGATCGAATGGGAAGTAGTGTGTACACCTAGTGGATTGTAGGGCCCCGTGGCGCCTACTTGGTCACCTAGGGGTACGCAGGTACTAATTAGTAAATTTTATAAGTCCTTGGGTGGGATCAACCTTTAAGTTAGGAACGACTGGTGTGGTGCAGTTTAGTAATTTACCTTAGGGAGGGTAGATGCGTCTTTATCCTTTATCTTCGTTTAGTTGACTGCTTAGGGTAGCCATTCATCCCTATATGTTACCGTATATCAGTTTATGTCTTCTCTGGTTACTTTAACGATTGTATTGTTAAAGTTATAGGACTCGCTCAGACTTATGTCTGACCCCGTTGTTTTTATCTTTTTCCCAACCCTCAGGTCCTACGGTGGATCCTAGCAGTAGTGGAGCTTGATCGGATTGCTGTTCCAGTCTTTAGGAGCTTGGATAGATGTAAAGCTCCAGTTATCCAGTTATCTTTTCTTTTGTTTGGCTATTGTATGAGAGTGGGATTATGTACTTCTTTATTTTGATGGATATTGTACTTGACCTTTATTGTGGTTTTATGATGTAACCAGACATGTTTTACTTCCGCTGTTATGAGATGATGTTTTAAAATTTCAAGTACTATTTATATCTGTCTTGTTGTAATTTTTCTGTTCTATATTCACTAAAATACTCCACCGATGCTATGGCATTCCCTTAGTGAGTGATCATAGCGGGAGTGGGGTGTTACACGTGGTATCAGAGCTTAAGGTTACCAGAACAGATAAAATTTTTGAGAAAAACTATTTTCTAAGAGTATTTTCGAAAAAAGTATTTTCAAAAGCATGTCTTCTAAGAGAAAAAATTTTTGAAAAAGAAAAGCATAATCCCCAATAGCCATATCTTTATCTTTCGGAATCTCCTTTTTGAATCTTTCCTCTTTCGTTTCAGCATGGCTGAAGATCTTAACATCCCGGAGGGTTTAGTTATACCACTATGGTATAGGAGGTTGCAAGAGGCTAGGGCCGCGGCTGCGGGTCCGGCCAATGCTACTACACCAGAGACAACCGCTCCTCCTCCTCAGCCTAGAGTGGATAATTTTGCTAAGGTTTGCAAGGAGTTCAAGGCTATAGGAGGAAAACCTTTTCTTGGTTCAGAGACTTTCGTAGAGGCTAGAGATTGGCTTAAGGAAGTGGAAGAGTTGCTAGATATCTTTGAAGTGGAAGAGGGAAAGAAAGTCAAGTTGGCGGCTTGGTTAATGAAGGGAGAGGCTTCATTCTAGTGGGAGGTCACTAATGGAGAACGCCCTGTTGACTCTTGGGCAGATTTTAAGCAAAGGTTTGGGGCTAAGTTTCTCTCAAGGGCGGAAGAGAATCTGTTTATGGAGAAGTTCTTGAATTTGAAGCAAGGGAATCTCACGGTGAAAGAATATGTCAACAAATTCAATCAATTAGCAAGGTTTGGCATAGAGTTGGTGAATACACCGGAGAAGAAGGCTTTGAGGTTCGTTAGAGGCTTGAACGAACCATTGCAAGGAATAGCTATGACTCACATTCCTATGGGGGCCACTTTTGAGAAGCTTGTCTACATGGCACTTATGCATGAGGATGATAAGAATTCTAAGGCACCAGAGAAAAAGGGGGATCAGAAGAAACCGCAACAACAACAACAAGGCAAGGGCGGAAAAGGCAATGGTGACAAAAAGAAGACGAAGAAGAAGTGCTTCAATTGTGGAACACCAGGACACCTCAGTAAGGATTGTCGCAAAAAGAAGAAGACCGGTTGCTTTCATTGTGGTGAAGCAGGGCATCTTGTGAAAAACTGCCCAAAGAAGGGGCAGAAGACGGGGTCTACCTCAGGAGGCCAGGTGCAAGCTCTTATAGCACCACCTCAGTCAGGGGGGCAAGTTCAGGTTCTCTCAGTTCCACCGATTCAGCAGAGAGGTAGAACTATTTCCGTTGAAAGTCTGGTTTTTCTGTTTGATCATCCAGTTCGTACTTTGTTTGACTCTGGCGCATCGCATTCTTTTATCTCATCATCGTTAGTTGAGTCACTGCACTTAGACACCAGTCTAGTTGATGATCCCTTGGTTGTCTCAAACCCAATTGGGGGCTCCATATATCTGTCTATGATATGTTTGGGTTTGAAGATTTCTATACTTAGCGTTGAGTTTAGATGTGATGCTTTTGTATTGGGCTTCACGGGCTATGGGTTGATCTTGGGCATGGACTGGTTATCCAGTAATGGTGCCGTTCTTGATTGCGAAAGGAGAGTTGTCAGGCTCATGACCCGCTTGGGTAACACTCTCGAGATCTCTTGCAATCCCATGGAATCTGTTTTGCTAAGTTATCTTGAATCGCTCGATGCTTCGGTCGAGAGTTTGCATTCTGTCAGAGTAGTCCGGGAATATCCGGATGTGTTTGAAGAAGTAAAGGGTTTGCCTCCGAAGCGGGAGATAGATTTCCGAATTTATTTGGTGGATAATGCCAAACCAGTGTCTTTGCCAGTGCGCCACATGGCTCCTCGGGAGAGAAGGGAACTTCATAAGCAAGTAGGGGAGTTGCTTGAGAAGGGGTTTATAAGGCGAAGTATATCGGAGTGGGGAGCTCCAGTAGTGTTTGCCACGAAGGCGGATGGGTCCCTCAGACTTTGTGTGGATTATAGGGAACTTAATAAGCTCACAAAGAAGAATAGACACCCATTACCGAGGATAGATGATCTCTTTGATCAGTTGGTTGGCGCCTCAGTGTTTTCGCAAATGGATTTAGCTACAGGGTTTCATCAGTTGAGAGTGGCGGAGGACAGTATAGAGAAGACTGCTTTCCGGACTCCGGATGGTTTTTATGAGTGGCTAGTGATGCCATTTGGGTTGACAAACGCCCCTGCATACTTTGTGGATCTCATGAGTAGAGTGTTCAGAGAGTATCTGAATAAGTTTGTAGTAGTTTTTGTGGATGACATCTTGGTCTTTTCCAAGAATGAAGAAGAGCATGCCTTACATCTCAAGGAAGTGTTGGAGACTCTTCGAGCGCATAGTCTTAAAGCTAAATTCTCTAAATGCCATTTTTGGAGAAGAGAAGTGCGATTCTTAGGGCATGTGGTCTCTAAGGAAGGGATAGCTGTGGATCCCGCAAAGATAGTATCTATCCAGGATTGGAAAGTTCCTAGAAATGCTACCGAGGTAAGAAGTTTCTTGGGGTTGGCAGGATATTATAGGAAGTTCATCAAAGACTTCGCGAAGATATCAGCCCCATTAACCCGCTTGACGAAGAAGAATCTGGTTTTCTCATGGGATGTAGATTGTGATGATGCTTTCCGACGGTTAAAGAGAGCTTTGACCACCGCTCCAGTTTTAGTGCTTCCAGATGGGAGTAAGCCGTTTGTTGTTTATACCGATGCTTGTGGAACAGGATTAGGCGCAGTCTTGATGCAGGAGGGAAGGGTAATAGCCTATGGAGGGAGACAATTGAGAGTGCATGAGAAGAATTACCCTACCCATGATCTAGAGTTGGCCGCGATTGTTTTCGCACTAAAGTCTTGGCGCCATTATCTTCTTGGTGAGAGATTCGAGTTGTTCACTGACCATAAATCATTGAAGTACTTATTCTCTCAGAAAGATTTAAACTTAAGACAGCAAAGGTGGATGGAGTTCTTAGCATCCTATGATTTCGAGATAGCATATACCCCTGGCAAGGGTAACGTGGTGGCTGACGCCTTGAGTAGAAAAAGGCTATCTTTAAGTCCATTGTTCGTGGAACGGCGAAGCTTGGAGTTTCTTTCTTTGTTCGACTTCAGACCTTCTGTTGATTTTGTACCTGGTTTGTTGGCATCCTTGGAGGTTAGACCTACTCTTTTGAGACGGATTGGCGAGGCTCAGCGAGACGACCCACAGTTGGTTGTGTTGGTAGAGAAGCTTATAAGAGGGGAGTCGTCCAGCCATTTGGGTAGATACACCATAGATGATAAGGGATGGTTGCATAGAGACGGTAGACTTTGTGTACCGCAAGATGAGGGTTTGAAGAAGGCTATTTTGGATGATGCACATCGTTCAAGAATGACTATTCATCCCGGTGGAGACAAAATGTACCAAGACATGAAGAGAGTTTTCTTCTGGGCCGGTATGAAGAAAGATGTAGCCGAGTATGTGGCTAGATGTTTAGTGTGCCAACAAGTTAAAGCAGAACAAAGGAAACCCGGTGGGTTGCTACACCCATTGGAAGTTCCGCAGTGGAAGTGGGATAGTGTCTCGATGGATTTCATCGATGGGTTACCGAGATCGAGGAAGGGCAATACGGGAATTTGGGTTGTGGTGGACAGACTTACCAAGAGTGCCCATTTTATACCCGTGAAGAGTAAGAGGACCGCTCCATGGCTTGCTTCGGTCTATGTTAGGGAGATTGTTAGATTGCATGGCGTGCCATCCAGCATTGTGAGTGATCGAGATCCTATCTTTACTAGTGAGTTTTGGAGAAGTTTGCAAGAGGCGGTAGGGACTCAGTTGTGTTTGAGCACCGCATATCATCCTCAGACGGACGGTCAGACCGAGAGGGTGAACCGTATCTTAGAAGATCTCTTGAGGCTTTGTATCTTGGATTTTGGAGGTACATGGGAAGAACATCTTCCTTTGGTGGAGTTCGCATATAATAACAGCTTTCAGTCCAGTATTGGTATGGCTCCTTTCGAAGCTCTTTATGGAAGGCCTTGTCGATCTCCTACATGTTGGTGGGAATCTACGGATAAGATCTTGCTTGGGCCGGATATGGTTAGAGAGACTTCAGAGAAGATTGATTTAATTCGAAAAAGGATGAAAGCAGCGCAAGATAGACAGAAATCTTATGCGGATCGGAGAAGGACGGATCTTGAGTTTGAGGTTGGGGACATGGTTTTTGTCAAAGTATCTCCATTGAGAAATGTTGTTCGCTTTGGGTCCGTAGGGAAGTTAGCACCGAGATTTGTTGGGCCGTTTCCTATTAAGGAAAGGATTGGACGGATGGCATATAGGGTGGAGTTGCCCGACAGACTTAGTGGTGTTCATGATGTATTCCATGTATCACATTTGAGGAAGTGCTTACATGAGACCGCAGAGGTGGTAGAGCCGAGTTTGCTTAGAGATGTAGAGGTAGAGCGTGACGCGACGATTCGACGAGCTCCTACTCGCATCCTTGGGTCAGAAACTAGGAAGTTGAGGAACAGAGAAGTCCAGCTAGTTAAAGTGCAATGGGGAGATGACGAAAGCAATGCTACTTGGGAGACGGAAGCGAAGATGCGTTCTTTGTATCCATTTCTTTTTGAGAGTATGTCTTTTAACTTCTCCTTTATTGCTTGTCTAGTACTTATCTTATCTTTAGTATATCCTCTCGCTAATACCTATGACCTTTAGATAGGGTAAAACCTATGGTTGAAACATGTGTTTGAAACATGTTATGGTTGATGGATGCATATGGATGCAATTGTTTGCTAGTGGTTGCTCGTGGATGCATATACACACACATTAGGCACTAGATCGGCTCAGTCACTTCATGTTGCATATTGCATAAATGGATGTGGTAGTTAGATTGATGGATGTATCATGGCTGTGTTATCATATGGATGATGCATTTTTGTGTATGGTTGTGCACGCATGTAGAAATTTGTATGTGTCAATAGGGTTTCGCATACATATTGGATGCATGGCACTATCATGGTTTGCATTAAGGAGGTTTACTGTATCAGTAACCGCCTGATTTTCGCATTAGGTAAGTACATATACACACACTTTTGCATATATCCATCCAGCATTTAGAATCTTGTAAGGACAATAATTGCTCGTGGATGATGCTTTGAGTAGATGGATGATTGGATGGTAGGATACGTTCTTCCTAACTTGAAGATTTCGGGGACGAAATCCTTTAAGGAGGGGAGAATGTAACAACCCGTATTTTCAACAACCTGTAATAACATAAATCGAGGCAGAATTTAATTCTAAAATGGGAATCAAGGGAAACGGGCTATGCCATTGCGTTCGTCTCGGAAAAATACGCGAAATAGAGTCCGAGTTTTCGAAAATCGGAGTCCGTATGACCAAGATATGGCCTCGCGAAGTTTCACGAAAATTCCCAAATTAAAGTATACTTAATTAAGTGAAATGGGTTGTGTAGATATATATATATATATATATATATATTGATATATATATATATATAATTGAAAATTTAATAAATAAATATGCAAAAATGCTCAAAACAGCGAATTGGGAGAGGGGAATAACCGAACCGGCCGATTTTTGAAGTCGACCCGAGCCCGCTGGGTCGACTAGGGGTTAATCCAGGGTGTTTGGCTGTCAACCCGTGGGCCGATTCGCTCAAGTGCAGATTTTGCAATTGAATGGTTCTCATGGTCCATCTTTAATCTAAAGGCCCTAGATGGTTCCTACACTTGACTTCTTCCCCAAGACATGCTTTGATGGCTTGGATTGAATCTAGGGTTAATCCTATGGCCTAAAACACTTGCCTAATCTATAAATAAGACCCTAACCTACCCTAATTCATTCATAATTAAACCTAGTAACTAAACTATGGCAAAATGCTAGCTCTCATGGCCTCCACTAATTTTATGAAGAGGGTTGCATACTAATCACTCTCTAATCAACTTCTAATCCCTTCTTAGCATCTTAATCTTCTTCATTTGGTGTTCAAAGTTGCTAGTTGTGAGTTTCTATCACTTTGATGATCTTTTGGTAAACTAATTAGATGAGATGTGATGAGATTTATGGTTTTGTATGTGGGTTAATGAGCTTTGAATCATATGATATGATGTTAGCATTAATCTTATGTTTATGCATGTTGAGTATGTAAGCTTATGCAAGTTTAATATGATGTATGTTATGTTTGCATGATGCTAAATATGCAAGTTGTGGGCTATGTAATCATATGCATGTTATGCAAGTTCATGGTAATATGCTATGCAAGTTACATGTATGTAAATATGCAAGTTACATGTTTGTTAATATGCAAGTTACATGTATGTAAATATGCAAGTTACATGTTTGTTAATATGCAAGTTACATGTTTGTTAATATGCAAGTTACATGTATGTAAATATGCAAGTTACATGTTTCTTTATATGCAAGTTACATGTTTGTTAATATGCAAGTTACATGTATGTAAATATGCAAGTTACATGTTTATTAATATGCAAGTTCATGATGACACATTATGCAAGTCTATAAGCTAATATGCAAGTTTGTTATGCAAAATGAATATGTAAGTTATGTGACATATTATATGCAAGTTATGTGACATGTTATGCAAGTTCATATGCAAGTTATGTGTTTGTTAATATGCAAGATGGCACCTTTGAAACATGTTCATTCATATGCAAGTTGACACCTTTTATATGTGTTATATCATGAACGAAATTACGTGGGAACGATGGGGTAATTAAATGCATAAGTTAATAAGATTGTGTGAAATTAATATAATTATGCATAACACAAAATAAATAAACATAGTATGGGAATTTGCCTATTTGGTTAGGTGTACCCATACTATGTGTTGGGAATTTACCTATTGAGTTAGGTCTACCCCATGGGAATTTACCTATTAAGTTAGGTCTACCCATGTTAAGAAAACTTGATTAATTAGGGATAATTAATATAAAATTATGAGGGTGATTAATTAGGTGTAATTAATTGACTAAGACACGAGGTTGGACTCAGTTGTAGCGTAAAACTGCCCGGACCCAACCGGCTTAACCAGTTGCTACAAATGTTAGCCCAATGTGAGAGGTCTTAGGCACAAACTAAATACGTAATTAATGTAAAGACACGAGGTTAGACTCTGTTATGACATAAGGCTGCCCGGACCCAACCGGCTTAACCAGCGGTCATAAAAGACAGTCTAATGTGAGAGGTCTTTACAAAGGTTACGTTCTTAATTAATTAATTAAGAAACACTTAACCACATTAGCATGTAGAGGGACATGAGGGGTTAAGTGGGTGCCTCGGGTGGCATGAGAAAATCTAGTGGTTGCCTTGGGTGGCAATAGAAAATACGATTAGAATACTTAACCAAAATGGAACATGTAATTAAAACATGATTAAAGGGTTAAGTGGGATATACTAGAAAAAGGGACAAGCTTAGGTGGGTAGCTTGTGGAGGCCCATTTCAACCAGTAACCCATACGTATCTTTGTGGGCTCGACCCATGTCGAGGACGGGACACGCATACTGGGCTTGACTGTAAGAGGCAAACGGGTTAGCGGTGGCAACGCAAGTCCAACGGGCTTCATATGCGTGAGTGGGCCCGGGCTGGTAGGTAAGCCGTTGTTGCATCGAGTAGATATAAGCCGTGCACCTTTAGTTTCATCAGGTTGCCACATTGGGGAATGATACATCCCACGGTGGGGCCAGCACGGGTATCTACGTTAGGGAGCCGATCGAATGGGAAGTAGTGTGTACACCTAGTGGATTGTAGGGCCCCGTGGCGCCTACTTGGTCACCTAGGGGTACGCAGGTACTAATTAGTAAATTTTATAAGTCCTTGGGTGGGATCAACCTTTAAGTTAGGAACGACTGGTGTGGTGCAGTTTAGTAATTTACCTTAGGGAGGGTAGATGCGTCTTTATCCTTTATCTTCGTTTAGTTGACTGCTTAGGGTAGCCATTCATCCCTATATGTTACCGTATATCAGTTTATGTCTTCTCTGGTTACTTTAACGATTGTATTGTTAAAGTTATAGGACTCGCTCAGACTTATGTCTGACCCCGTTGTTTTTATCTTTTTCCCAACCCTCAGGTCCTACGGTGGATCCTAGCAGTAGTGGAGCTTGATCGGATTGCTGTTCCAGTCTTTAGGAGCTTGGATAGATGTAAAGCTCCAGTTATCCAGTTATCTTTTCTTTTGTTTGGCTATTGTATGAGAGTGGGATTATGTACTTCTTTATTTTGATGGATATTGTACTTGACCTTTATTGTGGTTTTATGATGTAACCAGACATGTTTTACTTCCGCTGTTATGAGATGATGTTTTAAAATTTCAAGTACTATTTATATCTGTCTTGTTGTAATTTTTCTGTTCTATATTCACTAAAATACTCCACCGATGCTATGGCATTCCCTTAGTGAGTGATCATAGCGGGAGTGGGGTGTTACAAAAACTATCATCTTTCCATATATCCAATGGTGAAGAGATTATAAATTGTTTAAGTAAAATACTGGATTGAATACTCTTCAAATATTTCCTTGAAAACATAGCTCTTTATAATTCAATCATTTGAATATCATTTACTCCCTCCGGTTCATAATATAAGTCGTTTTAGAGATTTGTACGGGAATTAAGAAAAAATCCAAATGCATCTTTTTAGTGGGTTGGCTCCTTTTTTCGTTTAAAACTAAGTTATTTTCTCTATTTCTAAGTACAAAAAAATGGTTGTTGGGATTTTCTAAGGAGCCGCCTACTCACATGAGCCAATAGAAATACTTCATGACAAGTCAATAAAGTAGGTACAATTTATTATGAGTGAAAACGTCTTATATTTTGAAAAATAAAAAACTTCACAAAACGACTTATATTATGAACTGAAGGGAGTATATAATAAGGAAATTTAATAACTCTTTACTAAACAAAACAGTATGCCAACTGTATGCTTTTAAAATCTTTGTTGATGATTCCCGATATAAACATACTTCAAAGCATAAGCTTACGAAGCCAAAACCTTTCGAAATAAGTATTTAAAATAGGTTACAATCTGTATTGCTTCGTCTTTTACATGTAAGGTCATCACGAAGGAAAACGTAATCGATTTAAGCTTTAATCTAAACAAAAATGATTTCACACCTCTATGGCGTCGAAGTTAAACAAGATATATTTTGCATCTCTATATTATCGAAGCGAAACAACACATATGGTTGCTTTGATTTATCAAAACAGAGCTACACATAAGTGCTTCGAACCCAAAATAATTTGGCTTTACAAAACGACATAAATCTCTTAAACCGATGCGAAACCAATTTATAAAAAGCGGAGTGAAGCAAACTGCTTCGATGCCGAAGCAAAACAAGAGGAGTTGGGTTGTTTTGAAACAATTTATAAAAAAGGTGCTTCCTTGATCAAAGTACTCCTTCACATCGTCCTTGGTTCGATAAGATCCTTAGTATCATGCGCTTCTCCAAAGAACGATACAACGAAGCAAAATGAACGAAGCGAAACACTGCTTTGACGATGGAAGAGTCACGATTATCATAAAAGCTGCAAAGTTTATATTTAAAGCAATGCTTTTCACACTCTTTATTTTTTGGCAAATTCTGATTGGGTCAATAAAGTTTCTTTTCAGATTTAAGTTATAGATTCGAGAATTAAAATATTTAAAACATAAGCAAACCCCTTAATTGGAAGCCACTTTAAAATTTTAATTAATTAAATATTTAAGCTTTTCTAGCTTTGAAAATTCATAGTAAATCATAGGAACATGAGGAAAATCCCGGAAAAAAAACGATAAATCCGTTTTCATATGTATATTTCATTACATATAAATTTCATGACCAAAATCATTATTCAGTAATTTTAAATAATTAAAATCTGAAATAAAGCATTTTTCTAGTCTTAGAAAATTCACCAAATATAATACTTTTTTGGAAAATCATGAAACTTGAAACCCATTTTTAAAATAATGTTTCTCTCAGCATACTAAAATCTCGAGTTAATTAGGTAACATATGGTGGGTTTTCGAATCTATACCTGCACTATTACTTCATGAAAATGCACTTAAATCATCAACAACCATATATGTCATTCGTTTATCATCTAAACTTGACATGAACAAACATGTAAGCATACATGAATTCGGGTCTTATCCTAGAACTGAACCATCAAACAAAAAATAAGTGTGGATATCATTATTCACCTTGATTAGAATATGAGAAAACTTGAGATTTGAGTAGATTTGAATTTCTAAGCTTTGATTCTCTCCTCTAGCTTTTCTTCATCTCTTTCTTTAGAAATATGGCCGACCTCTATATTGTTTTTGTTTTGTAAATGAAAGTGGAGAGATATGGGAGGTGGTGAGGGTTTAAGTCTTAGGAAATAGTCTTTACTATTTTACTCCTCATAATCCTCCTTAATCTTTATTTACCAATTCTAATTGATATAATTAGTTATTCACTCATGTCTCGGTCTAGTCAAATCTCATTCTCCTCATTAACTCATATTATTTTATTTAATTTAACTAATTAAATGTTCTAAGAATATAACCTACTGTTTTTTGGTAAAGTGAGCAACAATGGAAATTGCTGAGGTTGGTAAGATTCATTATAGATGTCGACTACATGAATTTGTTTCTTCTTTTGCACGAGTTTAGTTATTTTATCTATTAAATAATATTAAAGCATAAGAATTTCATGCTCTCTTATTGATTCTAGGGATTTTCTCCTCCATCCCTTAGTTCACTGTAGATATTACTATTGTAAAATCCCTACAATTTAGTTTTATCGTAATTATTACAATGCTCTACTAATTCTCCATCCTATATTTTACATTTAAATACCAACATTTTATAATTCCTATAGTTATGGAATTGTCATCACTTTTCTTTTATTGTTCGCATATTCAAATTAAACTAACTGATCTTGAATTTAACTTTTCAAATGAATTCAAATAACTAGTATTTATCAGTTGATCTTATAAACCAAAAAATGATAATTCAACATGTGTACCACATTCATATTAGCAGAAATGGTAAAGTTAAATTTTCATTCAAACCTATAGAGTTTTTTTTATGAAAATAAATAGTATTTATAATAGTCATGTCCTCAAAACTGCCAACATGCCCTCAAAACTTCAAACCTATAGAGTTCAAAGTTTCTATAGTTATTTTACAAAAGTATCATCGATTCTCTAATTATCTTACATTCAAGTTCATATAATTTTTTCGTTCTTAAATTATATTTGATTATAAATAAATAGACATATTTTTCTTTCTAAAATTAGTATTTCATCACTAACGAACATGTACACGATTTTTTCTTTTAAAATTGATACGTCATTCTCATTTCCGTAGTTATTAATAGTGCACGACTTAAAAAGACGCAAAACCTCTCCAGGGCCTTTGAGCACGACGCGGTAAATAACGCATATCTTTTTAATTTACTGCACACGATTGATTTTTTATTACAAATTTAATAATGTATTTAAAATATTCGATATATTTGCTATATATATTTACAAAGATTTTTTAGGTATTTTTAAGAAGAAAAACACCATGAAGTATAACATTATAAATACAAAATTTCAAGCGTAATGGTTTTCTAAAATCAAAATCCAATATAATTTCAAAGCAATGTATGCATCATCAAATTCATAAGTTTTAGCATGTAACACCCCACCCCGAGACTCACACTAACAAAGTATTACTTTGTAATACTGACAGCTATAATAGGGCCGGTTATAAGCGATCATCCATAAGTCTTGTATTAAACAAGTATTGAATTCGTTGATTGGATGCTTAAGATTTTCTTTTCTTACCTCCAGTGGATTGACATACTCATTCAAGTCTAATACAAAACTACGGTGACTAAGGATTTATTCATAACAAACTATAACAACATCATAAATAACAGATCACATAACAAAATACATATATGTACAGATAGCGAAAATACAATATTATATGTGCTACATACATGAATGGTTGTTAAAAAAACCATATACAAAAATAATATGTTCCAAAAATGAATATACCAGCATAAGACTCGAACACTCGACACAACTCAGGTTCTAGCCTTAAGTAGGATAATCCATGATAATAGCAAAGCAACACACGAATTTATTGCAAGCAATTAACGTGAAATAACTCGGTTTGTCCCTAGTACATAAAATATATGAGTCAGTCTGGCTTAAACGTATCAGTTAGAACAAGATAAATAAAATATAGTTTTACATATAATATAGACTCAGATCAACATTATAACACATGAGATAGGTTCATGAAATCAACACACAAGTTACTCATGTAAGGTGAGAATACAAAACACGTTTTCATCAACACAAATTACCCGAACTCTAAGGTTAGGGTTTACCAAATCTTGAAATCACATAAAACACTGGATGTAAACCACAAAAACCACAATACATAGAACTTGCTTAGGAGTTCAAAGCACATAAATGTAATCATCATATATATATATATATATATATATATCCATAGATAGCTCTAAAGCTATGAAGATATATAACAATCATAAACAAAATGGTATTTTTTTTAGAAATCACAAATTTTGAAAATAAAAAATAATGAAATCAAAAAAATAATACAAAATGGGTTCCATTCACAAATGGCAAGCCCGAGCAACGCCGCACGTGCACAACATAGACGACCGAAGCTTGCCAAGTACTAATCAACAAATATGACGTCTATCGCAGATGGCCTGAAGGTCTAAACACCGATTATTTAAAAGCCTGATGCAGATGACCTGAAGGTCTAACGCAGATGACCCGAATGTCTAGTACTGATAATATCAAAGAACGTGTCACAAATTTTTGAATAATAACACGAAGAGCGATAACAGTACGTCTCATACCATACGTTCTCACTTGTTAGTTTACTACTTGTCAACTAATTCCACACTAAAGTAGCTTTGATCGGACAAGCCTGAAATTAACTGATATAATATACATCATAGTTACTAAGGCGCGCGCCAAAGGCTCAGGTGCAGGCTTTGCGCCTCTTTGGCCTTCAAGGCGCCTCGGGCCTTGGCTAACTGAGGCGCAACTAAAGCACGCCTTTGGCCTTTTTTCTCAAGGCGTTGGGGGCTCAAATAAGCATCTCTTGAGAAATAATTGATTTTATGCCAAGTCCACTTTCATTTGGACCTGATTCGACTCTTAGCTCTCAAATTTGAATAGTTTTGTTCAATTTTTAGGGTTTTCCCTTTCATTTTAACGCATTCGGCACTAAATAAACCGTTGCCGCCTCAAGTCGCCTCTGCCACCTCCTCCTGTGATGCTGCCGCTATCAAGGGTGTGTGTTTGTGTGTGTGTATATATATATTTAAAATATCAATGGCTGTTTTTTAACTGTTTTTTCATTTAAATTAATTAGTTTAAACTTTAATCTAAACTTGTTAGTTAATTTACTGAGTTATGCTTTAAATTTTAAATTAAAATTTATTGAGTTATGTTTTAATTTTAAAGTTTATAGAGTTATGTTTTAAACAATTGAATTTATCGAATTTGAGATCGTTTTAGTTCCGAAATTGCATTTGTGACTTCGTATCTACTAATCTATGTTTTTTATCACTAAAATTATCGTTTTGGCAGCATTTTGTAGTGCAGTTTTTTTCTAGCAAAAATAAAAAATAAAAAAATCCAAACTTGTATAAAAGTCACACAAAAATGTCCAAGGCTTAAGCCTTGCCTCTTTTTGCGCCTTTATGCCTAAGTACTATGATATACATACATGTCCCATACCATGCGCTTTATCATATCGTGTAAGTCACTTTCTTGTTCTCGAAGAGTGCATAAATGTTATAGAAAATATGTAGTTCGAGAAAACGAGTTTAAAATGATTTTTGAAACTATTTGAATTTTTTTCCTTTAAAATCTCTTTGTACTAGAGAATATAAACATATATAAAATAGCTTTAGAGATAATTATACATTTTATAAATAAAAAATTCTTTAGAAATCGGTTTTATAAAATGTGTGCATAAGCTAACCAAAATTCACAGCAAACTCAAAGAAATCGCAATACGCAAAACTTAACGAAAACCGTCGATTCGCTATTCGAATCAACTTTAATATCGGCTCTTCCATATGAAGGGATAGACATTTGAAATCAACTTAAACAAAGCACCAAAAATCATCACACATGCAGTAAAAAGCTTCAGGAATTGTGCAGAAAAAATTCAGAAAATAAAAAATTAAGACACAGGAATTAGAGGCTCAGTCTGACATAAATATTCCCCGTGCTTGGCGAACTTTACACTTGCCAAGGCCAACCCTAGGGTCAACCTTATAATAGCAATGGTCGACCGTTAGGTCGACCTTATCATAAATTAGGTCGACCTTATGGTCGCACCTGTTACAGGCAAGAATGCCTACTTCGTCTTCAATCTTGAACATGAATTTGAACTAGTTTCAGATGGTTTTCGAGTCCAATTTTGAGCATGCATGGAGAGTAATATTCAGACAACAATCTAGAACAAATCCGACAATGGATCGAGACAAACGAAGGAGCTACAAGCTCATAACGATCAATGCAGACTCAGGTTTACTGTAAACTCAAAGATTTCAAACTTGTTTGCAGTAAACTACGGGTTCACAGAAAAACACACATTCAACACATGCACAACTCGTTTAAGCTAGAAAATATGGGATTTAACTCACCTTGAATGGATTTGAGATGAATTTATTTGAATTAGCTTGTAAAATGTTAGCTTTTGGCTTTGCAAAAGTTTCAGACGCCTGTAGAATGCGAAAGACAGACATGCAACACAAAATGAAACATAAAGTTTTTTTTTTTCCCCAAATTCGAGAAATTATGCAATTTGATTATCAAGTTTTGAGATTACTTGGTAGACTTCATTTTCTTAAGCTTTTTCTTAGTTTTATTTTGAATTTGGAGCTTTGATTTGTTAATTAGTGAAGGTGAGGTTAACTTATTTCTCAGGAAGAAGGAGATAATGACTGGGAAAGAAGATATGTATGTTTCTTTTCTTTCCAGATATTTTTCTCCTGCTAATTAACTTGGGTTTTTGGCTTTATTTATGACCCAAATGGCCTAAGTGGTACAAGATCTTGGTTAATTAGGCTACGTGTGGCTAATCTTAGTTACGCCAATTAACATATGTTCAACTTATTAAACACATTCTAACACCAAAATGTTGCAAGTTTTAATTTGTTTCAACTTTACAAGATTGTCACAAACATATATAAAATTATTTCAAACAACTTAAACACAATTTTCATTGCAAACACAACAGAATTTACATTTTTAATAAAACGTATATTTTAAATTTCTTTCTGTTTAAAGCTTACATTTTCAACGTATAAATTTGTACAAAATACATTGTCTTAACAAAATAAATGTACAAATTTCACAACAAACGTTTTAACACTTCAATATTGATTTTCGATCAATATTTAACTTAGTATGTTTTTATTTATACTCAATTAAATTTAAAGCACACTTTTTACAACTAAAATTCATTGTTAGCAATAATCTTACAAAATCATTGCCTTTATTACAATATAATTCCTTAACTCATGTTTTTACCACAAATCCCCATTATAAAGTTTTTTTTTTAACTTTATTTTCTTTATATTTGTTCAACAAACACATTTACCCTCAGTTCAACACAATTACTCGTATAACCCTCAATTAATGATTATACGAATTTTCTTTTTTGAATTCGTACTTTGTTTTCCCTACTTTTAAATTATAAAACTTAATATAATTTTTTTACCTACGCACCCAAGCTCAAGGTTGTTACATAGCATCTTCCTCGTGTATCTCATTTAAATTTGTGTCTTCTTTGTGAAGATGTAAATGAGTTGAACCTGTGCTACTAAACTGTTTGATGTGAATATTCTTCTACTTGAATATATAGCTTTCACCTGTTGCTCTAGCAGTAACATCCCCGATTAGGTCATTATTATTGTCATCAAATACAAGCCCATCTTAATCATTAGATACATCATCCATATATCCCGCTATTGATTTATTATAAGGTTTTTTTTTTTTAAAAAAAAATAGGCCTCTCAAAAAAGCTTATTTGACAAATATACTTGATTACAAAACTTATTATGAAAATAGGTTTGGTTTTGGGTTCAGAAGTCTTATACTTGCGTGTTTTGTAAATGCACATGTACAAATACGTACATGCGCATTTACAGAATGAGCAAGTTCAAAAAGTTTTTTCTTTTCTTTTTTTCGTAAACATTTTTGCGTGTTCTGTAAATGCGCGTGTACATATTTGTACATGCGCATTTACAGAACGCGCAAGCATAAGGCACATGAATCAAAAACAAGCATATTTTCATAATAAGTTCCAATGAAGCCTATTTTTAAAATAAGTCTTCTTCAGAAGCCTATTCTAAAAATCTGTTCTTCTTATAATCATCAATATGCATCAAGAATATTGAATATTTAATATTCCATAATATGATGAATACTAATTTTTATGTTGTGTGGAGTATAAAAACTGAAAAACAAATAAAAAAGAAACAACATTCATATAGTGAAAATGCACGACATTTTTGCACCGTGCGCCATTTGCGTCATTTGTTGCGTCTTTTCTTACGCGTTGCGCCATAAGGAAAAAAGGCGCAAGCGTCACGCCATGCTCGCCTTTCATGACTATGGTCATTTCAAATGTATACAATGTTTTATTTTTTTATGAAATCGGCAAGTCAAATTTGTCCTTAATAATATTGTTAGGAGTGACATTCAAATTAGCGATAAATGATGAATATTTGTTTTTTTTATTTAGAAAATAATAAATATTTTAAATTATCAAGGTATGAAACAATGGCTTAAAAATTAGCTTATGGTTTTAACATATTAAATAATAATATGGTTTGTAACTTTTCAGGTTTAATTTCAGTTAAAGGTTACTTTTAATCGTTGAAAAAGTATTTTGATAACATCATAAACCATTTTTGGCAACTACTTTTATATCTACTGCAAAAAAATTGAATGCATAAAATGTATTTGGTTCATCGACTCTAGGTATTTTCGTCATTCTCAAAGTTAGTATTTGAAATTCAATCAATATATCAGTTTCCTTCTAATCAAAAATACTAAAGACTGATTGCTAAATTAAAAATTTATGTGCTTAAATGTTTATCCACAAAAAAATTAAAAATATTAAGTCTTGAATTAATTATGAATACCAATTTCATTTGTTTTCTTACCAAATATCAAATTCTAAAAAATAATTATTCAATATATAACTCATTTTTATCAATAAAAATAACACTTAATTTTTTATTCAGATGTAAAAATATATAAATCACATAACAAAAATTGCATATTGTTTTTTAAAAAGAAAGTTCAATTCGTAACTCATTTATTAACAAATTCACCACATACTAGGTAGTAAGTTTTTCTTTTTTAAATACATAAAAAATTACCAGTTAATTGTCGATAAATTTTTTATGGTAAATGCAAAACGTATGGGATCTTATGAATTACAAATTGTACAGTAATACTAACAATTATACTGTAAACAAGTTAATTGCATTCTGATTTGGGTTACAAGCTGTATAGTTGAAGAAATTTTATTAATTTGATATGCAGTATGATCTGTTACTTGCATTCTGAGCAGGCATATTGTGAGATTCTTTAGTAAGATAACCACATATTTTTTTCCTTTTTCTTTTATATATGTAGAAATGGTACACTAATATCATAGAGGCAGACAAGGTGCAACCGCTGAAGAAAACGGCAAATGGTAAATTATACTCACCTGCTGCTGTAGATCTCTTCAGAATTTTGACAGAGCAGATTCAAATTGTGAAAGATAATAGCACAGATGTCATGTTGTACCGAATAATTCTTGCAGTGATCCAGGTAGGCATATAAACTATGTTTTTTTAGGGCTTTTTATTCTCTTTTTAATTTTCAAAAAAATTTCCCATGGCGCTAATTACTTGCATTATGCTTTCCCTTGTCAAGAGCTTACCCTTCCATGCATTTCTTCTTACACTGCTTATAAATGTCAGAATTTTACATAGTAGTCAAGACGCTAAGGCGCAAGCATTGAGCCTTGGGCTTTTTGGTGTGCCTTTTATATGAATTTGATCTGCTATTTTACTAACTACAAAACAATTTTTTAAATCATATTTTATAATTCATTCAATTATCTACATATTTATTGGAAAATTTAAATTTTAAACCATATTTTATAATTTATTGAACAATTAAAATTTATTTAACTATTTATAAACAAAATTTTGAATTTAGCCAACAAAGTACCTCAAACTGCAAAAAGGCGCAAGCCTTGAGCCTTGGGCTGCGCCTTGATAATTATGTAATTTTATAACTGGGTCTTGCAATATTTCCAGTGGATTCTTAAAGATTTGCATCTTAATCATTTGTAAGCCCACCCTAGAGCAATATGTTAGTGAATGCGTAATTCTAATATTTCATGGTCCATACCTTGACCTTTATGATTGCATGCTTAGAAACATTCGAATTTGTGTTACCATTCTTCCTGGGGCTTTAACCTTGAACATCCCTATCTTTCCTTCTGCAAATTAATTGACAAGTCAATAATTGATGAAACTTTCAGTTCTTTCTACTAGATAGATTAAAGAGATAATTTCGTTATTATCACAACCATCTTGCCATGCTCGTTGTCAGAAGTGATACATAAGTTTCTTCATCGAGATAAATTTGGGGGGATGCCTAGGCACCTGAATTTTTTTGATGGTTTGAGTTGGTGGATGTGGTGGGAAGACCTGCCTACCTCGAAATGGGGACACAACTCATCAGATTTCTGAATCAATTACAGTTTGTCAGGGTCTTTAATTTCTTCCCTAGTCTAGATGTAGTGTTGGTGATCAAAACTTGACATAGTTTTGTTTACCATCCTTTAAGATCAAGGTTGTATCTATTCATTAGATTTACGTTATGTACACACCAAGCCAGAAGCTAGTTCTGACAATCTTTCAGGCTTACGCCATAGGTGGACTGATGTAAAAACTATTAATAAGCATGAGAAGTCCATAGAATACGCAGTGTAAATTACTAAAAATCACCATGAGTATGTTGTTCTTTTTACCCTAAGTTTAACCACAATCAAAACAACCATGTTCTGACTCTGGGCTACCTATATAGTGGCTAGCTGTGTGTAATTGAATGGATTGGTTCGGCAGTGATGGTAACGGTTTAATTGATGGCTTAATGTTGCATCACATAATGAACACGGCAAATGTCATCATTCATCACCATTTAAATCATGATTACACCATCTATGGACTGATCTGAACTCTCATGGGAAGTTGATCATGAATAAACAGTGTAAATTACCAAAACCACCATATGTTCTTTTTCTCCTAAGTTTTATCGTGTTATCAAAGTGCGCGCTATAGCGACAAATAGCGCATAACCTAGTGCTTGCACTGTTATACTTATAATAGCACAAGAGTTCCCTATAGCGCAAAAATAGCGCCCTATTTTATCATAGCGCAAAATAGTGCGCTACTCTAAATAGTGCATTATTTTGTTTTTGTCTTTTTTTTAAATGTTTGGACAATGAATTAAGTCCAAAATAGCGCGTTATTGTATATATAATGACCCAGAGGAAAAATGACAGAGTATGACTCGAAAGAAGAAGAAATTGACGATCGTTTAAATAATGATTAATGGTTATGATTTAGATGAAACTAGTGACTATATTATAAATTTTATAAGCATAATATAATTTCTTGTTTTGTCATTGTACACTTGAATCACGTTTAACTTTTGTTTATTTAAATCTTGTTATTATAGACTTTATATATTATTTTCATTTGATCTTATTTTCACTTTACAACTTTTGTCATTTATAATCTTTTTCTTAGTACTTGTTAGTAGATCTGTTTTTTTTTTTTACATTTTGTACAAAAATGTATTTTCATACATTTTTTCGTAAGAGTTTTATGTCACCATGATTGATAAATAGAATAAATTTCATTATAACTCACAATTATAAGAATAAATTTCAAATTTGTAAGACACAAATTTATTATATCCATATTTTGAATGTACAATATGAACTTATCAAATTTTCTGTAATATAATTACATTTTGCATAAAAAATATTTAATACATGCATAAAGTATGGAAGTGCTTGTATTTGGAGTCTTGAACAGTTTGAATATGACGCAAAATATGCAAAAAAAAAAAAAAAAAAAAAAAAACAATTAGGCAAAATATACTTGATTGCTTTTTTTTCCTAAATAAACGCAATAGAGCGCGCTATAATAGTGCATAGTGCAAGCCTTGCTCTATGTGCTGTAGACTACACTGGTTTTATCACAATTGGAACA
Organism: Allium sativum; assembly: GCA_030737875.1. Lineage (NCBI taxonomy): Eukaryota > Viridiplantae > Streptophyta > Magnoliopsida > Asparagales > Amaryllidaceae > Allium > Allium sativum. The sequence goes on along the minus strand of CM060920.1, from coordinate 395,834,930 downwards.
ACATTTTTGACTCTTGGCAACCCATACAGTGACTAGCTGTGTGTGATTGAATGGACTGGTTCGGTAGTGATAGCGAAAGTTTAATTGATGATTTAATGTTGCATTACATAATGAACACGTCAAACATCAGCACCGTGTAAATCAAGGTTCCTTGTACGTACACCCAGATATACCTGAGCTGTATCCAAAGATGCTTGGTTTTTGCAAGTTCAAATGGGTTTACTTCTTCCTATTTTGTAGATTGTGAACAATATCTTGGATGGACTGAAATTTTGGCTCTTCACCATATTGATATTTTAAACTGACGAATAGAGGAGTTTTTCCGTTTTCATATCCAAGTCTTGGACAAGGAAGGAATGTTTTTTTATTGATTTTGTATAACATTTGTTATGCAACATTTTTGCAAATAAATCTTTTATTTTCCAAACAAACTTCTTTGTTTTCTAATGAAATTATTTGCCTTTGTAATGTTTTATCCCTTTTTTCTTTTGTAAACTCAATCTTTTAAAATTCTCTTTTTTTAAAAGAAAAACTGGAATGAGTTTTTGTTTCGTTATTTATGTTTTTCTGTTTATTTCTAAATTGATTCACAAGTCATATGTTAAATGGTGGTAAAGAATAGTTGATCGTGATTTTTTTTTTTTTTTTTTTTGAGTAAAAGGATCTATGGTTCACAGAAACATGGAACCACACTATATAATATAAGATGAGAAGTACATAAAAGATAATAGCCAACATACTTGGTTATACGGCAAATAAATAAAATGTTACATGGCTACTGGCTTGCTCGAACAACCACAGCAACATGAATGTGTAAGAGTCAAGCATGAATATATTACATTGAGCAGCAAAGTTTACACATAATGTTAGACCGATACATCTAGGAGACTAACCAATGAACTCGGGGGGAGTAACCAACGGTGTTCGGCGAGAAGATGACTTTTCCTTCCCAATCAATGGCAGCCAGAATTTTTTTCATTATTGACCCCAAACTCTCTATCTGTGCAAATAACAATGACGTCGTTCACTAGTTTGTAGAAAACCCCCTGTCATCATTTTTATTGTTGGAGACCTATTGTGTAATATATTTTTATTTTATATACAAACGGGTGGTAGAAAATAGACATCCACAATTTAATTGAAATACAGTTAGGTCTCGACTAGAACAGAGTTTAAATTTGAAATTAATATGTTGGCTTGTAATGTAAAATATACATATTGTTTTTTCCACTATGTGGTAGTGGTAATAGTATTATGATATAAGTGATTGGGATCATTGAGCACTAGGTATGTGGAAACTCGACAAACTTCAACTTACTGTGTGAAAGAGTGAACCAATGCATCAGAAAAGGGTGGTGTATCAAGAAATTAACTGAAATTTTCTGAAGTATACTGAAAAAAAAAGTTATTTTGTTTGTATTGCATAAGTTAATCATATGCTAAAATATACCTTCACAAGCATCGTGTCTTAGCATTCAGTGTTAAACCTTTTTTCTCTCTCAGATAATGAGTGATTTTCAGGCAGCTCAAAGGCGTAGGCTTGAGGAAGTGGCTTCAGAAAATGGTTTGGAACTTCTTTGTGCAATGGTTTGTGCCCAGCAAACCTACTATTATATGATATCATTTTAACAGTAATTATGATAATAATAATAATAATAATAATCCTCCTATATTACGAGCATTTGAACCTTTATGATGATAGATAAAACCCAAAATGTTGTCCCCTTATCAATTTCCAGCCACATCACGTCTTTGGATTTCAAACCTTTTCACCAGCCAGTAATCATGTGTAGTCACATACGTATTTACTTACACCTAGACCTCACATATGTATCAAATTTTGTGATTTTTATTTCCAAGCAATGTTGACTGCCATCATTCGAGTTTCATATTTTTATATCTATGAACCACTCAAATTTATTTTTCAAAATATGTAAGAGTCGCACTGTGGAAGTTATCCCTACATGATGTCATCAGGTGGAATATACTTCAAATTCTGTGGCTTCAAAAGGTATACACACTTGTCATATACCCTAACATGTAGGCGTTTTCTAAGCTTGTTTACAGGAAAACAAATTTACTAACAATCATTTTAATCATAATGTATTTTATGTGTTGCATTGCATTAATGACATTTTAGCCCTTTCATGCTCTCTAATTAATAACCTGTCATCCTTTGTGGTGAACTACATAACGCAATTTCTTTTACTTGATTTCCCTATTTTGCATTACAGATCAATAACAACTTGCGTTGCTATGAGCTATCAACAGAACTTGGTAACAGCACAATTGAAGCTCTTCCACGAAATTATGCTGAACAGGTTAGCGTTATACTTTAGGTGTTTATGAGTTACAGTCAGTACTTCTTGTTATCATTTCGTATGGTGCACATTCTGAATATCATTTTACGTGCCATTTCTATATCGTATTTTTTAATCGGAGTTTTTAGTTAATAGTTTATACACTTCTGTGTTTCCGACATTTTAATTGATACTTACCCTGTAATTGTGGCATATATAGGATTTTTCTTAGTGTTTCTGCACAACTAGATTTTAGAAGAGAGAAAATGAAGAATAGACAGGAAAATTCCTCCAAAGAACCTCTATTAATTTCACCAAAAAATCACAGAAGAAATTGTAAAAATTGAGAAGGTATCTCAATCCCTAAAACTTTAGGAAAAAAAAAATTACTTTTTCACACTCCTCTAATGAACAATACACATGCACATTTTTATAATAAAAAAATACTTAGTGTTCAAATCCTCATTTATATGGCAACAAATAAATTGTTGCATCCAATATAAAGAGTGAAATCCACTCTTTTATTATGATTTACATATCCGTATATGCAATGGTATTTTGAGAAGGTCAACTATTTGTTTTGTTTTGTTTTTTAAATGTGATTCTATATCATAAATATCAATCCTATCGAAATTTATAAAATTCTATAAATATTGTAATAAATTTCAGTTAGAATTACACCTTGACTCATAATATCTTTAAAATCTCTTTTTACTTATCGTATCACAAAATCCAACAATCTCCATCTTGTCACCAAATTCAATATCTGCATGCTCCAAACAATCTTTAATACCTGTATGAAAACAAATGTTGCAATCCCAAAATAACTCCTTACCATGTTTCAAACTTCCTGAATATGAACGTCCTCCAATTGAACATGCATATCATATATAAATTAGAATTTGTTTTGACACCACAAATGTCTGGAAGCAGACCTTGTGGTTTTCAGTTGCATGCTCCACCTTGATTCAAACAAATTGTCTTTCCAACTCCAAATTGAGAACTTTCTTCATTTTCTACTGTCTTTCCAAGCAGTTTGTACATATTGTTGTTTTTCTTTTTGCGTGCAACATCTTTCTGTTTTTTTCTTCAAATCATTGTAATTCGACCTCGTATTGAAAAATTGCAGCCTTTTATGTCAAACTATACTACAAAAATAAGATTCTTTGTAATTTTTGAGATGTGCCCAACTCTTATAACCAACCGTTCGTCAGACATCTTCAACCTAACCGAGCCTATTCCCTTGTCATGTAAGTATCTAACATTAGCAGACTCCACATTGCTTTCTTGCTTCTTATAATTAATGAATGCTCCATTTTGGTGACATATATGGAAACATGCATCCGAAATAAGCATCCATAAATTCATTCTATATTTGTCCTTTTTAAGCTTGTGGCAAAAAAATTGATAGATGACCAAGTTTTTCACAGTAAAAACAGATGAAATTCCTCATCATGTTTGATTTGTTTGGTTGCATTTCTATGTTTGTTCTGGTTCTCCTTGTAAAATGTATCTCTCCATTTGGATTTCCAGTTTCCTTTTTTTCCTTAAATTCATCCTAGTGTTATTACGGCGCTCGACTAATCGCGACTAGTCGTCGATCAGTCAAGATTGGATCATCGACTGGAAGAGTCGATTTGCCATTAGTCGAGATTGAACTCAAAACCCTAACTCGAACTCGAACCCTAACTCGAACTCGAACCCTAACTCGAACCTTAAACCCTAACTCGAACTCGAAGTAGAAGCGAAACCCTAACTCGAAGTCGAAGTCGAACCCTAAACCCTAACTGAAGTCGAAGTCAAACTTGTCATTAATTGCAGATGGCAGTAGAAGTATTAACTGCCGTTTATTATAATATGTATTAACTGCCGTTTATTATAAACTGCAATTGGCAGCAGATCCTTCTACCGAAACAATCTATATGATAATATGTATGCATATATTTATTTATACACTTTAATTTTGTATTAATATTTATTTATCGACTAGTCTGACTAGTCGACTGGTTGGACCTCTATCGACTCGACTTGCCGCTGTAATAACCATGATTCATCCTTTATTTCTCCTCATTAAGCAGTCTACTAACCACCGAACTCATTGAAACAACTCAATTCAACTTTGAGTTATCCAATGCAACTAGAAGTGTTTTCCAACCCTACGATAATGTACTCATTAACTCTAAAGTGCATGTTTAGTGATCCATGTTATAATTTACGTCTACCTGTTGGTTTACATTTTTTTGAAAATTTTCGAGATGCTCTCCAATTGATTCACCTTCATACAGTTTTAGGTTGATCAATCTTTTCATTAGAAGTGTCATGTTTGTTGTAGAATTCTTTGAGTAGATTCAATCCAATTTCTTCCAAATTTCAAAAGAAAATGTTTTATTAGCAACAGTATGAAACATCGTATTCTGCTAAATACGCAACATAACTGCTGTAGCCTTCCTACCAGAAGTCTTCCGGTTTGCTTCAGATACATTGTTAGGTTTCTTCCCTTTGTTTTCAGGTGATTGAGGAAGACCGTTAAGATATAGAAAATTCTCCATGTTGACCTTTCATAATTCTCAATTTCTCCTATTAAGTTTTTCAACATTTATCTTTGTCATTAGCAAAACTCTCTTCATAAAATTTATGTAGTAACTAGTAAACTCCAATACCAACTATTAAGAATTTTCTACTAGAATTTATACACGATTAGATTTTTAAAATAGATAAGAAATGAAGAAAAATAACAAACAAAGAAATCTCTCTAAACAAGCTTTATTAATTTCACCAAAAAATTACGACAGAAATCCTACAAAATTGAGAAGATATCTCAATTTCTAAAATTTAAGAAAAATAATCTTATTTCACACTCCATTATGGACATAAATTACTTGGTGCGCAAATCCTCATTTATATGGCAATAAATAAATAGTTTCTTCCAATTTTAAAGAGTAAAATCTTCTCATTTATTATGATTTGCATATCCGTATATAAAGGTGGATACCCAGTGCCAAAGGCTCCCGTACTCAAGCGCGAGAGGACTTCCTAGGTCAGTCTCCCGTCCTGGTACTATTCTCACGGCTTTCCGGGCTCTGGGGGGTGGTCGATTAGTGCGCACATCCTTTCCCACACAAATCATAATCCTTTCCAAATCTATAAATATGGTAATAAATTTGAGTCATCTTGACTGTTCAAAATCTATTTAGGTTTGGAAATATTGTATTACAAAATCCAGTACATAAAAATAAACAGGTTAGTGATGACTTATTAATGTTGGTTCTGGATTAAAGTAGTCATTCAACAATTTTTACCCACTTTTATGTTTAAACTTTAGATTGTCATTGTAAATATGAAACCGTGAGCTTGACCAGTGATTTTGCTTTCTGTTTATCATGTATCCCTAAGCAAGGTCACTACATAAATTGGTTGGCCTAATTGTTTCTTATTTATTGACACCATAGCTGTATATTTAGTACACCTCAGCAATTCTATATTTTACCACTATTTTGTCCACTGACTCTTCCATGCATGTTACAGATCGACTTTGAAGATACTTGTAAAGGTTTCCTGGAGGTTGCAGTGGTTTGTAAAATTCAAAATATATTACCCATTCGTTCTGTTGTAGCATTCATTTGGGAAACTGTGGATTTTCCTATTATGCAGAAAAACACACACACACACATGTACATATAGGAGGAAGGTGATCCCAGTTTCTAAACACCCTTGTTTATTCCCAAGTTCTCGGGTGATTGATTAAACAAATCATACAGTTAACAGAAAGAAAATCCTTAAAAAAATTTTTTTTTCAAAAGATGGAGATGCAACAGATCTTATGTTTAAAATTTTAGGGATTCCTAAATTATTGGATGCAGATCCTTTCTTGCTCTGTCTTTACATGTTCCGTGTAATTTTATGAATTGATTTATTTCATTTATGTTATGTTTAGTCTAGCTAAACTGAAGGTATACTAGGAATTATGTGAAGCTTGAATACTTATCAGTTATTTAGCATGCTCAACTAAGTCTGATATATTATGTAAATGGTTATATATTTCAAGCTAGGATCTTAGTTTCCTTCTACTTCAAAAATATTATGCTGTCTCCTTTGCATGATTATAACATCTAGGTATATATGTGAATGCTTTCCTCTTTTATTTTTTGATTTTCAATATTGATCTACCTAACAAATATTTAAAGTTGTAACAACCCGGTTGAAAAGAGTGTCAAATGAGTATTTCAATAATTCTTATTTCACAACTTTACACAAAATAGTCTTTTGCTCTCATTCACATCCACTTTGTTTAATATTGAATGAAAAACATTTTTTTCAATTTGGCCCCTTTTACAAACTTATAACGCAGATAGCCTTGTTTTAAGCTAGTTACAAACATAGCCTTGTTTTGACCAACTCAGCACTGATTTGGCTAAATTACACTGACATCATTTCACATGCACAGTGTATTTTTTTAATTTACACTAGCGCCATCTGAAATAGTGCCAGGCTTTAAAAAAAATTTACGCATCAATACAATTTTCTTCTTCTTAATATTTGCATTGGCTCCATTTCAAATGGAGCCAATGCCACAATGACCAAAAAAAAAAAAAAAAGGCACCATTTCAAACGATATCAGTGTATTTTGGCCAATTGAGTGCCGAGTTGGTCAAAACTGGGCTATATTTGTAATTATTTTCGATATTGGGCTATTTGTGTCATAAGTTTGTAAAAGGGGGATAAAATGAAAACAAATCCTTAATTTTGTGGTTTCGCTTAGTATATCTTGAAATGAATTACTAATCAAGGACATTTACTAAATCGAGGCAGTCTACATTCTACATGCAGGAAGCTATCCATCCGATGGTTAATTTTATATTTGAAGATCCTGGCGTACAAGATCTGATTGTCAAGATTTACCAGAGAGGTATATTACATTACCATCTCATACGTTGAAGTATGTTGTCAGTTTATATCTGAATGTATGTATTGTACTTCATTTATTCTGATCTTATCATGACTTCTTCCTCATCCCTCTGTTTTATATGTCAAAGACCAATTTCTTTAGAAGGATTTGACATGTTATTATCTTTTATGCTATCAGGCTCACAGTTTACTATTGATGCTGGTACATTGTCGGCTGACCGTAAATCTTCCCTTTATCATGAAACAATGTGTAATTTGAACTCAATTTGTTTCTTCCAGATTGGTACGAGGGGTTGGTTACAGAGTCGCTTGTTCTAACATTTGCTGATTACTATTCAACTGTAAAAGGGTAAGCATATTTCTCTTATGTAGTCAGATGGAGGTGGTCGGTTGATAGATGTATCATTAAACTGATTCAAATAACCAATTTCACTAATTTAACTCTGTGCTAGAATTTTGCAGTTTTTTTAGTCAATTTATGTTTTGTTACTTCTAATATATGTAAGTATAATATCTTTAAAAATAAGATGAACAAGTAAGTCATAGTTTGTCGATTGTGAACCTTTATAACTGGTCCTTTACTATTTGATTCTCTAGGAGTTTAATCGAAAGAGTCCTTCAATAATGCAAAAGTAGTTTTAAAATATTTTGCATGCCACGTTATCAACACAATAGAATGGTGATTATGCGATGCGTTTGACAAAAGAAATGCTAGTTAACAATGGTATGTTATGTACCACCTAAATCTAGTAATACTACTATGTACTACCACCTAAGTACCCAATGGCCTTTTTTTTAGTAACCAAAGAGTTATTATCAATATTATGACAGCTTCGTCATCTATCTGCCATTGTCTAGTGATTGAGTAACAATTACATGATGAATAAGCATTCATGCCCACTTCACAGGAGTTAGACCTGACATACTTCCCACTCTCCTGAAAGCGGGTGATATTCTCCAAAATTTAGTAGCACCTTTTATTATACTTGTACATATTCAATGTTGGGTGGGTGGGTGGCTGGCCCCTACAGCTAGGTTGGTTTAAACTTGATTTAATGTTGTATAAAACATGATTACTTTGTACCTCAGATCCATTTGCATGTTCTTATTTGGATGTTCTTAGTCCCTTAATAAAAATGCACATTTTGGTCCAACACGATTAAAACACACATTTAGCCAATCAGTCTTCCTTTTATTGCATATGAGTCACCATATCAAATTTATGTTTATCCAATTGTGCTCCATATATTGGATTTTGGTGCGCTAATTTTTCGAAATATATCGAATCACAAGCATGCGTAAAATTATCATATGCATAAGGTAAGAAAGGGCACTGGTTGTAATTTAGTTATACCGCATTTGAGGCTTCAGAAAGTGGAGAGATGAGATATATTCATCAATGCATGTTTTATACATCTACAGGCGACGATTTTCCAATCTCTATATAGGTGTATATTTGACATCATACAGATCATAACGCAGCCATAGATAGTGATCCATTTCAGTTTCCAAGGTTAGCGTGACTTCTTGTAGATGTATATGTTGGAATATTTCGACAATTGGGTCACATATGTAAAATAAAATGTGTTGTGCTATTTTGGTGTAAAGCCTAATTAAAGTGATCTAATTTTGGATTAGAATTAATAGGCTTAAAGTTTAAGTTATCATGGGCCTAATGTGTAGATACCGGGGCATTTTATAATTTGTTGAAGCGCCGAATTACAAAATGCCAACTCTATAAATAAAGGGTTATGGTCCCCGAATTATACAAGCCTTAGCAACTCTCTAACCTCTTCTACGGAGAGCTGATTTCAGATCTAGGGTTTGTGTCAATTTGGAAGACCAAACCTAATTCATCTTCTCGTTTAACAACTGACTACGGATTCAGGTATTGCACTGATTAAATACAGATTCAGGTACGCTTCCGCTAATCAAGTTATCTATTTTCTGATTTGTTCTCAATTAAATCAATATGGTTACATATTTGGATCTAGAGTTTCATGATTGGATATTGTTAAAGTATACTGAAATCCTAACAAGTGGTATCAGAGCCAACCATTATTGATTTTATTGGGAAAATTTTGTTTTTTGTTTGATCATATCTATGCATATGTATGTGATGAGTTTTTGTAGCATGATACATTCTGTTTTGCCATCTCAATAAATGTTTGATTTCTGTTTTCAAATCATAAGGTACCGTGTTTACATATAGGGTTAAATTTTCAGTTTTATATATTAAAAAAAAAAAAAAAAGTTTTTTTTTTCATTTTAATTAAAATCATGCTATAGTTTCAGATCTATCGTCTCATGCGCGTTCTTGTGTTGGTTCAATGGATCCAGGCATCAAACATGTATTATGTTAATATAATATAGTTTGCTAAAATCACTTTAACATGAGGACCTGCTTTGCATGCATTATAGTTTCACATGTTATGCCCTTTAACAATGAGAATAGTTTCACACGTTATGGGCGTTCTCATAAAGGACATGTTTTGGGTTCATGCATTATATTTTTCCTGCAAAGTGTCATTGTTTGTTTTATATTGTTATTGAGGATAAACTTTGCATGGAGCAGCATGATGGCATCATTGTTTTATATTATTTATTTATGGTTGTGAAACATGATAGCTGCATTTTTTTTTTATGATGGCATGTGATGTGGATGTATCATTAGTCAGTGAACAATATTTTTTTTTTTTTGGATCTCAGAACCCTTTGCATCAAGATTTTACCCATTCAACAGGATTTCAAAAAAAAAAAAAAAAAAAAAAAAAAAAAAAAAAAAAAAAAAATTCAGTGTGATAGGAATAAAGTTATGTTCAGGATATATTATGTTGAACGTTTCCATTCTAAAGTTTTTTTTTTTAAATCTGCTGTTGACCTACATTTATGTGTAAGGTTGGATCTAAGAATGAATTTTCTTTTCATTAAATGGATTGGCCTTGGCACATTTAGTTTCGTTTTTTAGATGATTTGCAAAATTATTAACAGTGGACGATCTAATCAGCATAGTGTATTGACGGTTGCATGTTGATGTGAAATATTTTATCTATGAATTCATTATTTAGTCATTGATTTATTCATCCTATTGCACGGTCATACATTTGAATGATTCAAGCTAGATGTTTTATCTCCCTTGCTAACATTAAGTACTGTACGGACCCATTTGAAGTCAAAAATTCCTTTATTATAGTAGCAATTACAGTATGCCAATTCTAATATCAGTAACTATGTTGTACACCATACATGCTGAGTTCTTTGGATGTTCTAGTTTAGGGATCTTTCGCTGCCAAATGAGCCCAAGGGTGTTCCCTGTATTTTTTTTTTTTTTTTGCCCACCTGACAGACCGTGTATAATATCAATGATCCTTGCTGCAAATATTCTGCATTTAAGCACTGATGCATGGTAATTGACACCATGTGAACTGTCGTATGTATGGGCTTAAAAAAAAAAAAAGCTTGTTAAAATTAGAATCTGACTTTAGTTTTGACCCAGCATGTTGATAAAGCGAACATGGATCTTGCCTATTTTATTTTTTGGTGAAAATACAAAGAGATTGGCAGCTGTACGCTTTTGTATTAATTTTCTCACTGTCATGATACTTGTAATAACAGATGATAAAGTTACCGCTAAAACGTATGAGTCCAGATGCTAATGGTGTGCGCACAAAGCAGCTGTATTTTTAGTTCATGCGCATACATAAAGATTATTATGGTTACTTCAGTCATTCAAGTTTTTCGGTAGGACATTTACTATGTCATTTATATACAATTTCGGATCCCGTCTATTTCTGATTTTCATCTATAACTTATGTTGTTTATTTACGATGACTCATTTCATCATATTTCTTAAGAGAATACCATGACGGTGATAACATAAAGTAACCGATTAAAATAGCTATGATTTAATCGTGTTGTGACATAGTTATAATTTTGACATTTTCAAGTATTACAAATATCTAAAGCTTTTTCGGGAGTGTTTTAGGGCACTCAAAGTACATTGTACACACATAAAGTAACAAATTCAAATATAATTTTGGCGTCTCTTTACAGCTGTAAATATTTTACATTAGTAGTGAATTAACTTTAAAATAATATGTCACCAAAGTGACCTCTATATTTTGGTGGTTCATGAAAATGTTTAATATTTGTGTGTAGTTATTCATGCGAATATTAGTCGGCCCAAAGGAAGGCTAATATTTGGCCGAATCACTTACACATGTGTGATGATAAATACGTGACAATTATAAAGTTTTTCGAGTGAATAATTAATCGGCCCAAAGGAAGGTTGTTATTTGACTTGAATTTATTGTCAGTGTCTGATCATTACAACAAGAATACCACTTACAGTTAATATTACTGTCCAAAGACTTGATATTAATGTGTACTAGGTATCTTGAGAAGAGACTTACCAATTATTTGAATTTACTATGGTTGATATTTGGCTATGAGCATATACGGTCAATCTTCATTTTATTTTTTCATTTAATTTAACTGAATTATCTGTCAATTTAAAGAATATTTCCATCTTGTTTTGGGATAAATATAAGGATTTGTATGAGAGCATGTTATTTGTTCTTGACTTTATAGATTTAACTCTTGTAACTAAGAGGGTTACAGCCAACCCTACTACGGTTAAATATTCTTATAATGTTATGAAGAATATTGAAAGGTGATAGAATTCAAAGGCAAGAGTTAAATGATCATTAAGTAAATACTTCAGAAGTTTTCAAGGATGTGCTATAGGTAACGATAACTAATTTTGTATAAGTTATCTACTGAGAATGGAAACGGTTTTTGTGAAAACAATAAGGGAAATCAAGCACTCTTTGTGGTGCTTGATTACATAAAGTCAAAGTAAAAGAAATATAAATGAGTACTATACGGAAAAAGATATTGCTTCAAAAGTTAAAGACACTCAAGTTATCGTTATTTTTGGTGCTATCTTCAGTATATTCATTTAAAGATTAAAATTATTTTAAGAATAATATGTTATCTTATTGGGTTAATTTAGCGCTTTGGTAACTAAAATAGAGATTGAAGTTTTTTATGATTGAAAAGTACTCATTTAATATACATTATAAATAAATGTATGAATAAGGATTAAGAAGTCGCTAAGGATCTCAAAGAAAAGAAATAACATACGGATATTTTTTTTATAGTTGTTTCTTTAACGAGATATACAGACATATAAAGTAAAATATACTTGATATTTTATAGCTATTATTGAAATTTAAGGCAATTTTTTTGAATTTATTTGATATATTTTTTATGCTGTCATTTAGACAGATTTCGGTTTTATATTTCTAACGTGAACATATTAGGTTATTATTGTTCATCAAGAAATAGTAATGTTAATTTATGAATAAATTCCAAATCTTATGTAATTGAAGCTCATACAAGTTATGGCTACTTATGCTAAATAACTTATGTAATGATATCTCAAATTTTGTTTTGGTGACTAATATATTTTTTGTTTCAGTTTACTGAGGAATTATGGATTGAGGTATCATAAAGATAGAAAATACTTTATTGATATTCTAAGCGATTTAAAGTTTATAATTTTTTTTATGAACCCACACTAAGGAAAAGTTTTAAAGCGGGAAATGCAATAGTTTTTTGAGGATGTTGAGTTTGGGGGAGAAATAAAGTAATACCATTGTCTTTAAAGAGAATCATTATCTTTGATTCAATTGCGGTTGCTTCTTCACTTAAAGTTTAAGATTTGTTTTTCTTTTATTAAGAAGAAGTAAATTAAGAACCATAATAAGACGTTGTTGAAGATAATTTTTCTTTAAGCTAAGGAAACTGCTTCAAGAAAACAAACTCAACAACCTCAAAGATGCAAGATCACTAAGGAAATCCACCTAAATGGGAAGAAATACTATTTCAGATTATTGTACAGTATTTCTTCATAAAGATAAATAATGGATTGATAAAGATGTTACTACGGACTTACATCAATCCATGTAAGCTACTAATTTAAAATGTGGATTTAAGAAATGAACATATAGTATAAATCTATATGGATAATAAAGTCTGAAATTTCCCTCTAACTTAAGTGATAAGATCATTGGTAATAATTATTAAAAGGAAATTTTATTTTCTTTTAAGAATGTTTCATTTTGGACTTGGTAAACGATTCTGAATCGATCACTTTGAAGCTTACTATAGTTTGTACTTTTGAGCATTATCTGATGGAGATTAAAGTTATATTTCTCAATGGAGACATTGTGAAACTACTTAAGAAACTCATTTATGGATTAGTCTTTTGTATTTGGGATTCAAATTCACCATTATTGTTCATGGGGTGATATTTTGGATTATTACAAAAGAATTAGGAAGATAAATGCTTCAAAGGTTAAGTATGTAAACCGCGATTCAGTTGTTTTTCTTTTACCAAACAGATAAATGCTACCATCCTTGAAATTAAAGAAATGCAAAAGATTTCTCATGCATTTGCAGTGTGAATTCTAATGCATACTAATGTATATACACATATGGATACGCGTGTATTATTTGGCAGATACTTTACTGATATTAAAAGTGGATCAATGATTTAGTAGCCAAAATGGTTATGATATATATGATATATCTTTAAAAGACAAAATAAAAGATTATATGCTCATAGATAAAAGATCGGATCGGGTGGAGATCATAAAGAATTACGATCCGGATATTTTGGATGTCATTACTGTAAAAGATCCACTTCTAGCAATGATAATATATTTTATGGGTGAAACTATATAAGGGAAAAGTGTCATTTAAGCACTTATAGTTTTCGCCATTTTGAAAATATCGTCTTTGGTTAATTATAAGACATCCAAATATGGAAAATAATAATGAAATTTTGTCACAATACTCCAGTTATAGATAAAGAATTGAAAGACCAAGTAATATTGTGACAGTAAAGAATATATTATTTTCCAATAAGGGAAGAGTGCAAAATGTATTGTAATTCATAGAGCACACTTTGACAAACTCCATTATGGCGGATCCGCTTGCCAAAAGGTTATCACCTAAGGTCTTTCATGAGCATGTAGCTCAGTTGGTGTAACTTTTATGTAAGGATATTTTGGTTCAGGGGGAGTTTGTATTTGGTATTGTCATATGACTCATTGCTCTATACTTCAGTTACAGATATATGCATATCAAGTTCTTTTTCTGATCAGAAATAAAGTAATGAATTTTTCTTTGCACTCAGGTTGTTTAAATATTAAACATTTGATCTCACTAAAGAAGGACCAGTTGGAAATAGACATGTATAGATCACATTTCATGTAATTTCCATGCTACGCATCCATGATTGATCTATGTCGTTTGATTGTATTGATATATGTGACCATTGATGGGTATAGTTACGATAAATGTAACGAATGCCGCTTTGATCCTTTGTCAACCCAATTAATGGACGAGATTGTTTCAGATACACCATATGTTATAAATAGCAAATTTTGGAGCTCATAAAGTCAAACACATTTTAAGGTTATTTCATATGTGACCCAGGGGGAGATTGTTGGAATATTTCGACAATTGGGTCACATATGTAAAATAAAATGTGTTGTGCTATTTTGGTGTAAAGCCTAATTAAAGTGATCTAATTTTGGATTAGAATTAATAGGCTTAAAGTTTAAGTTATCATGGGCCTAATGTGTAGATACCGGGGCATTTTATAATTTGTTGAAGGGCCGAATTACAAAATGCCAACTCTATAAATAAAGGGTTATGGTCCCCGAATTACACAAGCCTTAGCAACTCTCTAACCTCTTCTACGGAGAGCTGATTTCAGATCTAGGGTTTGTGTCAATTTGGAAGACCAAACCTAATTCATCTTCTCGTTTAACAACTGACTACGGATTCAGGTATTGCACTGATTAAATACAGATTCAGGTACGCTTCCGCTAATCAAGTTATCTATTTTCTGATTTGTTCTCAATTAAATCAATATGGTTACATATTTGGATCTAGAGTTTCATGATTGGATATTGTTAAAGTATACTGAAATCCTAACAGTATAACCTTGATTTATACCTGACTTCTAAAAGCAGATAAGCAAAACTTGTGGGTATTATATTGCAACCAAGGTTAGCATGCTTAATGTTATTTTAATACAGTCTGGGAGACAAATCATATTTCTGCAACAAAGATGGTGCCACAGTTGAATGTGATTAAAATCTTGACCTCGTTAAACTCAAATGAAAGCACTATAGAAATGTTGAAGTTGCTTGCTGCTGTTGAAGAGTAGCAAACACCCGTCGACATACTTTTTTTTTCTAAAGGAGCAAACTACTTATATTTGATGATAAACCACTACATCAAATATTAAAATAATAGTATATCACTGTTGCAGTCCATGCTAATGTCTCAAAAAATATCGTCAAATACATGGTCTTATTTAATACCGTCTCTATTAATGGATAGATTAAAAAATGAGGGACGACACTCAAGTGTTTAACTGGTGAAACTTGATCACCGTTCTGTTAATGGTAGATAAAAATATGTCATGTGGTAATGTATAGTGCTCTTGAATAAGCATTTTTTTGGATGTGCAGATACCAAGTACTGCAATGTTAGTGTTATTATGTACAAAGTTTTAAAATGTGAAAAGCGTACATGAGGCGTTCTCAGGTCTATGAGGCGAGGCGTAAGTCTCGAAACGTTGAGGCGTAAGCTTTTCGGATAAAAAATAAAACGCAAATATATAAAGAAATTTTGACATTTTAAATTAACCGATGCAAAAAACAAAACATAAACCATTTAAGATCCGACTTTAAACAAGTATATGTTTTTATTATAGATTAAAAATAAATAATTGAAACTCATATGATTCAAATTTCAATTTCTTAGAACTATTTGAAGATTCTACCAAAATCCAATTTTGATTTTTTTCTATCAATTCAAACCAATCTGCAAAATTTATTGGAAGATTTAGCAAAATTTATTGAAAAACATTTTTTAAATAACAGTGTGAAAATTCATTACATAGCTCTTGATCTTTGTTTCATAAACAATCTTACTTGATCATGTGGATATTAAAATTTATAAGTAAAATATGGTAATTTTTTTCATTAGTTTTGTTATCTTTTTATATCCATTAAACAATTAAAATTTAATGACTCTTATTAGTGTCAATATTTGAGTCTTATGCCTCAGGAGTTTGAGGCGTGCAAGGCGTACGGTTTGTATGCCTCAAGTTGTTGAGGCATAAGCTTTAGAGGTAAAAAGTCTTTTGAAGTAAGCCTCAAGGCGTTTTATGTCTTATTTCCTCGAGATGACTATTGAGGCGGTTTTTTATAAAACAATGATTATGCATAAGAGATTTTGCGTTGCCAGCTGGTGTACAGATGTACTCCTGGAATTCGTTTCATTCACTCTCTCTTAGTCAAGCTTATGGACCTACAGCCCAAAGAGGGGTGGGGTGGGGGTTTGGGGGGGGGGGGGACGCATTAGCCATTGTGTCATAGGATAAGGCGTAAAAGAAATGAATGAATACATTGTTTTTTTCCACATTTGTTGACTCAGTACATCGGCGTCAATATTCATGTTCGCCAAAGTAAAACGGTTATCCAGTAGCTTATTTCTTCCGTCTATTTTTTTTTCCTGGTAGCACACACAAGTTGTTATTACTCTCGCTTTTAGTCGTTCTTTCCCTTGCGCTTAGGAACAAATCACATCGAGGGATCTCAAGTGGCAAAGTAGTGCTATAGCGTTTCAGGCATTTGGCATTTGCTCTTGTCTACTACATATATCCTTGAACACATCTTAATGTTCTGCACACGCGGAACCATTAACTTCATTGATTCAAAATAGATAATGAATTGTTCGTCACCAATTAATTTTTTTTGAAAAAAATAATCTATCAAACCCTGGGTGATCATAACGAAGATCTACCTTTGGGTGATCATAACGAAGATCACTAATAAGTGATTTTTTATTTCATGATGGAGTTTCATGTGATGGGAAGTAAGCTTGAGCGTTAGTGAATGGTACACTCATGTAAGATTAGTCAACACAGATCTTTTCTTTCGTGCTTTATACATAGCCTCACAATTAGGAAATTTCAACATCTTTCGATTGTTAAAAGTTATATCTAGATAAAAAAACTGTTACATGCAGTTCAATGCTTTTCTCTAGCCTCATAGGCATTAATATTTTGATGGAATTATACTTAAAATGATATTTCATTGAGAGCTTCGATATTTTTGTTTTCGTTTCTTTTATATAAGATTTTTGAAATTTCAGTCAATCTGATAAATTTTGATTTTTATTTCGTTTCACATTTCAGTATATTTTGTATAAATACCTTAATAGATGAGCCCCATTTGTATATATGAAATAAAATTTGCATTATACGTTATATACATACATACATATTTGTATATATGTATATACATACACACATACATACACACACACACATATATATATATATATTCGTGTGTGTATATATATATATATATATATATATATATATATATATGTATGCATGGAAAAGTCTATTTAGACACAATGATGATGACACAATTGGTGACACAATGGATCTTCACCATTGGATTACCCCCTGAATTCCACTGCTCCATATACAAACAAAATCATCCAATGACAGCGATTGCGTGTCTCTCAATTTGTATCTAATTCTATGTTCAAAGAGTTGCCTGCTATATATATAAGCAATTCAGTTACGTTTTCTTTAATATACCTTTTTCATGTTAATTTCTACTAAGTTGGGTTGAAACTGAAATAAGTGTCATGATTTTTGCTGAAAGTATTTAATCGTATGTTCATTTTAAAAATCTTAATTGGTTTGTTGCCCTTTTAATTTGTATTATTTTATTATTGTATTTTTCTTCATTTTTTCCCTATTTGTTTTACTGTTTTCTCAGCACTTAAAGATTGGATCTGCAATTTAGGCCGGAAGGGGAACTTAAATCAGATTTTGTTCTAGTTATATTGAAAACCAGAATGGGATCTCTAGAATTACCGGAATTGCACGGAAATTTGAACCATGATTTTATGTCCAATCATCACATTACCAAGAACATTGAAACTTTTGTATATTCGAAAATGGATATAATTCAATGTCGTGCATCAAATTTATCACAAATAGAATGATCAAAAGTCATGCACGTAATCAGTGGATATCTTAAAATCAAAAGTAATTATTTAGTTTAGTTTATTCACATTAGCATTTAAGTTTTAATTTTAACGAATTTTTAGTTTAACAGTGAATAAACAAAAACAATTTTCATGAAAAAAGCTTGGAAAGTGATTTATTTGCGCCTGTCACATGTATTCATGTTCCTAGAATGAGTTGGACGACTTACAAACTTACCTAGTAAACATTAATAGAAGGGAACAAGTCTAACAACGAGAGGGAAAGCATGGTAACATCAATAGTTGGAATAAGAGAAATACACAATATTATGATAATTATAAAGGAATTAATCTAATGAGTCATACAATCAAGTTATTGGCAATTTTTTTGCATGCTCTTGTATCATGGAAAGTGGAGTTGAAAACCGACTCAATACAAAATTTGTACTCTTCCCTTTATGTAACTATTTTGTATTTTTATTTATTTATAAATTCTGCCTTGCAATAAAAATCTACTTAAATTTTAGCAGTTAAAAGCTATATTTAGATCCTTTTCTATAATTGTTTTTCTAAAAGAAAGAGAATAATGATCATGTTGTGTTTTCAGCAACTGGAAGCATCTATTTTATTGATAGGATAATGGAATGCGTATGCTGAATGAATACAGTTGCACAATGAATAAGCAATCTGACCAACTTATTGTGTGGTGTTATTACAGCGTTTCATTGTCTCTTTTCCTTGTTTATTTCGTCTTCATGATGAATTTGGAATGTCTTAAAAAGGATTAAAAGTTGAAAGCTTTTAGATGCTTTGTTTCTTTGGTTCTAAAGGGGCTAGAAATTGAGTTTTTAAAATAAAACCGATAATAGCAAGCAAAAAAAGAACTTTGCCAGACATATATTGTGACGGCCCGCCCCGCACCAACCGACATTTACTCCAAAAGTGCGCTGTACACTTGTCCAGTTAGCACGGAACGGATCGCCAGAAGAAAAAAGAAAGAAGAGAATGGACTAATCAAGGAACCTGTAATATGTCTCACAGCGCATAGAACAAAATATAATAATAACATACTTGACATAAAACAGAAGAGACAGTGCATAAGCTAAAAACCAGAACTGAGCATCATAGCAGCGGAAATCCAAAATATAGCTTAATACAACTTTTCAAACTGTCTCAAAACAAAAGCAAGATAAAGGAGGTACACTACTAATGCCCAAGTAGTGACCACCAACGACACAAGGAGAATATCTATATATCATACGTGGAAGCCTCCTGCTCGCCTCCGAATCAGCTACTCGCGCATCACCAGCTAACCATAACCTGTCTCTAGTCTGCTCGTGTGAGCACCCAGAGTAATAAGAAGAGACATAAAACTCTGAGTCAGACATAAAGCCTGGTATGAGCGATAAGCATCAAAACATAACAATAACAGGTATAATCCAATCATACCTGAACCTGGACCTGCAGCCAAAGAGTTAGCACTACATACTGTACAACACTCTAAGGTGACCTTTCAAATGGTGTAAAGATAACGGGGGTGGGGGTGTGCATGTCATAGTGATGTCAAACAATCAAACATAGCAAGCATCCTCACATCTCTCACTCAGTGCGTAAAGCATATGATACCCACTACCTTGGTCCTCTAATCCTTTGGGCCATGGCGGAATCCAATCCCGTGTAACTATCACTACAAGCCCACTATCCATCTCTCAGTGGTGGACCAAAGTTATGAATACCGACAACCCCTTTTGCACACGTCCCGCAGCAAAGCCCAGCCATGAAGTAAACTCATTGGTTCCCAACTGGGTCCGGGATCCTGAGCTCTAACTTCCATTTGGACTACCTTTGCATCTCGGGTTTTAGTCATCATCTTCATCCGGATCGGTCTTCATTCAGTTCGCAACCTCCTGCTTCGGTTCGTGACTCGCCCCCTCGCATTAGCTCGACTCGCGGATCGTGGTCATTGCCTTCGCTCGGATCGGGTCGTGCCTGTTACGTCAGCTCGGGTCGGATCGCACCATTCGTCAGCTCATTCGGATCGCGCCTGCTGCATCGGGTCGGATCGCGATGCACTCGTGGTCACCATCCCCCTTCGGTTCGGTTCGCAGTCCTCCTTCGCGAATGGTCGGATCGCCATCATCGGATCGTGACACCCAAGCTGGAACGGATCGTGGTCTTCAAGCATCGACGGATCGAGTCGTGCCATCGGTTCAGATCGTGGAAGATGGGGCGGATCGGGTCGTCTCGTGGCGCGAGCTTCAATCGGATCGGTTCGCATGGGGTAGGGGCGATCCGGTCCGGGGTACTTCCTGCACTTCATTCCAGCGACTATTTTTCGCCATTCGACGGCGTTTTTGACCAAACTAACACTTCTAAACAATCACAAAGCATACCATACAGCCTTAGCAACATATAGTATCGACCATAAACACCAAAACATAAATCATAGCATGTAAAATGGATCAAACATAGCCAATACCCCATATTTTTCCCTTAAGCATACCTAAGCAAATCTAACAATAAGGTTAGCAAATCTTAACCAAATTGAACCAAACTTCTAACAGAGGTCTAAAACAATATTTCAGAATTTCTGAACATTTTTCCAGATTTTTAACATGCATAAATTCGCTAATTATCACTAATTACCCCTTAATCCCTCAAATTCCGGGATTCGCAAAATTAGTCGAAATTAACCCAAATTCATATCAGAGGCATAAAATGGTGTTTTAGAATTTTAGGAATTTTTCTAGATTTTTTTCTGAGCCATAATTTCGCTATTCTTCGCTAATTACGATAATTAGCCGTTATTAGTGAAAAACAATGCAAATCACTCACCTTTGCCCCAAATTAAACTATAGATCTGAAATGTCCTCTGATTTGGATCCAATCCCTATGTGTTCCAGCAGCTCTATCCCAAATTTGACGTTGATTTGCCTTGATTTGATGTAGATTAGGCCAAGACTTGATTAGAAGGTGATTTGGGATGAAATTAGAAGGTGGAGGCCATGACTAGGGTTGAAGAAACTAAGTGGCGGCTGGAAAAATGAGTCTAAAACCGAAATCCAAACCCTAGCAGCCCTTAAATACTCCCAAACCCGAAATCTCCCATTGGGCCTAGCTGCTAATCACCCAGTTAAGCCCAATTAGCTGAAATTAACCCTTTAAACCTTAATTCAGCCATATCTCCCAAACGGTAAGTCCGTTTGGCTATTATGACCACTCTACGGAAAGAGAAACCATCATTCAAATCCAATGGAAGTGGTTTCAGGTCAAAACTCCTTTCCAGTCAAAAGTTATGGCCAAAACAGTACCAACTAGGGGCAAAACGGTCATTTAAAAATCGACAAAAATCATGAACATGGGAAATGACCCCAATAGTCGTCTCCCAAAGTTACATGACCATACTACTTCGTATGTTAAAGAAATAAATATTCTACGATCCCATGATGCGTAGAATACGGGTCGTTACACTCTCCCCCCCTTAAGAAATTTCGCCCCCGAAATTCCCTAACCAAAACACACAAAGGGTCCCGCATGCCTATCAACCATAAAACAACAGTCAACATGCAAAACAAGTCTATCCTAGCATGCGGTTTACTAACAAGGGAAGGAACTATCACTACCAAAACCCTACTAGGCAAAGAGTTCTGGATACTTCTTCCTTTGTTAGTAAACCGCATGCTATATACACACACATATATATATATATATACATA